>PDUO01000048.1:9182-378610 GCA_003008705.1 Pezicula radicicola | reverse complement strand
ATATCTATAATTTTATTATTTTCTAAATATATCTATAATATATAACTAAGTCTCTCTAGTAGTATTTATTACTATAAAGTATTATATCTATATCTAAAGATACTCTAAATCTTTATATAATAGTACTACTTCTCTAAACTAAAGGTTAAGTATCTCTCTAATATTCTATTATCTTATATAAATTAATACTATATCTATATATAGATACTAAATACTAGATCTAAAGAATAGAGATATTATATTAGTTATTTAAAGACCTTTATAACTATATAAAAAAGGAAACTTATTAAATAGATATTATTAATAGTAACTACTAGTAAATTAAAGTAAGATACTTAATTCTATATTATAATATCTAGTTCTAATAAAATACTCTATAAGAGAAGATAGAAAAGTTATATAAGGAATACTATATAGATTTCTTTATAAATATTAATAGTTTAGTATAGCTTTAGATAAATACTAAACTCTTATTAAAGAGATTAAAGGTTAAGAATTAATATAAAATTATCTTTAATATTCTTTACTATAAATATAAGGTTAAATACTAGTAAAATACTTATAAAGAATATAATATTTATTACCTATAGAGAAATATATAAGATATATATTACTAGAAGGTTAAATTTAGTTATCTATTTAATAAACTTTAAGAGGTAGAAAAAGTATAGTAGAAGATAGGTATAATAGCTTAAACTATAGAAATCTATCTTAGTGAGTTTCTAAAAGAAGGAGAAGTATAGTAAGATATAACTCTAAAGACTAGAACTATAGAATAGCTTATTAGTAAGTTATAAGAGGAAAGATAAGAGGCTTTAAAGACTTAGATAATAGAAAAGCCTCTTATATATAATTATTATAGAGTAGTAAAGTATAAATCTAAAAGCTCTACCTTAGGGAGAGTTAATAAAAGATATAATCTATAGTAATATATTATTATTTACTATTAACTATATATAGGAAACTTACTTAGTATATTTAGTAATTATAAGAATTTATTATTTTAGTATATATAAACTTCTCTAACTACTTTAATAACTAAAGAATTTTAGTATTTATCTATTTATTATTCTATTCTATAGTTCTTTATAAAAGATAACTCTAGAAATAATATAAGAGTATATAGTATTAGTATAGATACTTAAGTACTTATTTAAACCTTCTATTAATTATTAAGAGAAAATAAGTATTATACTTAAATAAGTTTTAGTTTTAATTAATCTAGCTTATCTTATAGTATCTTAAAATTTATATTATTTAAGAAATTATAAATAAAATTTATTATATCTTTTATAATTCTAGTTTATAATTCCTAATAGTAAGAAGAATATATTTAAATACTACTATAAAGATAATAAGATATAAAACTAACTTTATTATTTATATAGATATATATCTATATCTTTATATACTAGAATTATAAACCTATAATACTAAGAAATTATTTTATTATATATAAACTATATAGATTTTACTAGAGGATAATTTATCTATATAGTAGTTCCTATAAAAATATTTTATATACTTTTAAAAGAGTAAAAGAGTAAATAATAAAGTATTAGATATATAGATAGATTTATATTAGAGTTTATATTAATTTTAGTTAATTTTTTTATTCTAATAATAATCTTATAATTAAGTACCTTAGATACTACTTAATTACTATATTATAACTACCTAAAGAACTACTATATAAAGAGAGAAGGGTTTTATATTATTATCTTTATTATAATTTAAAAGAGAGTATTATAATATTTATTATAAGGTTATCTTTATTATTAAGATATAGTTCTAATTAATCTACCTCTCTCTAATTATATAATAATAATATTTAGAATAAATAACCTTTAGAATCTATAATATATTCTAATAGTATAAACTATAGATAAATAGTTAATATATAAAGGAGTAAGAAGAATAAAAGATATTTCTATAATTAAATAATAGAGTTAGTAAGTTATCTTACCTTAGTATTAGTTTTATAATACTAAATATTATCTAAGTAATTAATTAAGATATTAAACTTAATTCTAAAGAAATAATAAGATAAAATTCTACTCTAGAAGCTTTTAAATTTAAAAAGATACTAGATATATATATAGTTATTATTAATAAGAGAAGTAGAGTAGGGTTTATAGAAATTATAAATATAGATTATAATAATATTATTATTAAGACTAGTCCTAAAGAAACTAGTATTATTAAAGAAGAGATTATATCTAGTTAAAGATATATAATTTATAATTATTTAATAGTATTATATATTTAACCTTAAAAAACTAAGAATTAAAGTTTAAAATTAACTAGCTATAATTAATAATAAAGTTAATTAAGTCTTAAGTAATATATCTTCTTATAACTATCTAGGTATCTATTATAAAAGATCCTTTAAAAGATAAAGGAATTATTAGTAATTTATCTAGGTCCTTAGGAAATATATATATTATTAGTAGCTTATAATCTCTATTATATTCCTCTAATAATTTATAAAAGTTTATTATTTATAGATTAAAAACTTTAGATACTACTTTAGTTAAATATTCTTTAAATAGAGATTTATAATCTAAATACTTTAAAATTCTATAATACTTAAGTCTTAAGTCTAGAAAAGTTAATAGTTATATCTAGATTAAAGTTACTTCTTATATCTAATTTAAGATTTAGTATTAAATCTTTATTATCTTATAAGGTAGTTAATAAAATTAGATCTACTAATACTATAATAAGATATAGAGATAAATAAAAATACCTAATCTAGGATCTTACTTTAATTCTCTTACTAGTAATAATTAAATATAAGGCTTAGATTAACTAGATAATTTAATTTAATCTACTAATACTTAATTACTAGAAGGTAATCTTTAAAGAAAGTTATAATACCCTCTAACTTAAAAGCTAATAAGACTAATATATATAGAAGATATAGTTTACTAGTATAATTTTTTATATCTCTAAAGATTATATATACTTATTTATAATTAGTATTTTACTTTATAGAGTTAGGATTCTATTAAAGTATAATATTAGTCTATACTAGAGCTTATTATTATAGATAGATAAGTAGTAGTATTCTCTTAGTGAATATTATCTATTAAGTCTCGAGGTAATCTATAAATAATTATAGTATTAACTAGATATAAGGAACTTTTAAAGATACTATAATTTAATAAAAGAGTAGATAGAAAATAATAAATTATATAAAGGGGATATAAAGAGAGATAAAGGGATATAAAGGGAGATAAGAGATAAATATATAAAGTAATATAAAGTAATATAAAGTTAAAGTAATATAAAAGGATATAATATAATATAAAGTTATATAATATAATATAAAGTAATATAAAGGATAAGAAGACTATCTTTATACTAGTAATATATATTAGTATAATAGTCTAGGAATAATAAATAATATATCTTTATTTCCTTATACTTAATAGTTTAAAATATTAATAATTTAATTAGATCTAGGATAAAACCTTATTTAAAGAACTTAAAGTAGTTACTATTAAAAACTAAAATCTAAAATTAATAACTTCTTATATAGAATTATTTTAATTATTAAAATATTCTAATATATTATTTAAATAAGATTTTAAAAAATATTAATTAAACTTTAATAACTTAGTTATAATTAAATACTTATTTAAGTATTATATTAGAGAGGTTTTTTTTTTTTTTTTTTAAAAAAGTTATCTAGAGTAAGTTTCCTATTATAGTCTTAGATAAACTATAAACTATATATAAATAAATATACTTATAACTTCTTTAACTATAATCTTAAAGCTATAAATCTTCTAAGTATAAAAATAAATCTTTAAATTTATTTATACTAGTTTATATTTTATTTCTTTTTAATAAAATTAGTATATAATAATAATCTTTATACTCTTTTAAAAACTATTAATTAAAATTTATCTTATAATTTAAACTTTAGTAATAATAATACTATAAGTTCTTAATATTTATTATATCTAGTACTATTAGAATAGAGTATATTATATACTAAGTTCTTAGTATCTAACTATATATTATATTAGTAGTCTTCTTAAAGTATATTAGGAATCTTAATCTATAGTTTATTCTAATATTAGTTAATAGAGTACCTCTTATTTAAGATTTATATACTTTAATCTATCTATTAATATACTCTTATTTTTACTAGATAATTAAAATAACTAAAAGAAACTTTAATTCTTTCTTTAGGAGTTTTAAAATAATCTTAATAAAGTTTATTATATAGTATTCTCCTTTATAATAAGAAACTACTAAGACTATTTAATAGATATTATTTAAAAACTTCTACTAAGATAATTATATTTAATAGAATTATTTAATATATCTATTAATCTTAGATATAATAAGATTATAATACTTCTAAAACTACTTTAGAAATTTAAAGATATATTATTTAATATTATAACTCTTAATAAGAGAGATTAGAGATATAAATATAATAAATTAATTATTATTATATAGAAGATAATAAAGGAGTATATTTATTATATTTTAGAGAATATACTTAGATAAGATCTAGACTAGAACTAGAATTAAGTTATATTTAAGATTAAGGTTATAATAGTTAATAGTTTATTATATCTCTCTAGAAGTTATATTAGACTAGTATAATTATTATTTTAATATTTATCTCTATATATTAAAAAACCTTATATACTAAAAAAAATAATAGATATCTTAACTTTAGAGTATTTTAACTTTATAATATATTAATATTTTAAATATTTTAAATATAAGTTATATTTTATAACTACTTCTAAATATTAAGATATACTTTATTAAATAAAGTAAACTATTCCTAGTAGTATAAACTCTTATAAAAACTTTTTAAATTAAATTTTAATTATTAATATAAAGTACTAGATACTAGTATATAATACTAGATATTAGTAAAATAGTATAAGTAGAAGTTCTAATCTATTATCTATATAGTATCTAGTAAGGATACTAAAGGTCTTTACTAGTTTTAGAATAATTACTAATTATATTAGTAGTAGAATTCTAATCTAATAAGTTAGATACTACTACTATAATAGGTTTAATATAGAGGGGAAAGGTATACTTTCTTACTAGGGAAAATATAGACTATCTACTATAAGGGAATTATAAAGTAATAGATAGATAAGATTATTATTAGTTAGTTTCCTTATCTACTTACTATATACTATTCTACTACTCTATTCCTTCTTTCTATTATTTATCCTTCTATAGTTATAATTATAATTATAGCCCGCTAGTCTATATTAGATAAAGATCTATATATACTTAAACTAGTTTTTTAATATATATATAGATAATAATAAATAAGAGAGTAAGGTAATTATAAGGGAAAGATAAGAAGAGTAGTACCTATAGTTTAAGTTAAGGTAAGATAGGGTTATAACTATATTAATATTTTAGAGAGTTTTTTTTAGTTTATTACCTAATTCTTAGAGATAGAGATAATAGATATACTTGAAGTAATATTACTTAGGAAGTAAGTATAAAACAGACACCTAGTAACAGAGAATTACAAGGAAGAGTAAAAGTTATAGTAGTTAAGTAAGTAAAGAAGAAACTAGACTCCCCGAGGTAGAGGTTTATATTAATATTTAGGAAACTATAGACAAAGGTCTTAGTTATAGTTAGTATATATAGATACAGTATAGTGGTATACATTAATAGTAGAGGTATATATACAAAAGGCGAGAGAGGAGAGAGAGAGAGGAGAGTTTAATGAGGTAGTATAGGAGAAGAAGATAAAGTCGGTGAGAAGACGCTATAGCTCTGTATTCAAGTTATTAGATAAGTTGGGCAGAGAAGAAGTAACAACTATCCGGTACTAGTTGGACTCATTGATAGTAGAACTATAGAAGATAGTAGATAATTTAGAGATAAAGATAAATAAGGATAGATAGAATAATAGAGGGAAGGAGGAGGCGTTGCTTGAAGTAGAAACGGAAGGGTAGGTATAGAAGGTAGTATAGTATATAGACGGGAGGAAGTACTAAGGTAGGATAATAAATAAAGACTATTTACTGGAATGGGACGAATACAGAGACAGAGAGGATAGGTAGCTATATATAGTTGAAAATGGTAATTTAGTACTATATAATTTAGTCTTAAATATTTCATGTCTATATACTCTATAGAATAGTAGAGTCGTGATAGTAGTGGAGTAGATAGGATGCCGGGGTCCTAGAGTAGTAGCGATAGGGTAGCTATCCACTCGAGTACTAAGAAAATAGTATATCTTTATAGATAGACTCAAGTATAGAATTATATAATGTAAATATAGTCTTAAATAGTATAGTATAAAATATAATATAGAATCTATAATTCTATATAGTCTCCTGGAATATTCCAGACTAGCTCACTACCTTAACTAGTCACCTGAGTCCTCTGTAACTCTCGTTAAACTATAAAGGGACTCCTAGATTTCTATAAAGAATTATAGAAGAGTCCTCGATCAAAGGCTGACGACTTAGCTAGTCCATGTTTAAAGGTAGACTACTAGACCACTACAAGAGAGGACTATACAAAGGGAATATACAGGGCCGTTCCTTGTTCTAATTATCAGTAAATATACTAAATTTCCTAAGCTAAGACCTTGGTCTTTTTGGTGAGATTAGGATAGGATTTACTTTATCCTCTTATACTAGTTATAAGTTAAGTAGGAATACCTTAGGAATAAATCGATACTAGAAGGTTTGGAGGGTATTAGTAGGTATAAATATAAGGAAGAGACTATCTTTAATACTATTAAAGCTAGCTTCTACTATATAAGCCTGAGTAGTTTACAATGAATTTAGTTGATTTATTCAATATAAGTTATAATTTTCGTAGGGGAGTCCTGTAATACTTAGATATTTATAGTGTAATACGAGTAAGGGAGATGTATAAGTAGTATATAAGGTTGTTAGGGAGGTATAGACACCTAGGAAGGTACTTAGGAGGTACGTTAAGAATAATAGAGAGTTTAGGGAAGTTTTATAGTATACAGGAGTAGTTATAATAGGATAGGTAATCCTTGATATACTATTACGTAGATAATTTAGTAGTATAGAACTAGAAGTAAACATTCGGAATACGAGTAATACTAAGCTAGTGGTTAGCTATTTATATCAGAGAGAAGGTTATAAGTTTAGGTACAGTAGCGTAGAGGAGTATTATAGTATAAAGAACCTTTGGGGGGATTTCCTATAAATAATTAGTTTACGGAGGGGATAAGATAGGCGGTGGATTAAGGTAGTATAGATGATATATAGCTTAGTTAAAACATTATTAGAGTTATATTATATAATAGTATTAATAAATTTTATAATAGTAGATTGGGTATATATAGTATTCCTATAAATAATATTTATTAAGCGGAGGCTAGGTATAATAGGATCCTTTGACGTTGTTGTTATAGAGTAGTACAGGGAGATGGGTCTTGAGATAGACCGAGTTGGATCCGCGGATAAGATAAAGGGTATATATAGAATTGGTGATACCTAATGCTAGATAATATAATTAGAGGGAGTAGAGAATGAGATAAGCCAGGATATTAGATTTTATTTATAGGATATTGGATATATTGTAGTATACTCCTAGGGTAGAGATTAACTAATCATACTAGTCTTATAAGTATCAATTTCTCATTCTTAGAGAAAACCTTCTATTCTACTCCTTCTTATAGAAATCCTTTACTGATTTCTTGAACCCTATTGTAATAAGATATATTATTATAGTATTCTGATCTCCGGAGCTCTTTTATAAACTCTACCTTAGTTGTTTTATTATAAGTCATTAAATCTAATCCTGAAATTCGATCTAAAATAAACCTTCTTTAGGGGTTTTTTAGCTATTCTAAAAGTAATAGTAACAATACTTTAAAACAATAGTACCAGGGTCGTCTCCCGGGTATATAGCTACTGATACTATACAGCTATATAAGTCAAGTTATACAAGGCTATATAAAGTAGTTGTACGAAGCAATAGAGATTATATATATAGGTTACTATTATTTAGTATATATAAAATCTATTATTCCTTTGATTATTTTACTTTAGAGTATATTACTTCCTAACTAAAGAGAAATATTCAACTACGCCATAAACTCCTCCTCGCTTAGTCTATTGTCTGAAGCCGACCAGACTTCGAAGAAGAAAGCTAGCAAGAAGCTAGTGAGCTACCCATTATATTATACCACAGGGACTATACTGATATATACAGGTAATGAACAAGGATACAGCCAAAGAAGGAAGAAAGGTTAAGGTACGGGAATATAGTATATATTATCGATAATAGGATAAAGAGATGAAAATTTTAAAGTAGAAGCTCTGCCTTGTAAGTTAATTACTCTTATAGAAAGGTAAATCTTTCAAAAAGTTTATATAAAGCCTTTATTAAGCTTTTACTAGGAATCAATATCGACCTTGTATCTACTAATCTCAACTCCCTTATAAATCTTATCTTCAGTAAGTCTCTATCTATATCTAAAAGGGTCGATATTGAATTAACTCTATATTATTCGGTTATAAACTATATCTCTGATACCACTGATGAAGTTCTATAATATATAACTCTATTCTATCCCTTTGATTAGTATCAGGAAAATATATTAAATAGAACCCTAGATAGAATATACTAAGCTAAACATCAAGCTACTATTCAGAATATATTATATATTTACCTATTTCCTATAATCTCAGAAATATATATTACTACCAACGACGATCTCTTCGATCAATATCTATACTAACCTAAGGGGGAGGATATTATTCTGGTAAGTATAGATATTGTATTTACACTCATTTCCAAGCCAGAGACCTGGGTATAGTATATTAAATATATATACGATGTAGAGCGAGAGGTTTAGGGTTAATTCTCCTCTTTTACCTTATAATCCTGTATCTAGTAATAATAAATGAATACTTTATATACTTATGATTTAGACTATTATAGTATAGCTTTGGGTATTTATACTTATAAGATTATAAGGTAAAATATCCTATAAGCGTGAAATCATCCACTAGTACGCGTGGTAGACATAAAGGGCTATATAAAACAAGTAAGGCTAAGTTACCTATTAGTATAATGATTTTATAATTGGAAGGTGTCTACTCGGCCCTGAAATATATGTATATATATACTAACTTTGTACTTCGCATCGCCTCGCCTTACTTCTACTCCTTATCCATTGGTACAAGTAAGTTGGTATATATATATAATATGACTCTAAATTGGAAGCTAGTGTACTCGGAGCTAAAATGTATATATATGCGGATTGAACCTTTACCTACTATACAATAAGTACGATATAATTCCCTGGTCGGAAACTAGTGTCTACTTATCACTGAAATGAATGTTGGTAGACTGATTCCTCCAGGAGTGAGTAGGATTGCGATAGGATTAAACAGGCTCCTATTTACGACGGCGATCCTCGATACTCGTGTTTCGATCTCTATATAATCTAGAACCTGATACTAGGATTTCAGTATCTGGAGATTCGGATTTGAAGTTCTAAGAAAACAAGCTAATCGAGAGGTTAACTACGTAAATACCTTAATACTTTTACTAAGGTAATCGGTAATCCTATACCAGGAAAGGGGTATATAGAGAGGGAATCAGAAAGATAGTTAACGAAAGCGAAGGAGAGTTGTTATTGATTTATTATTTTATAAAGTAGGTTCCGAAGACTAATACTAAGAGTAAGATCCTGTATATACTTGACTAACTAAAACTAGCTATCCCTTTTATAGTTCTCTATACTAACGAACTTAGAATATACTAAATATATAAATATTCAACCTAGGTAATTTATAAAGTTTACTCCTAGTTGGAAGTTAATAGATAGAAAATTAGTATATCCTCGCTTTATAACTAGTAGCTAGTTAGGGGATAGGGTCCTTCTATTTTTAACTTTCACTTCTAAGATATAGCTAATTATATTCCAGAACCTATATCTGAATTTCTAGTTCAAGCTTTATTATTTCTAGATATCTAAAAAGTTTTTTTTAATTTTATATTTAAGTAGCCATTTCCTGGTTACTAATAGGTTAATATAATTATATTCTAAACAAGGAAACTAGTATAGTTTTTAGGTAATGTTATATACCTCTGTACCTAAGGCTGGAAGTCCTAGTTATAAGATGATTTAGGAGTATTAGTTATACTGTTATTACGTACTAGTAAAAACATCACCTACCTAAGAGTACTTAACTATATTTACCTTGTTTACCTCGGTAGAAAGTTTACCTTCTCGGTAAAGACTTGAAAGTATATATAGCTTTATATTTTAAGTAGAAACTTATAAAGATAAGCTAAATCCTTACTAGCTATATAGTATTACTAAATTTTTACTAAATCTAGTACTAAAATAAGCTACTCCGAGTTATTACTATAATAGGAAATACTCTATCCCCTATATACTACCTCTAGACCTTACTTTATTCTATAATCGAGTCTTATTTCAAACTCTAATATAAATATAATTGGGTCGACACTCTCTCCGTACTACCTACCTACCTTTACTTCATTCTATAGTCGAGTCTCGTTTTATATCTAATATATAGACTCTACTGGTTTTAACCTTTGAATACAGGAGATAAGTAGTTACTTTATTAGCCCTGTATAAGCTTGGTCCGAACACCTCTTTCGTGATTCCGTAGTATAGTATACCGGATTATTAAGGTAAATATTAGTAAGATGTTATACTAACTCTCTTATCTATAAGTTACTAAGTCCTCTAGATAAGATCGATGGTGAGTTAAGTAACTTGATAATTGGTTGGTACTATACAACCCCTGATATTGTCTGTGTAGTCTTGGAGCCTGGGGGAGATGTAGTAGAAGCTAAGGTAGTGGACGCTGACGATGTTGAGGAAGGAGATGAGGATGAGTGGGAAGAGTATTCTCTGTAGGCCGAGTCTTCTTTGACGCTATCCGTGAACTACGTTATACGGAATTTTTTTAGCCTTTGTCTTCTCTATCTATCGTTGTAATTTTGGACTACTTGATAGTATCTCTGTAAGGTTTTGATAGCTAACTCAATCTCGGTGAGTCTTTTAAAGTCTGGAAGTATAGTACGAATAGTGTTGATAAACTTAATAGTTCCCTTCTTCCTATAGAAAGTCTTGATATTAAAGTATAATGAAATACTAGCCTCTTCTATCAATTTTTCTAACTCTTTCTTATATTCTACTCTTTATTTACGAAGCTGGATATATTCAGGAATATCGTATAGTTTTATATACTCTGGTATAGGTAAGAACATTGGTATACTAGGCCTTATAGAAAGTCCTATACTTCATAGTCGACTAATATAGTCTTTCTTTACTACCCTATCGATAAGTATACCTTGTAAGTCAATCCCTATATACGAGCTGATATACTTCTAGAAGGTTGTACTTCTATTATATCCGAGTTGTTTTATAAGTTCTACCTCTATAGTAATCACTAATAGAGGTTAGGCTCTTTATATATTAAATTAAAGTTGAAGGACTTACTATAGAGTATATTTACTA
Organism: Pezicula radicicola; assembly: GCA_003008705.1. Classification (NCBI taxonomy): domain Eukaryota; kingdom Fungi; phylum Ascomycota; class Leotiomycetes; order Helotiales; family Dermateaceae; genus Pezicula; species Pezicula radicicola. The sequence goes on along the minus strand of PDUO01000048.1, from coordinate 367,107 downwards.
AGCCCCTTCAAAAATTATATAGAGTAACAAGGAATTTAAACCTAGTACGAATACTTAATGTAGATATATAATATACTACTAAAGAAGTTGTCTAAGTAAGTGTATCTAAGATCTTATTACTTACGTTAGACTCTACTATTCTTAGTAGAGGAGTCTTTAGTATTGTATCCTTAAATAGTACTTCTAGACTATCTATTCCAGGTCTAAGGTAATATATATATAGGGCTTCTGATGAATCGAAGTATTTCAATACGTTGTCTACGTTGGTAAGTATAAGAAAATCGATAATAGGGTATAGTAGAGGATAATTTTTTTATTCTCGAATAGTTAACTTAATACTAGTAGTAGTTAGTAAGTATCCCAAGGAATGAAGACAAAGACCTATAATTACCCTTTGATATCTCTTCTACCTTTTATAAGGTTGAACCTGATCGTTAGGGTAAGTAGTAGCCTTGGATTGTCCTCGCTTAATTCCAAATCTCGAAGAATCATAAGGTAGTAGTCCTATAATACTTTAGTCTTATAGAAGGGTAAAGAGGCTTGTGACTTACTTTATATAAAAGAGCTTCATTTAAATCTCGATAACCTTCTAATATAGTGACTACTCCTGGACGATTAGTAGTATAAAGTAATAGCTTCATATAGAAAGATAGTTATAGCCGATATCTTTTGTAAGGGTATATATAATCATTAGTTTCCTATAAGTAAGATAGAAGACGACGAAGGTCATCTATAGTAGTGAGTCGCTTTTCTCGAACGTATTCTTTAAGGCCAAGCTTTCCCTTAATAACTTATTCGATATACTATATATAGGTTAAATATATCCTCATGTTTAGTGTTGTATACGTACCTCTCTCACTATATCTGTATCTACTCGTGAAATCTGGTGTATAGAATAAGTATTGTTGGCCTCTTTGAAGATCTAAATATAATACATTAAGGAGTTAAAAGAGACCCTTGAGTAACGATCCCTATACCAAAGGAAGAATGCCTTCATTCTGACAATGGTTGGGAAGTTATCAGAGGTACCTTTGAATAATAGACTATCTTTGTACTTAGTCTTGAATATCGTCCATGATGACTAGATTAAATCACGCTGACGCTGACTCGGTGGTTTAATCTTCTTCGAAGGAGTAAGAGTAGAAGCAGCTTCTGCAGCCACAAGATTTATAAGTTCAGCATCGAGGTCAATCATGATGGAATCTGAAGTTTATATTCCTACAAGAGAGGAAGTAGAACCATTTATACTTTAGGTTTTATGAACTACGGACCGCGGCTGGCTCTCAAGTAGTAGTGGCTGTTGCTGCTTGCTGATGCTATGTTTCTACAATCCCTGCTGTGACATGATTTCTATAAGCCAGTAAGCCATTACATTCGGGACGGGGTGTACGTTTAAATATATTAGCTATAGTTTGAAAGTTAATTTTTTAAAATAGTAAAAGAATTACCATCAAGAGCTGTACAAGAAAATAATAATGGTAAGACTTACTGGCTACATCAAGGAAATAAAAATATAAAATAAGGAATACTATTTTATAAAAAATTATAAACTATTAATTTAAATTTATTATCTAATTTCGATTTTACTCCTAGTCTATTAAATTCTACTATAAGAAAATTATATAATAAAAATAAAAAACTATTATAGAATAAATTATAATTAAAGGAGTAATAACTAGAAGAGAGAGACTAAAGATAAATTATTAGTATAATATCTATACTAATATATATTTAATATATACTCTATTATTTACTTATAAGATAAACTAATAATTCTTATTTAATATACTTTATAAATATAATAATATTAGATTTTATATTATAATTATTATATAAAAGTANTAATAATATTAGTTTTAAGAGTAAATTATATTAAAAGAGAATATTCTCTTTTTTTCTTTTTTATACTTTTTAGATTAAGATAATAATATTAATATATAAAATAATTAATAAATAAAATATTAAATATTAATATTCTAATACTAGAGTAACTTTAGAACTATTGAAATTAATAGTTTATTTCTAGTTATAAGTTATAATTAATATTAATATTTAATTTACTAATTCTTAATTATTCCTTATACCCTTTATCTTTATAACTCTATTTATCTATCTATTATATATCTCTTTCTATTTATTTTATCTCTTTTAAATTAATATAATTAGTATTAATAAGTTATTAAAGGATTAAATAAGTTTTTAATTCTATTATAATATTAGTAGAGTTAGTATTATTATAGATCTATTTAACTTTTATAATTTCTCTTTATTTATATATCTAATATAAATATATAATATTAATTATAAGGTACTTCTCTTATATAGATCTAAGTTAAACTAGATAATTAAATAATAATTTTAAGTTTATATAAACTATTAATAGAATTACTATTAATAGTATCTTATTAAGTATTAATTTAATTACTAAGGTTATATTAAAATTATAAGTTATTCTATATAACTCTATTACTAGTATACTTCTTATAACTCTTTTATATTTAATTAATAACTAATAGATAATATTAGTCTTACTAGTATTATTAATAAGTATAATTATATAATCTATCTATAATAATAAATTAGTATTATTAGTAAATAAAGTATTTATAAATATAATTAATTAGAGGGTTACTATATTAAGTTTTATAAATTTAAGGTCTTAGATTAGATTATTAATTTACTATTTTAATTATTAATTTAAGACCTTTATATTAGTTTCCTTAGGGTTAATTATTTAAATAATAAATAATAAATTAAAGATAGCTTTAAACTAGTAAATAGATATAATATAGACTCCTCTAGTCTATTAAGTTATATATTAATCCTTAGATATAAGTACCTTTTATATAATACCCTTTAAGTTAGCTAGTATAAGTAGTATAGTTATTTTAATAGTTTAAAGATTCTAGTACTAGTATTATTAAGTAAGGGTAATTCTATTTAATATTAATTAGATAGTAATACTATTGAATTTAAATAGTTTTTTAAGTATTAGTTACTTTTAATCCTTAGTAAGGAGTCTAGCCTTATATAGTTCTCTCTCTTCTAAAGTAATAAATTTATTATCTCTAAAGAATAGTATATTATTAGTTTAGAGTCTAATAATTCTAAATAGTAAGATAGTATTAGTATAGAGTAAATATAAATTAAATAATAACTATTCTATATCTAATTTAATAATATAATAAGAATAGTAGATTCTAAACTAGTAGTTTCTAACTTCTAGAACTTTATATAATAGTCTAATAACTTATAGAATATAATCTTAACTTATACTAAGTTCTTAATAGAGCTTAATAGATAACTTTATATAGAACTTATAGTTTAGATCTATTATTAATTATATATATATTTATAAGATATTATATAAGTAAAGATAGATATTATTATTACTTATTATAATTATAAGGTATAAGAGGATCTATTAATTTATATATTAAATAATTAAGGATTATATTAAAATAAACTACTTTTTTATATTATTATAAGCTTAAATAATAAGCCTAGACTTCTTAAAAGCCTAGGTAATTCCTTAGTTTTTAATATTATTTATAAAATATAAGTTAAAGATATATATACCTAGTAGTATATTATTAATATAAGTAATCTTAAAGACTCCCTTTTCTAGAAGTCTATTAATTTCCTTTTAATATAAACTTATAAATTAACCCTCTTAAATAAAGATAGAAAGATATATAGTAACTATTAGTAATAGATACTTCTATAAATAACTATAGCCTTGTTAAAGTAGTTCTTAATTTCCTCTACTAGATAAATTAAATTATTCCTAGTCTAGGTTAGTTAGTTATATATCTATAATAATTTTATCTATAATTTTATTTATAATTTTATTTATTATTTCCTTTATAACTTCTTTATTATCTTCTCTCTTATAATATAGTTTAATTAATATAGATTAGAATACTATAGATCTATAAGGTATTTAAATAATATATATTTCCCCCTTAAGTATTAATAATATAAATAAACCTTACTAGCTCCTAGTCTAGTTTATATTTCTCTCTCTCTATACTATAATAGATAAGTTCAATAGGAGGTTATAAATAGTAGTTATCTAGGGTCTATTATATATATTTAGTATATCTACTACTTATTTCTCTATCTAGAGCTTTTAGATCTTACTTATAGCTTTCTTAAGTACTACTATTTACTAGACTATAAAAGAGGAAGGTATATTACTTTCTAATATTTATAGATATATACTAAAAATAAGGAGTATAGGAATAAGTCTATTAAGGCCTATAGTATTATTAATTACTTTAAATACTATCTATAGAGTTATATCTTTATTAAGGTTAAATAGTTTAAAACTAATAATTTAGTAAGTATATCTAATTAGGTTATAATATCTCTTAATTATACTAATTAAATTATATACTTCTACTAGTATTCTCTTTATATCTACCCTTATTATAATTATATATTACTTAAATTCCTAGCTTATAAAGTTCTTACTAGTATTATAGATAATAAGACTTAGTAATCTAAGGTAGATATTAATCTAGTAGCTCCTTAAGGTATTCTAGGTATATTTTATACTAATACTTTATAATTATTTACTAGCTTAAAAATATATTCTTTTATTAATAATATATAATATTAGATTTCTACTAATATATATAATATCTATAATAATTAAATAATTAAAATTAATATTATCTTAGAGAGTAAACTAGAATCTATCTAGTAGTTTTCTATATTTCTAGTAATAGTAGTAGAACTAGATTAGTTACTTAATAACTCTCTTCTTAATATTATACTTAGTTTATTCTAATAGTCTATAGAGTCTATTAATAGCTAGATATCTAAATCTATAGTAGAGTTATTTTAGTTTAATATTTATTAAATAATATAGATTCTAGTTAAAGGATTTTATTATAAATACTAGTATATCTAAAGTAGATCTCTATAGTAAAAATAGGTATCTATAATACCTTATTACTAGTATTAATACTTTCTTATTAACTAGAAGATTATTTAAATTATTATAATAAACCTTTAATCTATTTATATCTACTAGGTAGAAGAGGAATAATATATTTACTTTAATAATATAAAACTCTACCTTATTAAATAATAATATTAACTATATTAAACTAAGTAATAATATAGTTCTAATTCTAAATTATATATTAACTTAGCCTCCTATAGAGGTATCTAGTTTAATAGTTTTATTAAGTCTTTATAATATATAGAATTATTTATATTTATTTATTAAGTATCTAATAGCTCTTATATTAACTATAATACCCTTAAAGATTAATAATATATATCTAAAAGTAATAGTATTATATATAGATAGGTTATATATCTCCTTAGGGTTCTATACTTTATAGTTCTTATTAAACTTAGTAGAATAAATAAAGACCTTATTTACTAGAGTAGTAATAGTTATTACTACTTCCTCTAGTTTAATATTATTAATTAATATATAGTATATTATTATAAGCTAGGTACCTTGTTTAATAACTCTACTAGTCTCTTTAATTTCTATTTTAATATTAAAGTCTTTCTCTCTAGTTTAGTACCTTTACTCTTATTTATCTTTATTATTAATATTCTCTATTTCCCCCTTATACTTAACTATATATTATTAAAGGGTTTAGTTTTAATTTTATATTTTATTTTATTTCTAACTAGTTATAAACTTAGTTTATTCTTTAGGTATATATCTAGTTAAGAGGTATCCTTCCTTACTATAGATCTAGTACTTATACTTTTACTTAAATTATTATCTATATCTACTCTCTTTATAATAGACTTAATTATTATTATAATTATCTTTTTAGAAGTATTACTAGTCTATAAAGAAGGTATTATTTATTAGTTCCTACTCCTTTTTATAAATAGTAATAGATAATTAGAGTTTATTAAATAGGTCTCTAAGGTTTAGTAATAAATTAGTAATAGTAGTTTAATAAGTAGATATCCTCTAGTAAGCTATTATAAACTTATTATAAAGAATATTATCTTCTTATATAAACTAGAGTAGACTATACTAGAGGTTCTAAAGTTTAATAAAGAGTAATTAGACTACCTTAGTAGTTAGTTTTCTAAGGTTCTTTTAAATAATAGTTTAGAGTATAATAGAGTTCTATATATTAAGGTTTTATTAATTATAAATAAGGTTTTTAAAAAACTTATAATAATAGTTATAAATAGTATCTAGAGATTTCTTACTAAGTTAATAATTAAAATAATTAGTCTAGACTAAACCTATTAATATAATAGGAAAAGTTAACTTATAGACCTCTTATAATAAACTAACTCTTATATATATATTATAGAAGATTCTAAGTTTATAGTTAAAACTTCTATTATTATTATTATACTTATTATTATCTATATATATCTTTATAATAGTTTCTAACTCTCTTATAAACGTTTAAAAAATAATAGATAAGCTTCTCTTATTCTAGTAGTCTTAGAAGGTTAATAGTTAGACCTAGACTAGTACTAGTACTACTATATAGCTTAGGTATAGTAGTATTAGTAATAGAATTAGTATTAACCTTATCTTAATAGGTATTAATAGATTAGTTTTAGTACTTTTAGACTTTAGAGATCTATAGAGGTCTCTATTAGTTTATAAGTAGTACTTCTTATAGAGATACTCTAGATATACTTATTATCTTAATCTTTATATCCTTATTTTAGCTCTATTATTATAATAACCTATACTTAGACTATAGCTATATAAGTTATAAGGGTAGAAAATATATAGAATTCTAAACTAAGGAGAGGAGAGAGCTTAAGAGAAGCTTTATCTATATATAAGAAATAATATTATATAACGATTCTTAGTAACTTCCGGCTTAGGATAATAATCTTCTATTTAGTTAGACTACTCTAAGAAATAGATATATTATTAGAATTATTATATTACCCCTCTCTTTTAAAAAAGCTTACTCTTAAGTATATTTCTATAGATCTATTATTATCTAATTTATTATAATTATTGATACTATTATTATAGTATTATATCTATTTAAGGAGTTGTTATAGAGGTCTAGGGAGGTTAGGGTTATTAAAGTAGAACTTTTAGAGTATATAAGGACTATATTTCAAGTTAGATATAGGGTACTATTTAGGATCTTTATTAAAACTAGTCTATTAGATATAGTAGAGTAGACTATTATATATTTTCTTAACTATAAGGATCTTTTCAACTTCTTATTTATTATTATTTATAATAATAATACTAGATAATTCTTCTACTTCCTAACTAGATAATAGATTATTAGTAATCTTCTTAAACTTATCCAACGAGAATATAAGGTAGATATTCATTGATTATAGTAGGTTGATTCTATAGTTATTTCCTTTCTAGGCTAGTACTAGGTATAGACTAGCTATTTAGTAGTTTAACTTTTAACTAGGTCTCTATATCTTCTAGTTCTATATTATAATTTATACTTTATCCTTTACTTTCTAGTCTATTACTTATTAGTATTAGTTTATATTATATTATTTCTTTTCTTATAAGGTCTATAGAATCTCTTTTATCTTTTCCTAGGTATTATATATTCTTCTAGCTATATTTTAGGCTTCCTAGACGTTTAGATATTCCTTCACTAACATTAGCTCTTTAGATTAATTCTAATTAAAAGAGGTTCTAGATAGATATCTATTTAATAGTTTAAAGGGAGATATTCTAAGACTCTTATATAATAAAACTAATTAGATATAATTTATAATTAGAAGTAAGTCTAACTAATTATCTTAGTAATAGCTTATATAGGGTTAGAGTTATTAGTTAATATACTAGTTTATAATTTTAGTCTAGTTATCTATCTAGGTATAGTAAACTATTAAAAGTTTAATTTTTATATCTAAGATTCTATAGAATTTATTCTAAAAGTCTAATATAAATTAAGGTCTATAGTCTAAGATAATTAATATTAGGGTACCTTTATAATAGTATATATTTAAAATATATAACTAGGTTAGCTCTTTTATATTTATAGTCTTATTATARGGGACTAATATAACTTATTTACTAAAGTAGTCTATTACTATAAGGATATTATTAAATYTATACTTATCTTTTAGGAAGGACTTAAAGTCTATTATAATATATTACTATAGTCTTTCTAGAATAGATAGTAGATTTAGATAACTAGGGGTCTTATCTCAGAGGTTATAGGATCTCCTATATATATAGTAATTATTAATATATATTTTTATATCTAAGACTATTCCTTTCTAGTAGTACTATATAGCTAGTAGGGATATTATCTTCTTTAGACTTAGGTATACTATTGATACCTAATTATAGGCTTCCTAGATTAAGTATATTCTTAAGGTAAAATACTAGTTTAACCTACTAGGTAGAGAAAATAGTTTATCTAGTACTACTAGATACTTTCTCTAAGATAATAATCTATTATCTATAGTCTAATCTTAGTTACCTCTCTTAGTCTTTTTTCTTTTATTAGTAAGGGTTAAACTATCTTTATTTATAGATAAGATTTAATCTATAATATTAATAGGGGATTCTATAGAGGTAAGGTCTTTAATTTCTTTAAATTTATATAAGGTTATATTACTTAGTATCTATAGGTTAAGTTAATCTAGAGTTAGTAATATCTAGGTTTAGTATTTACTTTTAGTAATCTCTTAGAGTCTAATATCTTATTCCCTATATATAAGGGTATTAGTATATTTATTTTTCTTACTAGGTTAGTATATAATTATAAAAAAGAATTTAGATAAGAATTCAATCTATTAAGCTTAATATAAGTTTAATTATTTCATTGATATAAAGTATTCTAGGGCCTTATAGTTAGTAATAATTTAGATTTAATATAAGGATCCTATAGTTTCCGCTCTCTAGTAAGAGAGAAACTTAATAATAGCTAGTATTTCCTTATTATATATCTAGTAGTTTAGTTCTACTAGAGCTATTGTTTTTAAAAAGTAGACTACTAGGTACTAATCACTATTTAATTATTTTTATAATAGTATTCCTATTATAACTCTATTAGAAGTATTTATTTTAATTATAGTTTCTAGTTCTAAGCTATAATAGTATAATATAAAGGTATTTATTAGTATATCTTTTAGTCTTTAAAAGGTAGTCTTATAGTTCTAGTTAAAATTAAAAGGTACTACTTTTCTAGTTAACCTAGTTAATAGTTTAGTAACTAGGCTATAGTCTTTAATAAACCTCTAGTAGAAGTTATAAAATCTAAGGAAGGATTATATAACTTATATAGTTCTAGGTACTCTCTAGTCTTTTATAACTTTTACTTTTTTAGGGTTAACTTTAATACTAGTAGTACTAATAATAAACCTTAGGTATTTTATCCTAGTAATATTAAACTTATATTTCTTAATATTAGCTTAGAGACCTACTTTATATAGTCTTTTAAGTACTTTATATATATATTCTATATATTCAAGAGAGTCTTCTAAGTAGATTAAGATATTATCTAAGTAGGTAGTATAAAAGTTATCTAGATACTTAAATAAAATATTATTTATATAATACTAATATATAGTAGGTTTATTAATTAATCCAAAGGGGAGTACTTTATACTTAAAGACTTTATAATATATATAGAATATAATTAGCTCTTTAGAGTTAGAGTGAATTTAAATTTAGTAGAATACTTATTAAATATTAAGCTTAGTAAAGATCTTAGCTTTATTAATCTAGACTAAGGTCTTATTTATTAATAGTAATAGGTACTAGTCTTTCTAAGTTATTATATTTAATTTTTAAAAGTTAATATAGAAATAAAGTCTACTACTTAGTTTATAAACGAAAAGTATAAGAGATATAAAAAGGGTCTAGCTTAGAGTAATAAAGTCTTTTACTAGGTTCTCTTCTAGATAAGTCTTTATAGCCTTAAGTTTAGTAGTAGTTATATTATATAATAGACTAAATCTAAGGGTATTTTCTAATTTAAGTTTAATCTTAAAGTTAATATTATAATATAATAGGAGTATATCTAAAGTAGTCTTAGAGAAGATATCTTTATACCTCTTATATTTATCTAGGAGGTTCTTCTTTACTAGATATTCATCTTCCTTAAGGTCTTCTTTAGTTATATAGTCCTTGAGATAGTAGTTGATTTTATATATACTAGTAATAAACAAGGAGTCCTTTTTTCTTTAAGTATAGAGGGTATATACTAGGGTACTAATTTCAGTGATATTAATAGAGACTAACTTATAAGCCTTCTCTAGCTCTTTATTACTATCTAGTTCCTCTATTTCTTCTAGGTTAAGTATCTTATAGAGATTATATTCTATAGTTCTTAGGTTATTATAAATATTCTATTTATAGGTTCTTCTTCTAAGTATTAGTATCTAGTAGGTTTTCTTTCTCTTAGTAGTTAGTAGTAGCTCTTCTTAATTTTCCCTAGTAGCTAGGTTAAATAGTTCTTTATATATTAGTATCTTCTAGGGTCGGAGACTAGTATATCTAGTCTTCCTTCGGGTATCTTTAATTATAAAGAGCTTCTCTCTCTAGTTTACGTCCTTCTAGAAGAGTAGGTCTAGTTAATATTTCTTATTATTAATCTATTATTAATTAATTAAAATTTCTTAGGAGAAGAGTAGTATTAGTAGTATATCTATAGGCTAGCTTAGGGCTCTCTTAGTTATCTAGAGATTGATTCTAAAGTATAATAACTATTTTCTTCTAAGTATTACTTTCTATTTTCTAAGGTTAAGTATATAGAAAGGTATACTTATTAGTCTTCTTTTATCTATATATAAGACTAGTTATATAAAGTATATAATAGGTTTTCTAAGTTTTCTATTATACCCTCTTACTTAGTAAAGGGAAGGTAGTTCTTCTATCTTAATTTTATAGAATTATTATAGTTTTTTAAGGTACTAGGAATTAATAAAAAGAAACCTATTTACTCTAGTATTATAGAGAATATTGATTGAGAAAGTAATTCTATTATAAGCTAATATATAAGGAATAGTAAAAGTCTATCCTTCTATTAATTATCTTAAGTTAATTTTATATAATACTTTATATCCTAGAGGGGAGACTTTCTCTAGGACTCCTCGTTTCCTAATTTATTAACCTTATTTAGGCTAGCTTTCTTATATAGATAAGCTCTAACTATATATCTAGTTTCCTTATAGATAAAGTACCTACCTTTATTCAAGAGTTTCTATTTCTTAATATCCTTATAGATAGAGTATAGACGGGTACTAGTACTTCTCTTATAGTCTAGGGTAGTAGTCTCTCTAGTACTACTAAGAGTTATTATCTTTTTTATAATAGACTTCTACTAACTACTAGTATTCTTTACTTTCTTTAGCTTAGTCTAGTAGTAGGATTTATAAGTCTTTAGAATCCTTAAGGATTTATCTAGGAATATATATTTATAAGTAAAGCTTTTATAGTCCTTACTCTAGGAGTATATAGATAAGGTAAGATAAAGTAGTTCTAGAGTAATCTATTATTTAAGGGTTAATTTTAACTTACTAGTATAAATCTAACTAAGATTAGTAAGGTATAAGAACTCTAAATAGAAATTAGAGAATACCTTATCTTTTTTTATATAGAGGGAGTTAAACTTATTATAAGTATTACTAACCTTATTATTATTCTTATAGATACTAGTAAGATAATTAATTATTTCTTTAGTAGTTTAAAAGTAATAGCTCTCGGCTACTCTTAATCTAAAGTAAGCTATTAAGTAGCTCTAAGCTTTTCTAATAGTACTTCTAAATATAAAGAGTATATAGGTCTTTTTAGTAGAGTAGTAGTTACTATTCCTATTAAGCCTTCCTTTAACTTAGATCTTCTATAATTCAAAGGTAGGAGTAATACTATTATTAAGTTTAATAACCTTATAAAGGACTTTTAACTTAGACTAATAGGGCTCTCTTTCTATAGATAGGATAATACTACTAGTATTTCCTTAACGGGTTATAGTTAGTACTTTAACTAGCTTAGTAATAAAACTATTCTAGTTATTTAGTTCTAGTAAAGGTTAAGCCCTCCCCCGGGCTCGAGTCTCTACCTTAGCTTCAAGTAATAGCTAGGTTAGTTCTGAGTTCTCTTGATATAACTATTTAATTTCTATATCTAGTTCTATATTAGGTTCTAGGTCTCCTACTAGAGTAGTCCGGGAAGTAGATAATCTAGAGGACTTAGCTATAGTACTAGTAGCTTCCTTTCCTTTCCAGGGTAGAGCTATAGTTTTAGCTATATAGGTCTACTAGGTTATAGTTTTAGRGTTCTTTTCTTTTAGGGTTAAATGGATATCTAGGTCTTTTAGGAGTCTAAGGTTCTAGTTCTAGTTTTCTAGACTTCTAGTTCTTTTATAAAGTAATTCAGAGCTTTAGTTCTAGTTCTAGGGTTCTATTCTATACTTATATATCGAGGTAGTTCTAGTTCTAGTTCAAGTTCTAGTTTATTTATTTAGGATATTATATTTCCTTCCTAGGAGTAGTTTAATAAGTCTAGAATAATATAATAACCTATACTTAGGTTATAGTTATATAAGTTATAAAGGTAGAAAATATATAGAATTCTAAACTAAGGAGAGGAGAGAGCTTAAGAGAAGCTTTATCTATATATAAGAAGTAATATTATATAATAATTCTTAATAACTTTTAGCTTAGAATAATAATCTTCTATTTAATTAGACTACTTTAAGAAATAGATATATTATTAGAATTATTATAATTATTATAAATATCCTTAATCTCTTTATTTATTTATTTATATAAACTCTCTTTTTATAATATAATAATAAGGATATCTATAATTATAGTATTCTTCTTATTATTTAGTATATAGACTTCTCTAACTCTTAATTACTTTTTTAGAGCTTAAATAAAAGACCTAAGCTTAGTATTAATAAATATAACCTTTATCTATCCTTTAAAGTCTTTATAGAATATCTTTTATAAGTTATAATTAACTTTATTATTAATCTTATAAGAGTAGACTTTTATAATTATATACTCTTAAATATCCTTATCTATTATATCTTTACTATTAAGATTAATTTTATATTTCTAATACTTAACCCTCTTTTTTTATTTATTAATTTTATTTACTATTATAGAATTAAATTAAAATAATAATAATTTAATATATTTAAGATTATTATAATCTTTTAAAAGGTTATATAATCTCTTGATTTATATATCTATTAATTAGTATTAGTATAATATTTATATTAATATATATTTAATATATATTTTATTATTTACTTATAAGATAAACTAGTAGTTCTTATTTAATATATTTTATAAATATAATAATATTAGATTTTATATTATAATTATTATATAAAAGTAATTATTTTAATAAGAGTTATACTAATTAGACTAATCCTAATTAGACCTAGTCCGTCGTTTCTATAGCTTCTGATTAGCTATAGTAACAACGTTAATATATGAAATAGTCAATGAATGAAATACTAAATATTAACGTTCTAATATAAATTTTATGGTACCATTATTTAAATGTTAATAAACTCAATTCTAAACAAACAGAAAGCAATAAGCGAAAGCAGTGTCATGGCCTGATAGTTCAGTGGTAGAATTCTTGCTTTGGGTCTTTGATTCAAAATGTAAGAGGTCTCCGGTTCGATCCCGGATTAGGCCCTGATTAATTTTTTTCGGTTTTATTCTTTCTTTGCTACTCTAGCTAGAAATCCTGATTATTTTGGATTACTATTTTCTTGTTCTCTATTTTTGTCTTGGACTTTGAGGTCTATCGCGCTACACGGTCACCGTAGTCGGTTATTAGAGGTAAGCGGTTATTATATCTCCGTAAATTTGCCGTAGAAGCGAAAAGCTAAACCCAGCCTGTAGCAGCTATAACCTGGAAATTACAGCGCGGTGTACATATTAGGACCCTACGGAAGTACATGGGTTAAGTATTGTACCTTGCAACGTCTGTGAGAATCTGTGTTGAGCATAAACGACCAACAATGGCCAATAACAATCTGTACTTCTAGGATAAATAGCGCGCATAATCTAGTACTGACTTGGTAGGGAACAATACTTTCCCCATGTACCTCCGTACTCGTACTAAGGACGAATAAACGTTAAATTTAACGTGGATCGTCATCCAACAATTAACGTTTATCCATCCCTAGTACATCAGCTTACTTTCCCCGCCCTCTCTACATGAGAAAAAAACGGGGCTGAATTGGCAAAAGTCGTAACACCAAAAGTTGACATTATTTACACATTGTCTGCACTTATGTTATATACTAATAAAATAGAAAAACGTAAGATTTGGTAGAAGTATAATAGTTGCACAAAAGTTCTTGAAATTTTAGGAAAGTAGGAGAGCCAACCACAAAGTATTAGAGGCATAGATTTGGTGTTGGCCCGTGTCAATTGGTGGTCTGTTTTTTTCTCTTGTGCAGGGCCCGGCAATTCTATTCGTGCATCCACAAAGGGATCCTCTTTTCAATCTCTTGCATCTTATCTGCAGTAGTCTCAATGCAGTAGGCAACATGGCAATCAGAGCCGCTGAACTGTGCGTGCCGAACCCTCAGCCCTGGCACGCTTGGATTGTTGATATTCTGCGGCGCCCCTCCACTCGCAAAACTTCGACGTCGTGAAGTCATATATAAAGCCTCGACAATAAATGGCTTTGGTACTGCAGGACCGCGATGTCCTCCCTTCATCAATCATCCCGACTCTGGCGAACGACCCTGAATTCAGCACACTCACCACCCTCAATTCCTACATTAACAGTTCAACGAAGCTGTACAATTTACTGAACACAGCCGACACTTTCACTTTCCTAGCCCCCACGAACGATGCCTTCTCCGCCTGGATTTCCGGCTTGAACAGCACCCCAAGCATTGATCTTGTCGAGGCTACTCTGTCCTACCATCTCCTGAATGGCAGTTACCCCACAGTTGACTTCACTACCACGTCCAAGTTCGTGGCCACGAGCCTCACTAACCAGAGCTATAACAATGTCACCGTAGCTCCGCCCGGCCAACGGGTGGAGCTCGTGACAGACTCGAGCGGATCTCCCGAGATTATATCAAGCAATAAATCTGTGGCAACTATTGCTTCGACCAGGGTAGGTGCTAGAATGCCATTGCGATGTTCTGATATTGATCATGCATAGGATATCGTTTGTCTCAATGGGCTAATCCAGGTTGTCAATTCCATCCTCGCCATACCAACCAGCATAGTGCTTCTAACCGCCCAAGCCCATATGTCATACTTTATTGCTATCCTCAATAGAGCAAATGTGAGCCCTCATTTCTATCTAGAGAGAGATGGATCTGGCTGGGGGTGTTGGAAGGAGCCTCGCTACTTTGCATTGCTTGAGAGTACTAACTTTTGAAAGTTCCTTACTGTGAATGAATCAGGTCTCATCGATTTCGTCAATTACGCCTCTTTTACACCAAACATGACCTTCTTCGTCCCGAACACCGCTCAAGCCCTCTCCCAATTTACGAACATCTCCACAGGACTCTCAGCAGAAAATCTCACAGCTCTCTTCAACTACCATATTGTCCCAGACTACGTTGGATACAGTACGAATCTGACGAATGGGACGGTGTTGACGACTACACAAGGCACCGATATAACGATTACGACCCAGGGCTCGGACATCTACGTCAACTCGGCGAAAGTTCTTGACCCTGATTACTTCGTTGTAAACGGAGTCATTCATGTTATCGATAGGTATAATTCCTTAGTTCCGTCCCACGTGTCCACAACCAGGCTAATAGAAAACGAAACAGTATCCTCGACAGATTCAACACCACCATACCGCCCCAAGTCATAAACAGCACCTCAGCACCCTCGCACAAAAGCCCCTCAACCGGAACCATCGTAGGCGTCAGTGTGGCCATCCCGCTCGTCTTCATAGCCGCGCTCGTCAGTCTGATCCTCTACTTGCTCAAGCGCCGGAAATCAAGAAAAAACGCAACACAGCACGACCCAGGCACCGACGCAGCTTCGAAAGAACTCGACGCAAGTACTCAGCGGCGGGAACTCGCAGGCGTGGATCTCTCTAAGGAAATGCCTGGCGATCGCCCGAAGAGAGAATTGCAGGAGCTTAGTGCGACGGATAAGCCGACGGAGATGTATGTACCCCCTCGTGAGCCTGTAGAGCTGGAATGAGGGGGCTCGAGTCCGTTGCTGGTGGATTGGTATCTAGAGATCACCTAACAAGGCAAGGGGCTATTGTATATTATAATAAAAATCTACCTTAATGTAAGTAAGGAGGTAGGCGACAAAATAGACACTAATGTAAGTTCCATATAATTTCTAAGTGACTTTTATAAGCTTATACTCTAAAGATAAAAGTATATTACAGTAGTAATTCCGCTCGTCACTACGAACGCAGATGGATCCTCGGACTTCGAATTAGTTTTGCCTATAAATGCGAACTCAGACCTTCCAGACCTGTAGCTCGATCGTGAGAAGTAGATATTAATATATCCTAGGGGTCGACTACTCGGTGGATGAAAACATAGTAGATAAGGAAACGCTACTGTTAGGAGGCATGAAGAGCTCGGAAAGGATTTTAGAGGGGATGGTTCTCTTGGTGCTCCAAGTAGCAGAAGAACTTCATTATTACCTATTAATTCAAGGTAACTCCTAGTGCTCTGCCCAACGATTATATGTTCTGTACCTGCGTAGGTAATAAGCCATCTGGCGAGCCCCCCTCCACGTGAAGGCTTGTTGATTAGCTAAAACCACTTACGCGAGGTCTACAACATTTCACACCCCGAGGTCGTAAGTCCTTTTAATATGATGCTGCCCATTGTTCAAATGGTCCTCTCACGTGAACTAGTATATAACATGACCAGTAAGGAAGGTAGCTCACACCACTTTACCCTATCTATCCTGCATTGGTGTGTAAGAGCAATGCACGCGTTCCTGGGCTAATTCGGCACCTAGCCTCGTGTATGCAAGCTGGGCGGCAAAACTGCTTGTAAGTAGGCTGCGACGTTCTTATTGGGTTTCTCAATACACACTAGATCACTTGGCATCTCTACTCGTACCAAGGATGAATAAACGTTAAATTTAACGTCGCTCGTCACCTAATAATTAACGTTTATTCATCCCTAGTACGAGTAGGTAGTAGGTAAGCACCGTTTTTTGAAAACGGTAAATCGGTAAAACTAATAACTTCACCATTTTTTGGCATCATTAAAATTTATATCTGGACAACTGCGCAAAGATGCTATCTGGATTTCATTCAAACTAAAACCACAGAACCAGGACGCCAAATAAGGAATTGAACAAGAGAAGACCTGATCATTCAGTGGTAGAATTCTTTCTTTCGATTCCGGATTAGGCTCATTGAATGATTTCTTTTACTAATTTGGTCTTTATCCAGATTGGATTTCTCTCTTTAATTAATTGGTTTTTTTTGGTCTTGTGTGGCTCGGCAATTCTTTCTTGGCCGAGTGACCGCCTTATTTTCTGCCGCCCCTTTTTTGAAGAAGCGAGATCCATCGTCGGCGTCCGACGTCTCTAAATGTTTATTAGTAGATTTTTGTAGGGGTCTTTAAGTCATTCTGTTGTAGTTCTATGAAAGGTCCTACGGATGATTAATATCTAAAGCCTGTATTAATTTTTTTTAAAAAAAATACTTAGATGACGATAATAATAGTGATAATAATGTTCTAGTATGTTGTAATACCTATTAGCGAATTACTATAAAACCAAGGATAATAAAATAAGCACCAAGGAACACTAGAGTTATAGTAGAATCAATCTTCTAGCCCGAATGCAGACTGCCGAGGATAAAGCTAAGGAAGGCACTTATATTTATTCGACAGCGAGATCTACCATTGCGAAGTCTTATATCTATACCAGTTAACAGATAACAAACTTCTGCCTCCATTTATTCCTCTCCTTGCGGTGCAGCTCGTGCAAATGCCAGTTCTGATACCCTCGTTCTTTGCAATCATGCACATACGCATAGCCTCGGCAAAAGAACTTTCCCTCGTCCCTATCTCCACGTGAAGACAGCACGATAGGCAACCTAGCACCATCAAGAATGACAACGACGTCGCCCTCCCAGATACCAGCTGGCGCTACGCCGACTAAGCCCATCTCAGTGAAGAACATCTCCGCGTTACCGACAGTCGCCATGCTGTAGAGCTCAAGATGTCCATACCAGTCATGTCTGCCCAGTGCGAGCCCAAACGAGTTGTCATAGCCGTTGGGAAAGTAGGAGGGAAGCCAACCGTCTCTTCCCGGCGAATCAGGCCATAGGCTAGTTAATCTAATGAGTGGCCTTTCTTGTTCTTCTTTTCCAGCTCACGCTTATACCAGCCATTGGAGCCTGAGTACTTCGTCTTGTCTCTATCTCCGCTATCTCTCTTGTCTTTTAGCCGAAAGACGTCCATTGGATCTTGCTCGGCAGCTAAGTCAGATGCCCGTGCGAGGTCGCACAATATTTCTTCATTGCTAGATGACGGTGAGCTGCCCGTCTCTTGTAGCTGAACACCTGAATCAATGTTGCCAATCAAACAGCCTTTGAGTGCTAGTTTCCTGTTTCCGAGATACTTCACGTAGCTAGCGTCTGACTCGGCGTCGTCCCAGACGTTTTGCAGCAGGGTGTGGGCCGGGATGTCGAACAGAGAGTACTTCACGTTCATGAAGTCGACAACCCAAGAAGGCAACTCTAGGTTCCGCTAGATTTCCAGCTTCCTTCCCACGTTGGGTTCCGTGGAGCTAGCATTGGCTTTTTGTTTGCTTCCTGGCGCGTCTCTGAATAGTATCCAGCCCAGAATGTCAAGTGTTTTATCTGCGTGGATGGCAGCGTACGTCGCTTTGGCAAAAGTCTCGTTGACGGGCTCCTTGTAGTCAGACCGCAAGAAGTTGGCCTCCTCCAGTGGCATCATAGCCAGAATACTGTAAACCTTGTCATGGGCCACAGTTGCCTGGGAATTTCTCACATTCCACATTAACGGGGTTATCAACCGCCGTCCCTTCTTCTTCTTCTTCTTGCTCTGGTGCCAGTTCCTGATGTCTCAGATGCGAGAGACGGCATCATCAGGGTCGCCGACCTTTTTCTTGGTCGCCTCATCGTCAGATGCTGTCCTTCCAAATACCGTAAATAATCATGTCAAACCAGTACCACTTCATTTCGCACGGCCCAAACATCACGGTGATGGCTATATTCCCTTTATGCCTGGAACTCCCGAGCAATTCTCTTCTTTCTCTTTGCTTTGGTAGCCGGCAGAACAATACTACTAGGCAAAGCGTTCACGGAGTACGTTGGAAGAGATACACACGATATACCAAGACATACTCTGTTCTTACTAACTGAAAGTATATCACCATTAGTCATCATTTTGGTAAAAGTTCCAGCTACAACATTCAATGTACCGGAAGTGGGTGATGTGTTGCCGGACAAGATTGCTGAGAGTGTGACAACTGATGTGTAGGTATAACCGATGACTCCGTTTGCCCAAAGGTTGAATTGAATACTGGCTAGTATTGAAGTCAATGTCTGGGTGAATGGTGTAATGACTCCTCCGGTACCTCCGACACTAGGAGCTGATGCTGTTGGGATAACGTTGGATAGTTGTAAGTGATGGTATAACTATTGATGGTATTGAAATAGTTGGGAGTTTTGTTAGTACCGAGATCGAGATTGAAGGGAGAGTTAGGATGGGGATAACAACTGATGGTAGGGATGATGTTGTAATTCGTGGGTTTTTCAGAGATAGAGATAGATTTGGCAGTTTTGGGATCGAGATTGAAAGTGATGGCAATGTCGGCACGGAGACAACTGGCACTGTAGGTACGGATACAGCAGGTAGGGTAGGTACGGAGGTAGCCGACAAAGTAGGGATCGAGATAACTGGTAGTGTTGGTGTCTGAACGAGTAGTAGAATTGGTAATGACAGAGACAGAGGAGGCAGTACCGGGATCGAGATCGAGATTGAGATTGACGGCAGTGTAGGTACCGAAATTCTGGGCAGCGTAGGTAGAGAGATAACTAGCACTGTTTGCAGCGTCTGTGCAGAGACAGCTGGTCGTGTAGGTACAGAGATAATTGGCAGTGTAGGCACAGAAATCACTGGCAATATTGGAACACAAATAACTGACGTTGGCCCAGAAATAACTGGGTGTAGGTACAGAAATGACTGGCACTGTAGGTACAGAGATGACTGGTGTTGGCACAGCAATAACTGGTACTGTAGGTACTGAAATAACCGGTTTTGGTACAAATCACTGGCAGTGGCACAGAGATTACTGGAAGTGTTGGCAAAGAAATGCTTTGAAGCTGACCACCTGGTAGTGTTGGCGCTGAAACTGCCGGCACATTGTTTGATATGCTAGGGATAGTGGGTAAGACACCAGAGGGGGAAGTCGGCTGTATCGAGGTACTAGAGATTGAGTGCCTTTTGTCGCTACACCGGTCGATACGCTGGCCCTTGGAGTTGCAAGGCCGTTAAGGTATGCAAGTAGCGCGGTTCGGACGTCGGTGGATAGCGTATTAACCACAGCTGGGATTACGGCTACATCAATTAAACAAGGACAAAAGCAAGCTTCGGCGGTCCTGAAGCTGGTTTTCCTGTCAGGCATTGACATGGTTGATCGAAGTGAGGGCTAAGAGGGCAACGGCGACATTTGTGTTCAACATATTGAAGGAGAAGAGAATGATCTCCCAAGAAGAACTTGACCTGCTGAAAATAGAAACAGAGGTATAGGGAGAACACTGGAGAATTGTGGAACTGGGGATGGAGGACTGTTCAAGAGAATCTTTCCAGAGCCTTATATCTCACAATTCAAGGTGCATGTCAACCTGGATGTCTTCATTTAATGCTGCGAGTAGTAGTGCTCTACAATCGTAGATGGAAAAATATTGCTCAAAATTCGCAATCTGGAATTGACATTGATACGAGAATATCGCAAACAGAACAGGGTTTACTTACCGCTAATGTATCGGCTTATGTATACTTCACCACTAGCCTCGGAGTCTCCAAAGGAAAAGTAACAACGTTGCAATAGAAATCATTCCGTCTAAGACAAAAATAATTTAGTGCACAGCTGCAAAACCTAGCGCATACTCGTTTTCCCTGGTCAATACACGACCCCACTCAATGCACGCCCAAAAATCATCATAGCCCAAGACTACTAACTTAATTCGAATCGAAATAACTCCACTATATAGGCTCCAAATATGGTTAAAATCATCAATTATATCTGTTAGTATATGAAGTTTATGATCCTCTAAAATGAAGCTAATTACTAGGCTTTAGTCTGCCTAAATAACTTCCCTAATGCCCAACGCCCTCCCACCATCTATGACACCTTCATATTGTAACAACGCATTAGTAATACTAATAGTGTACTTGGGATAGCTTTAATTATAGGCGATAGGGTATTTATAGGTTAGGTACGATAGAATCAAATTAGAATTATAACTATTAGAGAGCTTAGGATGGTTCTAGATATAGATGAATTTTAGTGGGAAAATGGGGGTAGATTATACTACTAAGGCAGAGCCTAAATCTTCGAATAAGCCAACAACAACGATATATAAATTCAAATAAAAATCAAGGATATAAAATCAAGGCTCTAGAAGATATATATAAACTATCTTTAAGTCCTAAATCGTTGTAGAAGCCTTGTAGTACACCCTCGAGTATTACTTAGCACTAGTGTAGTAACTACCTCTAGCTCTAGCTTATCAATAACCACAACTTTCGCTACTAGCTTCCGCCGAGCAACAGGAACTTTGGCCTATTGTTTGGCCTGCTTTGCCTCTTCTTTGGCGGCTTTTACTAGTTGCTTTTGTACCTCTTTAGTAGCCCGATTTATAGCTATAAGAGTAGCCCGATTAAGTTTCTTCTACTCCTTTAATTCAGCCGCTAGACGTTGATTTTCTTCCTTAGTTAGTTGCTTTTGAATCTTAGCTTTAAGAGCAAGTCTAATATCTCTTTCTTTTTCAATTCGTTTAGTTTCCTTTTCTTCTTCCTTCTTATCTTTCTCTTCTTAAGCCTCTAGTTTCTTCTAGTTCTGAAACTCACGGGCTTTAGCTATATACTCTAGAGTATATAACCTAACACGATTTCTATCTAGTTCTTCTCTAGTAAGCCCAAGCTTTATACTACGTCGATTAGCCTTCCTAAGTTTAAAAGCCTTAATTAGACCTTATATTCGGTACTTAGTAATTATAAGCTCTATAGAAAGAGCTTTATTTACTTTAAAGAGCTTCTCTATTTTAGGAATAGTTGGCTTATTCTGATATAACTTCTGAAACTTCCGAATTACTTTAATTAATTTTAGTGTCTTAAGAAAGTTATCAGGATTAGTGATTATAGTTAGAGTTCAAGGTCTAGTTCGAATAATACTAATTACTATATCTGTATTTAAAGGCTATATCCTACTATTAAGAAATGAGGATTCGATATTTTCTAAAGTAAAAGAGGCTTCCTAAGTAGGTAGAAATAAAGGCTAAAATAATAATTTAGATATTACTACCATTCCTTCTCTACCTTAGAAGAAATTCGTTAATTCAATAGAATAAGCCTAAGTAAGTAGCCTAAACATCCCAATATTAAGTGGCTAGAGTCTATAGGTTAAATAAGGTAGTAATATAAGAATAATAATCCTATAGGCTTCTGCCCAATCTAGAAAGGCTATATTAATATAACTTAAATAGCCATCTACTATAAGAAGTCTGCGGCCTCGGGTTTTATCCTTAGTACAGGGTTCAAAGACTATTTATAACCATTCAAGCCTAAACTCATTACTACTCTATCCATTAAATGAAGAACTAAAGAATACCTTTGCATTTAGATCAATAGCTTCTACCTAATTATCATTCATATCGTGCGAAGCTCCTTTGTATATCAATGATGGTGGAAGTACAGTACCATCTACGTATATACAAGCAAGAAGAGATATAAACTCTCTGCTCCCATCCTAGCTAGCCTACTTCATCTTGCCCAATTTATATTCTTCTTTCGACATTATTCGTTTCATAGACCTTGCAATTCTAATCATAAACCCCTTCTCATCCTAATTATATATGTTTTCCATTGTAATATAGAATTTATCTATGGCCGAGGTAAGCTAATAAGACACTAAGTCAACCCAGCCCAAACCAATATTATAGACTAGACAAGACTATAGAGTATACTAGGGCAACTTACAAGGAAGAAGAATAGTACAAAGTTTGGTACGTAATCGGCCTTTGTACGATTATACTCAATGTTGCGTAGGTAGCTACTTCGAAGATCATTTAGGTATCGCTTTATAAATCATGAAACCTAGTTTTTTCTAATATAGCTACCCTTGATTTCCTCTGTGAAATTATAGACCATCTAGCTAGTTAGAGGGATCCCACGAGTTGTATATTTCTTAATACAACTAATTAGAATAGCTTCTTAGGCGTCGGTGAGGTTTTTCTTAGTTTCAGAGGTTGCTATTTTCTTCGAGGTAGTAACCCCTCTATAGCGACGAGAAAGGGTTGTGCGATCGATTTCCCAACGCCTAGTAGTTTCTGTATAATTATAAGAACTCTAGGAAGAAAGCTCTTCGAGAGCTCTTTCTATTCGATCTTTAGACGTCCAATTTGGATCCATATTGATTAAGATAATTAATTTTAAAGCTACCTTGAATTATCGTGGAATGTGGTTTTGTGGGTGTGCATTAAGTGGGGTCGTGCATTGACTAGGGAAAACGAGTAGTATAAGCAGTTTGAGGGCAAGTCCTGTGTTGAGAGCATAAGCTTGTTTAAGCGAGAGGCTACTTTTGGAAATCGTCTTTTCGGGGCTTCGGGACCCTATGCTCTAACACTAAAGCCCGGGAATAACCTAAGGCTCGGCAATAGATCACAGTGACAGGTGCGGAGAATGTAAGAAGCCAATAAAACTGTCTGCTCCAACTCTTGGAGGTTCAAAACTAACGCCAGCAACCGTGAGACAGCTTCTGTGTGAGTAGACAGCCTTTAGCTGACATAAGCTTACTTTCTCTGGAGAGCTTTGCTAGTACGCATGCAGATACACATAACGGCCTCAAGACGTCACTAACGCCACAAAGCCCACGGTTGATGAGTTACTCATTGATGTGGCCAGGAAAAAGAATAGGATTTTTGTCCTGATGAATCGCATCAGCCGAAGACCCGAATTCGCAATTGGGCCAAATTGGTACAGGTTCATGATGATAATTTCCATATCCAACAGCAGAAGAGTTTTCGGGTCACAAAAACGCCGACAAAATCATTGGAGACTTGATCTTGACATATTGCTCACACCTAATAAACCTCAACACCCGCAAATTTCAACAATCGACTGCTCAAAACCGGTTTTTCAAGTGGCTCAGTTCTATCTCGAGGATCTCTCGTGCCATCGTCCAACACAGCCTTATCCTTGATGACGAGATTATCGTGCGGCCAATGAGTAGTGCCTCCCCAAGCGTTGAATATTTTCGCTCTCATCTCAAGTGCTTCCGGTTTTGCAAGCTTAGCTGGTGTATATGTCACATAAATGACAGTACGAATTGTTTCACTTGAGGCATTTGGTTCACAGCCTTGGTGAATTGTCCTGCTATCCCAAAGCACTAGGTCGCCGGGTTCAGCACACACTTTATGCGGTTTGATTCCACGGCTGAGAAACCATTCTAGCTGCGAGGCGGAGTACATAAAAAAGTCAGTGGTAGTCCATAAAGCTTTGTCAAGTTGCGTGTCGAAGAACTCTTCTACGAGTTTGTGTGATCCAGGATAGACGAGTAGTCCTCCATCATTGGGACCAGCTTCGGAAAGATTAATAAGCCCCTGAACACAATGTAGTCCTCTTCTCATAGGGCTTTGATCAACATGTTGCCATGCACCAAGATCCGGCTTATCCTTGCGATTCGGGAACGTGATGTTTAAGTGATCGAAACTCACGAGGAGCTTTTCTGTTCCCCATAATTTCTCGAAGCTACCTACTACTCCAGGTTCCATCCGTGCATCCCACATAAATTTCTCGTGAGCAATGACGTACCCTCGGATCATGTTCGTAGGGCTTTGGACAGGGAGGTTCTCCTTGGTCCATGTGGATGCATTGTCGATGTTGAAGGAGTCGCTGAATGTTGATATCCATTTGAAAGCTTGTTGCTGATAATCAGTTGCTCTATCCGCCGGTATAGCACCTTTAATCACGACATATCCGTTTTCTTTCAGATCGTCTCGCCAGTCATTGAACTTTGTATTTGACCTACATTCCGTCAATCATCCGGCACAACTGCATTTCTGATGTTGCAAGGGGCTTTACGATAGTAGACTGGAAAATTCGTCAGGAATAGTAGTGCTTATCGCCATGGCAATGTCGTTTGTTATTTATCAACACGTACGCTTGATACAGACTTTGTGTACGATGCTACTCAAGCAGTGCTTTGTGTTGCTGTGTTTCCTACATAAATGTTGTTCGGATTCCCCGACATGATAAGTATTTCGGCTCCGAACTCAACAGCAATAAGCAAGCTGCATGGTTTCTTATCTGCCGCTGGCCACTTTCAACAGTACAGGATTCCTTTTGGCTAGTGACCATGAACCATATCTCGATAATGGGGGCTCGCTTATGAATAGGGGGCACAAGCGAATCAGATTCGTCGGAAGTTGTCCGGGTCTTCTATTCAGAAGTGGGATATCAAGAAGATAAGATGAATATTGGCTGCAGGCAATCCGTTACATCTTCGAGTTTAGCTTTGGTTTATCATCTACAAAAGAAGAGCAATCCGATACGCAATTGTCGGTTCATCCGCTCATATCTTGGGGCTGCAACTACTAATTGCAGGGAAATGGAACTAATAGATTGCATACCAAGCTCTACGGAACGGCATCATGTTAAAACAAGCTTAAAATCCGCCTCTGAGTAAAAAAAGCTTGATTAACCGAATACACCTTTCTTTTGCCAAAAGTCCCCGTTCTAAACAGGCGTCCGAATATTTTGATATCACAATGGTAGATTCCGGTGCAGTCGGCATGGGACATCCTGGCTTAGCCAGAGTGCCCAAGTCCTCCAAAGTCATCATGATGCTTTTGATTTTCAGCTCAATGGTTGCTTCCGCCACTCTGGGGTTTGATTCGTCGATGATGTGAGTATTCAAATACATACCTTATAAACATATCGCAGCTGACAGATTGGGTTAAGGAATGCATTAAATATTTTGCCGTCTTATACAGATTACTTTGTACTTAGTACCGCAACACTCGCACTTAACACCTGTGCACTAAACATTGGAGGAGCTTTGGCGGGGTTTGTCTCCGGCTATATCGCTGACAGATTCGGTCGTAAACAAGCAATTCTTTATGGAACAGTTCTAACAATTGTGGCTGTTATCTTGCAAACTGCAGCTCAAAATACGGCAATGTTTGTGGTTGCCCGAATCTTAACTGGCTTGGGCGTTGGAATTGAGGGTACAGCCGTTGCTGTCTATCTAGCCGAGACGACTCCTTATAACTACCGAGATTACACAATGGGAGCGTATAATGACTGTTGGTATATTGGTGAGGTGGACTCCTGGTTCTGATAAAGCTTGAGCTAATAATAGATATTAGGTGGACTTATTAGCTCGGGAATAACATATGGAACTGCGAACATGAATTCCACCTGGGCATGGCGTTGTCCTTCAGCTATCCAAGCTATGTTCAGCATCATCACTCTTCTGATTCTACCTTTCATTCCAGAATCGCCAAGATGGCTTGTATATCAGAATAGATGCCCTGAAGCACTGGAAGTCGTGGCTATAACCCACTCAGATGGCGACAAAACAAGTCCCATTGTTCTCGCCCAGTACAAGGAAATGGTAGATACTATTACATATGAGAAGGAGAGCGAGCAGAAACTCGGCTTCATTCAGACTATGAAGACCCCTTCAAGCCGGAAGCGGATGATGCTTATGATGTCTGTCGAAGTGATGACTTGCTTCACTGGGTATGCTAGATCCAGGCCACTTTAAAAAAAAAGTTAGTTCCTAACAGGGTCATAGTAATGCCATTATCAGCTACTATCTTGGCACAATGCTTGATAACGCCGGAATAACAAATACGACAACCCAGCTTGAAATAAATATCTTTCTCAATTTATGGTGCTTTGTAATCAGTCTCATTGGAACATGGGCTGCACCACAAATCAGCCGCAGACTACTTGCATCGGTTAGCACGGCTCTACCCATGGTCTTCATATTCATGATTGGCATGATGACAAAACGTACGTACAATACAATTTTAGAGCCATGAGGAAAAAGCTAATAGCAGATGCTCTAGTCTTCGGTGAAAGCACGAATAAAGCTGGAATTTATGGAACAGTGGCATTTATTTTCCTCTTTCAAGGCTCTTACAGCTTTGGCTGGACAACACTTACATACTTGTACCCAGCTGAAGTGCTGAATTACTCAATTCGCTCGGCCGGCATGTCTGTTTCTACATTTTCATGGAATGCCTTTGGGTACGTTCAATTCTTGCTCATTTTGAAAAAGATATTTTCCAGCTACAAACCACAATTATTAACTCTGTTAATACGCAGATTCATCACCACCTTTGCATTTCCCTTCGCAGTTGATAGCTTGGGATGGAAAGTCTATATGCTTAACGGAACGTGGGACTGTTTTGAACTGATCTATATTATCGCGTATTGGGTTGAAACGAGAGGTAAAACGCTCGAAGAAATTGATGCGCTTTTTGATGGTGAGAAGCACAGTGATGTACCTGACCTAGAGGCTATCACTCGCGGAAAGGTTCTCTATTTAGGGGATATTGATGACGAGGATGTCACTCGTCCAACAGAAATCGAGGTTGGAAGAAAGGACTAATGCTTTTCTACCCTCTGGGGTATCATGGCAACTCAGCGAAGTAACTTCAATAGAATTAGCCCCTGAGACTTCTGTACAAATTTAGATGGCCAGTTCAGAATTCTACTAAATTCATCTCCCGTAAATATCTAAGAGCAAGTAAGATGTGCTGGTTCAGTGTGTCGAGCTAAGTTTTTAGCTAGTAAATGCTGTGCGATAATAAAGCGCACGTTATATTGAGTTGCAATTATTTATGTTTATGGCTATTACACATGTAATGATATAAAGCCAAGCTAGCTATTGTTCTCTCTCTCTAGCAATTTAACTTTTAGTGCTGCCTTGCGCTTCTATGGCGAACTTCTCAGAGAATATTGTACAATTATTGTTTAGATTGTCTTTCTTTATCATGGTAATTTGGAGAATTATATTTCCACTAGTTTGGTGTTGTAAAAAATTACTTGGTTGCTCGCTTATCGCAAAGGCATGCAAGGGATTTCACTTCCGGCGGGTAATATGGAAGGTTATTCGGTCCCTGTTACCGGCAAAATCTGTCCTTAGAATTCTGATCACACGGCCAATATCTCTCGGTATCTGCTCCCGTTGAATACTAGAGATGATTTTAGAGTTTTCCAGCCGAATCATGGAGCCAATAGGGGAGAAATTATTTTCATTATATTTACCCCGCGAAGGTAACTTGCACAGAGTAGCATGGTTAATCGTCTGATAAATTGTTTTCATCTCCAGAATTTAAATTAACAGGAGCATGTAGATGAAAGCCATGTGCATGCAACCTTAAGCACGGGAGCATCCGATGCAATGTTCGAGAGCTCCGAGGCACAATTTCCTAGCTACAAAATGATGTAAATCTGCAACGTATTCAAGGACTCTGAAAGTCAAGTTCAAAGGCAGAAAACATCAGTCATGCATTTCCCTTCCGTTTTGGCACTTGCGACGTGCCTTATTGCTGCTGGTGTTAATGCGGCAGCCTCTCAGACTTTCACTTGGAAAAATGTTCGAATTGGAGGTAGGGGCTAGTTCTCTAAGTCACATAACTCTGTTACATAATAATTCTAACACTCGGTGAAGGCGGCGGTGGCTTCATTCCCGGAATCATTTTCAATCCTTCAGCGAAAGGAGTAGCGTATGCTCGAGCCGATATTGGTGGTGCTTATCGCTTAAATTCAGACGACACATGGACACCCTTGACGGACTTTGCGAACAATACTTCTTGGTGAGTCGACTAAATAGCGTACGAATTGGTTTATAAATAAGTGGTCATTTTGAATAGCCATATATTAGGTCATAAGAGATGGACTTGAGTAGCTCACTTCACTTGGGCGACTCTCTTCTAATCGAACTGATCTCTTATAAACTAATTTTTACGGCACAATAAAATCACTGCTTACTTATTACTTAGGCATGATTTGGGTGTTGACGCTCTTGCAACTGATCCTGTCGATACCAACCGACTTTATCTCGCGGTTGGAATGTACACAAACGAGTGGGATCCAAACGTCGGCTCTATTTTGCGATCAACAGACCAAGGGAACACTTGGTCTGAGACTAAGCTGCCATTTAAAGTGGGAGGAAATATGCCAGGTCGTGGCATGGGTGAAGTAAGTTTTCATTGAGCATTTACCATGACTGGTGTACTGAGAGTTTGTAGCGTCTGGCTGTCGATCCCAATAGTAACAACATTCTTTATTTCGGAGCAAGAAGTGGGCATGGTTTATGGAAGAGCACTGATTACGGTGTTACATGGTCAAACGTAACTGCTTTCCAGTGGACAGGTAACTTTATTCGTCGCTTAATTGACATATTTCTGACCTTTTTTAGGAACTTATTTCCAAGATTCTAGTTCTACATACACGTCTGATCCAGTCGGAATTGCTTGGGTGACCTTTGATTCAACTTCCGGCGCTTCAGGAGCTGCTACACCTCGTATTTTCGTTGGTAAATAATACTAGTGTACCACTACAAGCTCAATATGCTAATTAAACTAGGAGTGGCTGACGTTGGCGAGTCAGTATTCAAGTCTGAGGATGGTGGTGTCACTTGTAAGTCATTTTGATTGACCTACCCTGTACGAGAAATTTGAGCACGTCTTGACGTCTTCAGGGGCCTGGGTATCTGGAGAGCCACAATATGGATTCCTTCCCCACAAAGGTGTTCTTTCACCAGCTGAGAAGACCCTTTATATCTCCTATGCAAATGGAGCCGGTCCGTATGACGGTACAAATGGGACTGTTCACAAATATAATATAAGCACTGGAGTTTGGACTGATATAAGTCCAACTTCTCTCGCTTCCACATACTACGGTTACGGAGGCTTATCGGTTGACTTGCAAAAGCCAGGAACTATTATGGCAGCAGCACTCAATTGTTGGTGGCCAGATGAATTAATTTTTCGAAGTACCGATTCCGGCGCCACTTGGTCTCCCATATGGTATAACCTTATCTTATCCCAGGTGGCTTTGGACTAATTTATCGCAGGGCCTGGGCGAGTTACCCAACAATAAATGAGTAAGTCAAAATAATTATTTCCACAGCATATTGCGGTGCTAAGTTTTGATAGTTACTATTCCTATGACATTTCCGCGGCGCCATGGTTGCAAGACAATACATCGACGACCTCGCCACCAGTCAGAGTAGGCTGGATGGTGGAAGCCTTGTCAATTGATCCATTCGATTCAAACCATTGGTTAGTAAGAACTGTCGCTCAATTTCAGCAGGTAATCTCTGACACTACACTCTATACAGGCTTTATGGTACTGGTGCAACGATATACGGCGGTCACGATCTGCTGAATTGGGATACAGTGCATAACGTGACGTTGAAATCTCTTGCAACTGGACTTGAAGAAACAGCAGTAAATTCACTCATAGTGCCCCCCGGTGGCCCTCCTCTTTTGTCCGCAGTTGGAGATATCGGTGGATTTTACCACTCTAGTCTAGACACAGCTCCGGCACAGTCTTTCCACAATCCTACATATGGGTCGACTTATGACCTCGATTATGCTGGAAACGTCCCTGCAACCCTTGTACGTACTGGGGTTAGTTCAACGGCCATCGGAATTGCCCTCTCATCCGATTATGGGATTTCTTGGTCTCCAGATTATGGTGCCTCGCTTACGACTGGCCCTGGAAAAGTAG
The DNA here is from genome assembly GCA_003008705.1 of Pezicula radicicola. NCBI lineage: Eukaryota > Fungi > Ascomycota > Leotiomycetes > Helotiales > Dermateaceae > Pezicula > Pezicula radicicola. The sequence continues at coordinate 336,211 of PDUO01000048.1, read as the reverse complement.
CAATTTCAGCCGATGGTCAGACTGTACTTCTGCAATCAAACTCGAGTAGTCCACTTGTCTCGAGATATACAAGTACTTTCAGTGCGGTTCCCACTCTTCCTTCTGGTGCAGCTATAGCATCTGATAAGCGTAATGCTTCCGTGTTCTATGGTGGTTCTGGCAGCAGGTGAGATTAAATCTTCTAGTAACTCACCAAAACGTACATACTAATTTCAGTCTTAGTTTTTACGTTTCATCTGACATTGGGGTCACCTTTGCCAAAACAGCAACATTGGGTTCTGCCACCACAGTCAATAAAATCCGTGTTCATCCAACAGTTGCTGGAGATGTATGGGCCAGTACTGATGTTGGCTTGTTCCATTCCACAGATTATGGGCAGACATTCACCCAAATTGGAAGTGGGTGCACTGCTGGATATGGCTTTGCCCTTGGTGCAGGTTCCACCTCGACGAATTACCCTGTCATCTATGGATTCTTCACCGTTGACAGTGTTACCGCCCTTTTCAAGACTGAAGATAGTGGGGTTAATTGGCAAATGATAAGCGACGCAGCACACGGTTTCGGAGCAGCATCAGCCAATTGTGTAGGTGCAGACATGAGCATTTATGGAAGGTCAGTTCCCAATAGTTTTATTATTATAATGAACGATGGCGACTAAAGTATATAGGGTTTACGTTGGTACCAACGGTCGAGGAATTTTCTATGGCTCTCCATCCGGCAGTCTTCCTGCTGCTACTGCGACAGCAAGCGGAAGCACATCGGTAAAGAGTTCCACGACTGCTACGACACTAACTACATCCACCAAAGTGACGACAACATCTACGACAGTCCAGACTTCAACCACTTCAACAAGCAGCACGAGTATAGGCTCCACAACAACAACCTCCAAAGTTTCTTCGACAAGTACCTCGTAGGTCTTTGTTACACAACGTATACCATGTGAAAGGGAATACTGACGGGACCAAGGACATCATCTGGAGCGACAAGTACCGCGGCTGCGTATGGCCAATGTAAGTCTTCCTTTGCCCTTTTAGTGACTGCAGCTCACATTCGAATAAGGCGGCGGAACAGGTTACACTGGCCCGACTCTCTGTCCAACGGGATGGACCTGCACCTACTCTAACGCTTTCTATTCACAATGTAAGTCTCCGGGTTCAACTTTCTTGTGTGATTTCTTCGCTAATATTTTTATAGGTGTGCAGTGACTTTATTTTGGTTAAGGGCAGTCAAGTGGCTGGTGAGGTTTTGTTTTGAAATCATTTTGGAAGAATGTTAAGGAAAATCTCTGGGAATGTGCACCAAAACACCGAACATTTAAAATGAAACTTGTTATAGTCATACACAGCTTCAATGCTATGGCATATAATATATCATATGCTACCACAACGAAAACGTTAATTTAACCTATGATATTTAATCAGTGCAATTAAGATTACCCTTGGATTTGGAAGAGGCTTCCTCCTGGCACTTTTTCTTTCGGAAAGATTTTATCGATGACGAACTTTAAGTTATCTACTCAAATCAAGTCATTTACTCACTAAGTCAGTTATTATGGTCATTCATATTTATTATCCTCTTATATATAGTCACGTGGCAGTGACTACATTCTACGTCTTAGTATCTATATATTTGAAGGAAAATAGTGTAGAAATAATTTAGTCTATAGAACAAGTGGGGACTACACTAGTGGGCAATACGATTACTCCCCATTTTACTGGCTTAAACAATGGTTTTCCTCATCAAAACTGCAGCAGCGGACCACTCCTTGCCCTCTTTATCTTTCTGGATCCATGTCCGCTCGACCGTCTCGTAAATATCATATCCACGCCTCTGATACCACTCCTCATTCACAATCTATTCAGATCAGCCTCAAAGTCCATTTCTCATCAAAAATTCATATCAATAAATCTCACCTTTGGCGGTTTTTTCCCCAGGGCTTTTAGTCTGAATGGATCGAACGCAGATTGCTTAGCCATTGTCCTCAGCGTAAGTACCTTTGCACACAAAGGCTCCTCGGTAGCCATCTTCTCAAGAACATCCATGGTTGCTCTTCCCAAACCCACGCTTTGCAAAGCTCCAGAGATATAGAAACCTGCTATGTGATAAATCCCCTGTGTTGCATCTGCGAGGCTGGCGTTTGGGTTGTGTGAATCCAAAGTGATATGTCCAACAGGAGTAAACTGAAGTCCTGAAGGTATCCTCGATTTCCCGCCCAACGACTTGGCTGTATCGAAAATTGCCGATTTTTCATTCGGATATGCTGTTATATGCTGGAGTAACTTTGCTTCTTTTTCTGGATCTGCGTCTGAAAGGACCTAGTGAGAAAGTGAGAGAGGTTTCAGAATTAGTCATGTGATCAGTACTGCCAACTCACCACCCAATGAAATGCTTTTTCTCCCTGCTTCTGCTTTTCACCCCATTCTTCAATCATGTCTTCAGCCCACCCGCATGCTACTCGTTGATGGAACATCCTCTCCACCTGTTCTGGGGACTCCGGATCCCAAGGTATTAATGTCACCATTGCCGAGCTTGGCTTTGTGCCAGCAATGGGGATGTCAGTTTTTGACGGCATGGTCTAAGGGTTTTGAAATATATCTCCATCTCTGCAGTATGAAATATATTTACGCCTTTCGGTGAGTCATCAAGTCTAAATAGCCTTGTCGAAAGTGGGATAAATGTAAAGTTGCTATATCTAGTATCACGTGATTTACATACGCGGTGTCCAAAAGGGGGGGAGGCTCGCTCCACCACGACCCTTAATCTGCTCTCACCATAGCATCAAGACAGGACAAGGGCTTGAATTAGTATCATAATGTAGGCTAGTATTTATAATATTGAGAAATAGGCTCTACATGCGTCTAGTCACCCAAAATGTTTCTTTGTTCGAAGTAGCCAAACCCTTTGTTTTAATGTTCTGGAATCCGGATTGGAACTATTGCCATTTCTTTATCGCGGAGCTACCATTGTTGACAGAGAAAACTCAGCATAAATAAGAATTTTCCTTGATTTCAAAGATTTAATTCAGTGTACCATAAATGTCTACCTCTAATCACTAGCACTATTTACGATGGAATCCCTCACCTCTGACGAAAAGGAAGACATCGCACAGCTACAGCTCGCTCCACTTGAGGAGAAATGGGAAGGGATTTTTGAAGATCATCTTGCCAATGGAAACCTTCCACTTGGTCTCACTAAAACAGATCTAGAGTCACTTTTGGTAAATGACCCGGAGGCATTTGTCCGTCTGTATGACGACGCGGATAACACTGGCACAGATCATGAGGTGGGGATGTTTGAAGTGACAACTCCAATCGTCCATACCTACATGAGATGTGTCGCCGAGTATGTCAACATTTCCCATATCGAAAAGGAAGGAGGAAGTGCGGTTCCTAAGATTGTTGTTGTCAACCACTTTGAATTCCTATTTAAGGATGGCCCTGTTGCTAGAGCAATGGAGACAAATAACTGGCGAGAGGTCAATACTATACTTAGTAAAAGCAGATTTAATATCGCTATTCTAGACCTTGTAGACTACCTATTCATTCCATTATATGGGAAAAACAAAAGTCACTGGATGCTACTCGGTCTCGCGCCCAAACAAAACTACGCATTCTTCTTAGATCCGCTTCATGCCGAGAGGAACTATTTGTATCCCGATTACTTAGTCTTCAAAGGGTTTGTCCAGCATATTTATTCAGACCCGAAAGCACCAATGGATATATGTGGCTATCATGCGGGATTAAGATGGATCGATTCAGACGATTACACGAAGATGTGTCCGCGACAATATGACGAGTTTAACTGTGGCGTATTTGCCTGCACAAATTCAATGAATTTGGCTTTCGGCTACCCGGCAAATTGTTACACTGAGGGCGATCTGACTCCAAAAAAGCGACCAAGAATGGCTGCTGAGTTAATCACTGGTGGTTTCAAGGATCCGTTCAATTATCAACTCCTTGACATCCCAACCGACATTGTTGTACGACCACCACCTTCACTAGACGAGATTTCAGTACCATTTGTTGTTGAAAAAGATTCGCCTCCTGATTATACCATGAAAGTAGCTCAAGTAGTCCGTGGAAAAAGTACTATATCTTTGATGGGCACTAATACCAGTGGCAAGCAGAGGAAATCTAGGCCTATAGACAGCTCAACCAAGACCGAACAGCTTGTAAAAGTCAAGTACACTGATTTCCCCTCACAGTTCTCCAAAGAGTACTTTCAATTAGAACTATTTCTCTTCCCCATCAAGAAACCTCTATTTAAATATTTAAACAAAGACCATCTAATTACCCAATGTCGTACAAACAAGCTTGTTGGATGGTATTGGTGGTCTACACAACACGTTGAAGTTTTTCGAAGGTGGATGGAGAATGAGATGGCGGGACGGATTGCTAAGACCGAAACTGCAGCTACTGAGAATCGCAAAGGAGGTGAAAAGAGCCCCATCACAGAAGAGGATATAGCGATATGGAGAGATGTGGATGATGCTCTTTGGCTTGTTCCACCTGCAGCTTGGAAAAGTTCAATATATAAATGTTTCTACAAACGTGTCTTCAGACACAACGGAGAATCTGAAGAAGACCGAATTCGGAGAATGTTCAAGACCTATGGAAGTAAGAAACCTCTTATTAAAGTCCAGAGTGTAATTAATTGGGCCTTATGGATTTACGATGAGGGATTAAAGGAGAAATTAGAGATCGATAATATAAAGCACAAGAAGAATGCCGGGTCTATTAAGCGAAAACCATGGAATTCCCTACTAGATCTCTGGTGGGTGGAACGACTGGGTGATTGGATTTATGACGAGAGACTAGAGGAGGACTTTGGCAATGAAAACAGAAAGCGGAAGAAGAATGGAGAATCTATGGAGGAGAAACAGCAGAAGCGAAAGCGTCACTCTTGAGCTAAAGATGCTCTTAGTTAGTTTCATTTCGCAAAGTCTTTGCTTGCTTTTGATTATTGGGCACATCATTGCAAGTCTTTTCCCTCAAAAGCTAGATTAATACTCTCTTCAAGCTCAATAAAGTAGAGTATCACCTCTACGTCATCTTTAACTATGGATTTGTAGCTGGAGAATTTTCAAAGAATAAGAAAGGCAATGGCAAAACTGAAGTACACTGTGTCGGCAAAAATATTTCATGATTCCCCTACAGATACAAATACAATGTATTATTTAAGTTAACTAGTTAGGTTACTCAAGCTAAGTACACTAAGAAGTGAGTTACCTAGCCACGGTATTTCTTCATCATCTATGGGGACGAGGACACCTTGGAGAGTGTGGTCGACGATGCGGAGGCAGGGAGAAAGGAGGGAAACTTTTCACGTTGGCGAGCGTGGAGACTGTTATATTGAGGGAAGAGGAGAGGCTAGCTCAGGAGAAGAGGCTAGAAGGTGTAGACGAGGACGAGGAGGGGTTAGAAGAGATTGAGGAGGATGATGAATACGACGTGGAGGAGGCCAAAAAGGATATGTGGAAGAGGTTCAAGGTTAAAAGTCTTGTTGAAATCTATGGGTACCTTCTAGCGATCGACAATTGGTATTATGTATTTATTCTTACTTTAGGGGTTGCCGACCTTTAAATACAATTAAAATAGCTTGTACCTATTAAATAGTTTATGAGGAATTGTATAGAATAAGGAACGGAGGTGGCCTAAATAGGCAACGCTCACGTAAGATTTATCCACCCAGAGGGGGAACCACAATATTAGCATCTCTCAAGGGGGATATACGAGCAATTGGTGATAATTCTTTGAGCCCATTACATGCCAGACGACAACTAAAGCATACATTCACCAAATAAAGTACGTTTAACACATCTTGTCTATAGAATATTACATACTATGATTATTACTAAAAGTGACGTAGCATTGATTTTACCTTTTGTTCTTGAAAACGTTATGTTTCAAACGTGCTACTTTGTTCTTTATCCTCTGGTAATTTAGAAAGCAATGCTGACGTGAGAACCCAAAAGGCACAGACCAGAAGGCGCTAATGTTGCGGAGCCTGTAATATACCATTGGGCAGCTCGGACTACAACCTACAATTGGATAAAGGTCCAATAGCGAGGCCAGGACAACCCTTTGCTATCAATTATTCACCGGACATAAAAATAAGTTGTCCGGCCTCAACATCCGCCAGTTTTCTATTCTAATTTCCATACCATCGCCATCTTCAAATATCCATCAAGATGGCTGTGTCCATCAGCTTCTATTTGATTGCAATCCTCCCACTAATCACCTCCTTCTTCATCTTCCGAAACACCATTCCAGAATTTGATCTCCGGTCTCCTGCTTGCACCACCCTCACTCTATTCTTAGGAAATAAGGTCTCTTACCCCGGAAACGCCATCTACGCTAACTCCTTAACATCATACTTCTCAGTCCAAGGGGGGTCTCTCCAACCAAGCTGTATCGTCACACCTGAAAGCAGCTCTGATGTTGCTACTGCCGTGAAGACGTTAGCTTTCTGGAAGAAATGGAGTCTCAATCAATGCCAGTTTGCGATTAGGAGCGGAGGCCATACCTCAGCCGCGGGAGCTGCGAACATTCACCAGGGAGTGGTTCTTGACTTGAAGTTGTTGAATCAAATTGTAGTGAATGAGGAGAAGACTGTTACTACTATTGGTTCTGGAGCCAGATGGGGCGATGTGTATACGAAGCTTGGTGCGATGGAGCTCGGTGTCGTCGGAGGTCGCGTTTTTGATGTGGGGGTTGGGGGCCTTATGACTGGAGGTAATTTTAGCTGTTCTTCAATATCACACACGAAGCTAATTTGATTCTAGGTGGCATGTCTTTTTTCAGCCCTCAATTTGGGTGGGGATGTGATAATGTTGAGAACTATGAAGTCGTCCTCGCTAGTGGTGAAATCGTCAATGCCAGCAAAGATGAGAATCCTATCCTTTGGGCAGCGCTCAAAGGGGGTTCTAATAACTTTGGCATTGTAACCCGTTTCGATTTGAAAACTTTTAAGCATGGAAAGATGTGGGGAGGTTTTGTTATTACGCCGAGTGAGCTCGTACCTAAATCGCTTGATGCATTCGCAGAGTTTGCAGGTTCTTCCAACTACGACGAGAATGCAGCCCTCATTCACAGCGTGAGTTTCAGCTCCTACGGCTTGATGCTCGGTTTATCTCTGGAATATACCATAGAGAAGGAAGACCCCGAAGTTTTCAGGCCCTGGATCGAAATGGAACCGAAATTTCACAACTCCTTACGCACTACCAACCTCAGTGATATTGCTTTGGAAATGAGCAACTTCAATCCGCGTGGAAGACGGTATGCGCTTACAACTTATTCAAGACTCCATGCTAACTTATGTTTCGTAGACACTACTGGATCACAACTACCTTCAAAAACGACAGAGCGTTCCTCCATAAAATCGTTCATCTCTTCAACTCCACCCTACCAACAATTACCGATATACCAGGCCTTGAAACATCGTTTACTTTCCAGCCAATACCTGCCGTATTGAACTCAAAATCGGTCGCTAAAGATGGCAAACTCAACCTTTTCGGAATGGATGGCTCTGAAGGACCACTAGTACTCTGCTTACTCACGACTGTCAACTCTGTAGAAGCCGACGATGATAGGATTGCAAAATTCAGCACAGACTTATTCAACAAGATTGACGAGGAGGCTAAAGCTGCTGGGCTCTTCCATCCCTTCAAGTATCTGAATTATGCACATCCGTCTCAGGAAGTGCTTGGGGGCTATGGACCTGACAGTATGGCCCAGATGCATAGCGCTTCAAAGATGTATGATCCAAATTTACTTTTCCAGGCGTGTGTTCCTGGTGGCTTCAAACTTTTCAAAGATTGGAAGCCGTAAGTAATATGCTATTACTACAGCTGTTTATTACGCCTGGATCCTAAATTGAGTGAAATCCTTGTTTCCCCCTTTCCTTTTCTTCTTCTGGAAAGATAGGCAAGGCTGCTTTAACCGGCGGGTTGAGTAGAGTGAGGCTGTGAAATGGTGAGTAGGTCAGTCGGCTAGGGGCCTGTTTCGACTCCTTGGGCCACAAATACGATTAACCGCCCACTTATAATGATAAGTTTAAGGGTTGGTTTTGAGGCGGTACGAAGTATTTTTTGGATACTTCTGGCTGTGGTCGTTAAATCCTACACAAAAAGATTGGTCCTATTTCGACGGTACTGGATCGGAGGACACTTTAGAGTTACCTTCATCAAGGATTGAAAAGGATATTCAATTAGAAAGTCAACATTCTAGAATTTCTAGCAGGCAGCAGATGATAATAATCTGGCGCTTATTTAGATGATATTTACAGGGCGAGCGTTACCACTCCTAAAGCTATTCATTGGCTGGAATTGTGGCTGAGCTGAGTTGGCCTACTTGAATACCTATGAAATTTTCGCCAATAGAATACTAGGGCTGCGCGTTGCTGTACGGCCATAAAATTTGCCAGCTGTTGTATCACACACAGCCTTGTTCAAAATCTCGTGATAAGAAAATTTTCGCCGTCTGCTGTCATCCAGTTCCACAGCCTTTCCTATCTTAATTTCTCCCGTTTTCATGTCTCTTGCGACCTTGGTCTCTTCCAGATTCTCTTCAGCAAATCTCCACTTCTAGTTAGAATAATGGAGGAGCGTACTAGTCGGAAGAGAAAGAGGTCGAGACCTTCAGATCTTGAATCCAACGAGCCAAGCCCATCACGAATACAGATCTCAGCAGGTGAAAACCGTGAAAAATCCGCACAAGGTGAGTAGTTTAAGTTCTATCTCAAACCACAGATTTTTATACACAACCACTTGAGCCTATTGCGCTATGCTAAGATTGATAGGCAACTTTGACACAACGAGCCAGCTCGGAACTGAAGAATGTATAGATTGCCTCCTCCCCTCCTCCCCTCCCCTGTTATCGACTCTTGATCTAAATCTAGATATCTCTTAAAGGCGTTTGCAGATGGAACAAGATGGTTGAAAGACTTTCTAACAAATAATCACAGGGCTGAAAATCATCTTTGACGAAATACTGAAAGCCCTTGCTGACATGGACTGGTTTGCAAGCGAAACATCTCCCAGCATTTTCCTGGTCTACGCACACAATAATCCTCGAGTTGGTGAAGCCAACAGCGCTACTGCCAAACAACTGGTAGAATGGCTGGTGGAAATCCGAGCTAAGGTTCTATCCGATCGATCACCAGTTTTTGACATCTGCTATACCCGCGAGGAAGGCAATGCTGCCGCCCACGATATATTATCGAATCAGTTTTGCTTACTACCCATAAGAGGACAGGCCAGCCATGTCGATAAAATCACTAGTGTTGATAAAGTGCTCCTATGCTGCTCAGAGGTACTCCAAAGTTATCACGAGGACGACCGGATGAAACCATATACGCAAGATATTAAAAAGGTTTATTATCGTACAGAGAGAGAGCCACAGGAACCGGAAGTCATAAAGAACGAGATTCGGCAAGTTGTGAAAGAATATCGTGACAGGGATGGGTTTCATCATGTAATAACAGAGTTGGCCTTCTTAGACATTCGATCTTCGGAAGAAAAACCCTGTCATAGTATAATCCCCATTGTGTTCAATGGAGACGGTATCAGATCCTTGCCATACTTCGACAAAGGCGAGCCAGTTTGGCTCAAAGTTCAGGCATATCAGAAAATGGTCCATCCTTGCCAAACTTTACACAAATTGTTTTTCAACATTCTGCGTAGAATTTATGAAGACAGATACCAACAAGTCAGCCAATTCGAGTCGTATTATGAGACTTGCGTCGAAGGACTGCCACTCAAAAGCCAATATTCGCAGGAACAGTTTAGAGAATATATACACGTCGAGCTTCTTAAAACACTGGACAATTTGAAAAGGCACGCCATTGCTTATATACGTGGTAGACCAGAGATTTCTTCGTCGCAAAATAGTAAGTGGAGCATTTGGATTTTATTCAACTTTGTGGCTCGATCATTCTGACAAGGTATATAGCTTACCTTAATACCTTGGCATTCCAGGAGATGAATTACCGCGAGCAAGAAATCCGAGAAGCGCATGCGGATTCTGCTACCTGGATAACAAACCACCCATCTTATATCGAATGGATCAAGAGAGGAAATGGGATCCTAGGTGTGAGAGGGAAGCCCGGTTCTGGGAAGTCTACACTAATGAAAAGGATCTTCCACTTGTTGAGCTCCAACGATAGAAGTTATGTACAGCTTGCATTCTTCTATCATCGTCGAGGTGCTGCTATTCAGCATTCACAAATTGGCATGTATCGAACTTTACTCTATCAACTGCTAAGAGAGATTCCATCCGCAGGTACCGAATTTGTAAGGAGAACAAGTTCTTCATATTCTCGCTACTCCTAGAGCCAAACACTAAGTTAAACCCTTAGTAACTGAGACCAAGCTGGTCCAGCAGTGATACTAATAACTTTTATCATATCTATTTAAATTCTTCTCTAAGCAGCGTGCTCAGTTCCAAATTCTACCAGATAAGACAAATACTAACTCATTGTTCATCTAGTGGAAACTGGTCGAGGAGAAAAAAAAATTCCAAGGAAACCCCGGAACAGATTGGCAATGGCGTATAGAAGAAGTACGTCAGGCTCTTTCTACAGCGCTATTGCTAGCTTCAAAGAATCGGAAGCTGAGGATCTTTGTCGATGCCCTTGACGAAGGGGGCAGCGAAGTTGCCCAGGAAGTCGTATTGTACTTCCGCGACATCAACAAGAAGCTTCTTCAGTCCCATGCCCATGTTAGCATTTGCTTTTCCTGTCGACATTTTCCAGTTATTCATGTCAAAGAGGGAATCGAAGTCTATGTTGAGGACCATAACCAGAAAGATATCTCTACATATCTCTCTTCCGAACTCAAGCAGAGACTGGACTTCGAAGAAAGACCTGACGAAGAAGAGATTGTTTTGGAAACCTTACAATCTCAGGTCCTAGAAAGTGCGCTAGGTGTTTTCCTATGGGTTTCTCTAGTTGTCCCTTTAATCGCAGAAGAATGGAATTCTGGGGGATCTTTAAGAGAAATACAACAGACGCTCCGCTCTATACCATCTAACCTCGACGAAATATATCGGCATATTCTCAGTAATGTTGTTAACCGCTCGAAGCTTCCTCAGTCTCTACATTTGATGCAATGGATATTGCTCGCCGAAAGGCCACTTTCAGTAACGGAATTACGGTTTGCTATTGCCTTGGACGATACATCCTTAGTTCCGGGAATTGATACATATCTGAACTCCAAGTCCTTCATTGAAAGTGATGGGCGCATGAAGACACTGATTAACAGTCTTACTGGAGGACTGGCAGAAGTCAAGCCACACTCTGAGGAATACGGCAAACGGAACAGCACCGTGCAGTTTATTCACCAATCGGTGAATGACTTCCTTTTCAAAGACAAATTCAAATGTCTTCAGCCTGATCCCCGGGTAGACACTATTGGACTAGGTCATGATCGCCTTGCACGGTCCTGTATCAACTATCTAAAGATAGAAGGGGTTCAGTGGGAAACAATGAAGCGTTACGAGTTGGAGCAAGTACCGTTCTGCGAATACGCTATCGAGTTTTGCTTTTCTCACGCTGAGAATGCGGAGAGCTGTGGTGTGTTACAGACAGGTCTGGTCATACAATTTGAATGGCCATTACATATTTGTTTCAGAATATGGCGTAAGACCTATTCGTGCTTGAGACTAAGCACTGAGGGGTATCCTGGCCGTGGATCGACTTTCTTGCACGTTGCCTCGATCTGGAATCTTAACAGCCTTGTAACAGAGCTTCTTAGGAGTGACGTGAATATCGAAGAAACAGATGAGGGAGGCAATACGGCAATGCACTACGCTGCTCGTTGGGGCTGCAAATCTATTATAAGGATCCTACTCAACGCAGGTGCATTTGCTAGCCCAAAAAATGTGAAGGAAGAGACCCCTTTAAGCAGGGCGGCTGGAGCCGGGCACGAATCGGTTGTCAAATTACTCTTGGATCTGGGTGAAGACATAAACACACAAACAGGAGATTCTGGGAATGCTCTTCAATCTGCTGCCCTCGCTGGCAAAGCCTCAGTTGTCCGTCTACTTATTCAGATGGGCGCTCACGTCAACGCGCAAGGGGGAATATATGGAAACGCCTTGCAAGCAGCAACAGCGAACAAGAATATGTCAGCTCCAGTAATACAAGTAATACAACTACTCTTACAGGCTGGAGCCAATGTAAATGCACAAGGGGGAATAGATGGGAGTGCTTTGCAAGCAGCAGTAGCAAAAAATGAGCATGACCCAGAGGTAGTAAAGCTGCTCTTACAAGCTGGGGCTGATGTAAATGCGCAAGGTGGGTGTTATGGGAATGCCTTGCAAGCAGCAGCAGTTGAGAATACTCTAGAGGCAGTAAAGCTCCTCTTAGAAGCTGGGGCTAATGTAAATGCGCAAGGTGGACATCATGGGAATGCCTTACAAGGAGCAGCAGCAGAGAATACTCTAGAGGTAGTAAAGCTTCTCTTAGAAGCTGGAGCCAATTTAAATGCACAAGGGGGAGCAGATGGGAATGCTTTGCAAGCAGCAGTAGCAAGAAATGAGATTGACCCAGAGGTAGTAAAGCTGCTCTTACAAGCTGGGGCTGATGTTAACGCACAAGGGGGGGAGTATGGAAACACTTTGGTGGCAGCATCATCACACCATTATTCAAAGAACGAGGCAAAGGCACTATTAGTAGTGCAGATGCTCTTAGCGGCTGGAGCTGATGTCAATGCTCAAGGTGGGGAAAGTGGAACTGCCTTACAAATAGCAAAGGGAAAAAGCTGGACGAAAGTTATAGAGGTACTGCTAAGTGCTGGCGCAAAGTCTCCTACATGACTATAGATAAACCAAATTCGGAAATTCTGGCAAGGATATGGGAAATAGTGTTATCCGGTTCATAGAGCGCGTCAAAGTCAAATGGGTTCAATGATTGAGCTAGTTTCAACTCGCTTATTATTTTCCTTCGCAATCCCTATGTACCAATTTTGTTGATCAGCTTCAGCCACTGGCATATCTGCATTGAGCCAGTACCTGTGAAAACCAGTGGATCAAGCAACGGCAGTTATTATAATTCCAAGACGATACTTAGTACTTCTAAGAGCTATTGGTTTTATTTCAAGTCTTGCCTTTGTCATACATAAACCGTTCAGTTGCAGTATGCTTAATACAAGCTTCAGCTTGAGTACCAGAATCATATAAGTTAGGTACTTAACTCCACGTTAGTAAGACAATTATTAAGAACAAATCTAATAGGCTGCCTATATTAAGTCAGTTCCTGAAAAATATTATGTTACCAAATAACTATTACTTAGACTCTCAGAAAATTCTATACAGTCACGTGGCAGTGACTAGATTTTATGGAAGAAAGTAAATTTACCTACAATATCTATGAAAATGATCACATCCGATTCAACTAATTCTCTAGTTATATCCTTCAAAAACCAGTTTAATCACTTTACTTTATTAATTACAATTTTCTAGTGCCCCTACAACATAATCACCTTGTACTTTCGTACAGCACCTGTCCACCTCGCTAGACTAAGTTCGCTCGCTTAATTCTTTTAGCAGGACCAGACCCACAACACACACACTTAGCAAAAGCTCAAGAACTAGAAGCCAAAACAAAAGGAAAAGAGTAAGTAGAAGTCGCGGTTCCCAGTACATTCATTATTGAATAAATTGAAGTGCCTATCTATTAAAAAAAGCGGATGTATATTTGCCAAGCGGGAAAATGGGGAAAAAACCACATCTCCACTGACATATCCAAAGAAATAGATATAATAACGCCCAAAAAGATATCTCTCTGACAGGAAGTTTATAGTAAGTCGACATGGTCCGAGCGTGAAATTTGGCTCTCATATTCAAATCTGAGAGGGAAAAAAAAAGATATTCTCTCTGACGGGGAGTCGAACCCTATAAGTGAACTGTTAGTAAAGACGCTTCATTTATTACATGAAGGAAGGAAGCGTACCCGATCTCCCGCGCTTGAGATTCTTTGAAGAATGACAAGCGGAAATCATGACCGTTAGACCATCAAAGATGAGAAGTGTTGAATACACTTGGTGATGAAGTATCAGAGTGTTTGTGTTGTTTGTTGAAGTGGAAGTGTTAATTTAGGATTATGTTAGATAGCCGGGAGGGGGCCTACCTTTTAGCTTGGTTCTCGCTAAAGTGACTAAATTACTAGCTTGAGGTACGGAAAGCGGAAAACATTTCATATACGCCTACAGTCAATTTTACACCTCCCTCTGCTCCCTTCCAGACCATAGGAACGAAGTTTTCTTATAGGAACTAAACTCATTTCGTATAATCCAGTCACTGCTATATGACTTTATGACACATCCAAGAGTCTAAAATAACAGTAATATATATACATCAGGTCTTCCTTTGAGGTATGTACCTTACGTAAAGTATATAATTTAGGTAATCTACTTGGTTTGAGTAACTCAATTTTTTTGACACCTTAATATAGTAGCTAGGAAACAACCATTCAATATCGCAGCAAGAATATTTAAAACATAAATCTATTAAGGCCCTGCAACAGTTCTCGAAGCTTGGTTGTACCGTTGGCATAAAGAGGTAAGACAGCCTCTGACAACTGGTTTATTTTTATTTTACCGATTCCGTCTAGTCTACAATGTATTCCGATACCTCATGTAATCTCAATGGATTTTTAGTTTTCACTCACCTACTTTGTGTACGTTGCCGTTACTTAGTCCGACTTAGGTCCTCCTGGCACTTAGGACTAGGAGACGCTACTTTAGTGACCAACATTGTATGCAAATTTTCTCCTTCCGCTATTCAATCCATTCTTTGCCTATTTGTTACTCTTTATCATAATACTACTCTGCTGCGGAGCCAATATCTTCTTTCCAAATACAACTCTTCTGTTGCATTTGCACTGCCACCTAAGGACTAAGAACTATATCACCAAGTTTCAAGAAAAACATACTATCCCATTTTAAACGCAATACTCGCCGCCTAACAAAACGGACGAGTAAGGCAATGGCACTAGAACAAGGAAGGCCCACTGAATACGAAGAACAAGGAACCTACAAGGAGTTAGCAGACACTACTCTGGTATAAAGCTAAACCGTGGTTAGTAAGAAGTTTACAGCCAAGTTTAGGCATTTTCGACCCGCAAACAACACTGTTCTACTTTCTTCTCCGATACTATGACCCCCTAAGGGACGATTCAAGACCGGGAAACGACTCGTCCATTTCCTTATTAACGACTTTATTACTTCTGAAATGCAACATCTTCGAATCGATTTAGACGTTAGCTTTGATAGAGTTCTCAGAAAAGAAGAATCAGACAAGTTTATGCACAAGCTACATGTTTTAAGAAATACTTTAGAGGTGGCTCCTATAATATGGGACGAAGAAAATATGCCGAGTGGACCATTTGGGAGCACTTTGCTACGCAACGGAAACAGAAACAGAAAATAATATCCTATTGTACGCTCAGGATTTCTCGACAGTTTTGACTTAGATATAGTAGGCTATAAGTTCGACTGTTTTACTAGTGGAAAGCCAGCGACACGAAAGCCACTTTCAACTTACGGACACCCATTCTTTTTCAAGCGTTTCATGCTGGAAGGATATGAAGGATCTCAATTTTCACCTGATGACCCCGGATCTGGTGATGATCTGGAGGATGACTTTGGCTCGGTCGATGGCAATGAGGGTGAGGACTATAGCATATCTAGTCATCATTAGAATAGGGAATATATGTCTGATTCGGCTGGGGACGGAGGGTATTCAGACGAGAATATACTGAAATCTGCAAATATCAAATTCACTTAAACTTCAACCAGATCTCCTATCAACAAATATCCTTCAATTTCATCTATAATATATCTATCAGCTGTTGTGGTATCTGTATTTCATTTTGTTCTGGTGGAGATGTGGGTTTATTGCTATCCTTTCTTTATAGAATCTAAAGCTCTTCAAAACCCTCTGCAACTCCATTGGTTATTTAGGTGCAATCGAGGATCTCCACCGTCCATAACATTTTGGCATCGCTAATGGTAGTTAATTGGTATTGCATTACGGGCAGTACAGCTCGATATATTCAGAGAGGAGTTCTTATACTTGTGAGGTTATGTTGTTTAAATTATACAACCCAGCTTTTGTGGGTACTACATGTGTGAATCTTTATGTAGGTACTATACATACCTATTAAGCCTTCAACATTTATTGAGGGGTGCTAAAGGTACAATACAACTAAAACAGAAGAAGTTCTCATTCGTTCCCGAGAATGAAGTTGAGCTAGAAAATGAGGTAAATTTCGTAAACAAAGTTTTAACGCAAGAGTACCAAAGAACACTTCATTCCTTAAGCTTTAGTTTAGGATTAAGTGTTGTGCTCTAGCTAAATTAGTTAGATACTTAAATTAAATCGGTTTCTTGAATCAACTGTGTTATTTAAATCAGGTAAGTTACCTAAATAAGAGACGTTATTCTTCTACGTGACTATTATTTAGACTCGCAAATATACTATACAGTCACACGACAGGAACTACATTGTACAAAAAATATTTTGATTTCTATAAGAAAGCTTTGCCAGCAACTTCAGATCTACAGGAAGGGCGATATAGAGTGAAAAGTAAATATTACAATTGGATTAATTACGTACTATACCCCAACTACTTCATAACAAACTCCTCACCAGCACCCTCCTCCCGACTAGCAACCCGATCACTACTACCATCAACCAGCGTATCCTCATCNCCCCCAATCCAATCTCCAACCCCGCAACAACAGCATAAACACCCGCCATAACCACAACATCAAGAACCTGATCCCCAACCGGATACTTACCCCCTTTTCTCATATCAATAGATTCACTCTCCTCTTTACTCAACCCCAAACACTGCATAACACACATAACCACCCCACCAATCCAAACCAACAAATTCACAACCCTCCACCCACTAACCTTCTCCCCAAATCCAAAAGTAACATGTAATAATCCACCTAATAATAATCCCACGTAACAAAATGGCAGTAACCCGATTCCGAAACGTAGTAATTCTAGTCGTACTATTTCTAGGGTTTGCATTAGGATGTTACAGATGATGAAGATGTAATATAATGATTTTGTGAGGCGGAATGGAGAGAATCGTTTTTGGGAAGATAAGAATTGTGTGCGGAGGTGTTTTGTGGAGGGGTTGAAGTTGGTTTTGCGGTGGTGGAGGGAGAGGAGGATGAGGGGTGGGAGGGTGGCGAGGGCGAGCCAGGTTGGGAGGGGGAGGAGTATTGTATCGGTGAAGCAGGATGTTGGGAGAGGTGAGGAGAGTGAGGAGTGAGGCCCCTGTTGTGATGTTTGTTAGCTGCTGTTCTCGCTGTTTATCGCGACTGGAGTGGAGAGTAGAGGAGGAACATACGAAGCCTTCTGGTCTATTACTGCAGAGCTTCATCCTGTCGCAATGTACAGAGATTGAGGTAACAAGATTTGGCGACGCTCTGCGCAGGTTGTCATATGTACGGGAATAATGGGAGATGAAGTAATTGAATATGAGGTCGAAGAAATAAGCTCTAGAGCTCGAGTGAGTAGTTCGTCTGAATGCAGCACAAAACAATTGGGAAAGTGGAGTCTCAAACCCCCTCCCTGACGTCGTCGCGCGTTTCGAGATGGTTTCAGTAAGGAATGTTTCTAGTTGAAACCTTGATAGAAAACTACCGAGCGCTAAAAAAAAATCTC
Source organism: Pezicula radicicola (assembly GCA_003008705.1). Lineage (NCBI taxonomy): Eukaryota > Fungi > Ascomycota > Leotiomycetes > Helotiales > Dermateaceae > Pezicula > Pezicula radicicola. The sequence continues at coordinate 318,527 of PDUO01000048.1, read as the reverse complement.
TTCTAGAACTTCAAGTACTCGAGGACGATGAATTTATTCACAGTTCGAAGAAAAGAAAACATTCAAAGAGGACAGAGGAAGGGAGAGAGAGAAAAGAATTGATTTGAGGAACTTGTTCTACAGTATTTATTAAAGTTTGACCACGAACCAGTAACAGCGATTTGAAAAGAGGCGTTTCTCGGATACCCTGAATCCCGTTCTAAAGATCTGCAACTAGTGATTAACCTTAACGACTGGATGGAGCTGACAGTTGTGGCGCGGATAATAAATAAGAACATAGAAGTCTCCGAGGCTGTAGAATACCAGAAATAGCAAGGTTAATTATAGAGTAGCATAGGATATAGAATATAAACAGATACGTAAAAAGCAAAACCTCTTCATAATTTCCTTATCAAAAATAAATAGTGCGTATAAGAGTATTAGATACCACCTAAAACCCCCTATGTGTGGCGCTCGCTTAAGTTTTAAGATTTTGTTGTCTTTTTCTGCGTGTTGCACCTAAGAGGAACAACCAAAGAAGTAAAAATTGCATAATAACCTAAATCACTCAATAATTAGTAAGTTAGTCTATCTAATTGTTAACTAATTGTCTTATCTTTACTAATCTAAATTATTTTAGTGATTCGCATCAATCTAGCAACCCAAATCATTCTGGTAACTCGAATTGTTGCAGCTAATGTAATCTTGTCTTATTTATTTTTTAACGGGAAAATTTGCCTTTAGAACGCGATATACAACGTTAGCTCGAATGTAGCTTGAGCTTTCTTTCTCTCAAAACCAGGATAAGCTACCGTACCTCTGTAAGGTGAAGCTTTTAGCTTTTAGCTGAGCGGCATGTCAAAGTCATGACGTATCTTATCTTTTTGTGGAACATGAACAGTAATAGAATGTGACCTCTTTCATTTCATTTAACAATACTTTTTGATCTCCTTTATCTTTTTATGTCATAAAAAATAGGATAGAAGGGAGACATCAGATAAGAAATAACAAATGCTAGAATCAAACCACAACTTTTTCCAACTCCTCAGCTGCCTTCAAAAGGATTCTACTCTGTACCTGTCCCTCCTTAAATCCCAACGCTTCTCCCGCCTTCTTAGAACCACAAGTAATCTGAATGCAATAAATTGCTAAATACGGCAACTGACTCTCATCGTCAATGTACTGAGGACTACCCATAAACTTCCGAAACTCAGCATCACAAGCGATACGCAGATCTCGTAGAAAAGCAATGCTCTGTCGATGGAGTTCAAAGTAATCGAACTTCAGTTTTGGCATTTCAAGGCTAAGAGATGTTTTTAGTGCTTCAAGAAATTCGAGGGAGCTCAGTTTGCGTGTAGCTTTCCATTTTCGTCGGAAGGAGCGACTTGCATTGGTTGCTGTCTGACTTTCAGCTTGCTGTCCGAGGAGCTGCTCAACTCTGTGCATTGTGATCGAGGACGATGAATCTTCCCCCTCCCCTTCCATTAAGATCTCGGCAATAGTCGAAGACTCTTTCAGTCCCCTCGGTCCGTTGGTCGAATGCTTCAGTCCAGGCCGTCTCTGCTTTTTAGAAAATGATGTAGCTGATACGCCGAGCATCAGGCAAGCTTGCTTGAACGAGTCTTCTAAAGTTGTAGGCGGTGCACCAACAAAGATTTGATTTCCGCCGTGGATAGTGATTGCTTGCTCCATAAGACGCCAAGCCTTGACTGGCTGATTTCCACCTGCTCCAAGGCGTAGCATGTTATACAGCTGAGCAGGATATACAACCGTTCCCCAAGCGTTGACGAGAATGCTGCCAAGCTGATGCATCCTCAGAATTACCTCAGAGGCAAGAATGCCACATAAGACGGGATGTCGCTTATAGAGATACCAGCGGTCTTCCTCTCCTAGAGGGCCATAGGTTCTAATGGAGTCTTGTGTATTCTTGATTTTCCAAAGTACGTCTTTCAATACCGATTCCTGGATGCCATTCTCTAGCACTTTTACCGCATATTCGTTTTGATTCGGCCAGTTATCAAAAGCAGGAAGCCCTCCTGCGACTTCAAAGTAATTTTTTAAACTAAATAAATGGTTAGTATTATTGTATCAGAAGCAATATATAGAAGATTTTGCGAATGTTGTGGTAATAAGTTCATGAATCGTTTAAATTCATGGATCCAGGAACGCGTCTATGCATTAAGCGTCTGATGAACTTTTCGGTAGAATATGCTTTTGATACTTAGATGGTGATACTTGCACCAACTTTACAGGAAAGGAGGATATATCAGTCATTGAATTGGCTTAAATATCTCCCTCCGTAGACAAACGGGCGACACACTTGCTTTGGGTACAATGTAGAAACTATCATGATATGCGTACCTTTGCTGTGCCAAATTTCCGACCCTTTGCATGTCGTGAAAAGCTCGTTCAATCCGTTGTCGCCAGACGTGATGAATATCCAAAAGAACTGAGACTGCAAAGGTAAGCCAAACAGGAATCTCTTTGGTCTCAAACATCTTGCAGAGTCCTTTTGTAAGCTCATCCACTGCTAAGAGCTTTGGCAACACCTTTGACTTAGAGAGAAAACAGAACTCCGGTAACAATTCCATGAGAACAATTATATCTTCTTGTTGTTTTTCAGCACCGTGCATCTTTGCCCTCGGCCGCAGCGGGTTATAAACTCCAAAGTGGCCTCGCTTCATCCTTGGGACAGTACCTTTTCCTGGTATTAAAACATCATCGACAAATGTGTCTAGAATGGAATGGGCTGGGGCACATATCCAATTCGCAAGCTTGTCGTCGATTTCGATCTCCTCAGTTTGTGCCGTAGCATTTACAACTGCACCCATAAAGACAGGTAACATTGTGTCGTAAGTCCTGCATTCTGGGAAGGCTGCTAGTGTTTCTTCTTGTGTTCGTATCGCTAGCTGAAATGCCATGTTTGTAGTGATAGAGGCGGTAACTAAATCTATTTCTTCCATAGCATAAGCGACCCAGGTCCTCATCAAGAACGTTCGTATGTTGAAAAGGTCATCGAAGAGCGAGTAGATAGCAAAAAGCTTCTCCTCCTCTAGTTCGTTCTTTGATTTCCCGATTGCTACTTCATATGTCGAGCCGTCAGTTGAGGTATGTAGTGGCTCATCAGCAACTTCTGCGAGGTATTCAGAAGGCTCCTCAACTTCCAGCACTTCGAATCGGTTGATAAAAGTTTCGATACTGACAACAGACGCCATTGCATCTTTGGAAACGGACCCAGCCGAGGTTGAGAAACGAGGTTGGAGAGTCATCAGCACATTTTCCATTAGGCTCGTGAAATGGAAATGTTTTTCGTTATCCAGGGATTGTTTTGAATCGTCGGCAGGAGTAGTTTTCATAAAACCTAGCTCTCTGTCAGCATTGTGTGCGCTAATTCGCAAAGTGAGAGGTCCAAAACTCGCCGACCACCCATGTGTTATAAAACTATGCTAATGATTCAGTGGGGCCTGATTGAGATATCAAGCTGACCAACTGATGAGTCCATAGCACGTAAAGTAGGCTTCTGCCTTGGGTAAGAAATGAGAAACAATTCAACGGATACATACGTTCGGTGCAACTTTTTCTGGCAGATATGGCTCGAAGCCCAGCTTGAATGATGTTGCTAGGAATTTCGATATTTTCAGAAGCCACAATAGCTCTAGCAAGAGGCAGAAGTTCCGAGGCTTGTACAAGGTGTGGTCCACTATTCGTGCTGCGTGAAGTTAGTCTTTTGCTCGTCATCGTTGACTCCGTCTCCGTTTTGGACAATTGAAATAGATATCGGCCCAAGTGCGCCATGGCTGTGGCCAAAAGCTCAACCCGAAAGCCAAGAGAAAAACTCACTTATTAGTAGAAGGGCCCGCACCTCCAGCTGCCTTTTCAGTTGCTTTTGCGAGCTTCCGAGCCTTTCCTTTCAGACGAGGAGCCGCCTTCACCGGCTCATTCTGCTCCAGGGTGTCGCCCGACTTGGAATCGTCGATGCTGTATCCGCATTGTTGAGTGGCCGTCTCTAATAGCCATTGTACAAATGTTGAAGTGTCCTGTTTGTACCGTTTGTAACTGCCGCCGAGGAATGGCGGAAACATCTTGACGTTCGGGTGAGAAGGGGCCTTTGAGCCACAGACTTAGAAAGGCGAGTTGGTGAGTCTTCGGAATTGGATTGATTAAGATTACATACAAATACAGGGCAACGAACGTGTAGATTAGGTTGAATCTGATGACGCACAGGAAAATCTAATCATACGCGTCGAACGAGGCCACTTCAGTGCGGTATGCCAATCGCACTCAATGTTGTACTCATTGATACTACGAGGCCTCCGACTAAGACTCACTGCAATCCTGATGACCAGATTCCGGAGTTCCGATCGTTGTGGATGGATGTTGTTGATGTGAGAAAGACAAACGAATGACAGGCGGTGGGGGGTTTTACGTTTAGCGGGGTACAGTACAGTACACTAGAGTACTATGATTAGATTAGATTAGATTAGATCCATCTCTTTTCTTTAGCCCTTCCAGACCGAGAAAACATCAATATGGTTAGTTATACATTTCTACCTAAATACATTAGTTTAATTCTCAGAATGATCCTCTAATCTGAAAGAAAAGGTTTCCTATAGAGTGTTAGATGTAGACATACAGACAACTTTAGAATATGAGTTTATCCCCTATGTGGTATAGATCTAGGTTAGGGGTGTAGTAGTATGTGCGTATCGCTAACTAGTAACACTTGCTACAGATGTAATCGGTCTACGTAAAATTATATACAATTTACAAAGGTTTTCTATCCTATAGTTATACTTTGGCTTTTTTATATAATTTTATTACTTTACAGCGAATAGAGCCTTGAATTTCCGCTTCTTTTGACCTTGAAATCAAACAGTATGACGCCATCAACGCCTTTGTCAATGCTAAGCTCCCTAAACCAATTCTGAGTCAATTTCCAGAAGGTTTCGAGCTACCCAAGAACTGGTCGACAACGTCAAGGTTTGAAATCAATCAACCAACCAATACTCCGCAACCACCACTAATGCTATTCCTTATGATATGGATGGCTTTATATGGGCTTAAAACCTCTCCCTACTATTGGTATCACCTTCTCGCTGACACACTTGAAGAACTTGGAGTTCACCAGGTTCCTGGCGTCAGTTGTCTGTTTGCGAACGAATGGATTAGTATCCTCTTTTATGTCCTTGACTCCTACTCTACTCCTCCTTCCCCTATTTGCGAACGTTAGAATTGAGAGTGCATGATCGGAACTGGGCTAGCCTTGCATAGTCCGATCTAATGTCCTTTTCTTCCCGCAGATATAACATTGAAGACCAGACCCAAAGCCCATTTTTATAGAGTCTTTATGGCGAGGAAGCCATTCCGAACATAGTAGATAGCTGCAGGATGTGAATGTACCACTGAGTGTGTCTTCGATGTCACTCACACCACTGGCCTCAGCATTGCAATATAGACAATTGGCACCCCCTTCCTTTAGAAGAATGTCATGTCCTTGCTCTGGGTCGAACTGCACGTCTTCTCCTAATGATCTTTCTAGAGAAGACGGTTTGAACGTATCATGATTACGTAGGATCCGTAATTGAAGCTAGAGTTCGAAGATATAGACATATCACTTACCATTTTTCTCTTAGTTGTCACTGTGCTTGATGGCGTTGTTTACTTCTACTTTGACCGAATTGCACAGAAGTGTCTCTTCCGCCAAAAATCAATGAATTGGTCCGTATGAACTACGCTCAGTAGATGTATATTATTCGTAGTCCGCAGTAAGAAAATTGAATCTAGCAGAACTCGAAATATTCGCCAAACCCGCAGCGTTCCCCTGTATAACGGGCATGATAATGTGTTCTCCAAAATCTAGGAGAGGAGACTGTCAAGAGGAGATACACGGAGCAAAGTAACTAGGGATGCAACATCTTCAACTCTACTCTATATAGGAGTAACTATTAAGCACCAGCGAAACTAGGCGGATAAGTTTGATATAGCTCTGAAATTCCTGGATTTTCATGTTGCGGATAGTATGGGCTAGACTAGCCAGTCTCGAAATATTTGTGTTCTATCCGCTCTCAACTTTACCTCCATCCAAAACTATTCGAATCCACTTAATATAATTAAGAGTATGAGGTCCTCTTAAAGCTGAGCAGTTGTATCAACAGCTTCAACCAGGTGTATTCCCAACTAGCTTCAAGCAAGCGTGATGCCCACCTCTTTCTAGGTGTCTTCCCATGCAAACAGTACATTCACAAAAGATACTCAAGAACTGGTACCCGAGATAACCAAAATCCAAACCTTAGACAACGTGAAACTGCTAGACAACTTCTTAGGTAGATTACGCCTGCGAAACGATCTTTGAAGTAACACAAAATCATATCCAAGCATCTTTCTCTATAAATATACCAGAACAGAACATTGAATTCAATAATCACAAACTCTGTACAAATATACTAGATCTATGTGGATCTCCTATCGATGTGCTCCCTGGCAATCGCGTCCAATTAGTACTGTACATGGAACGGCTAAAGAGTAAGCTCAAACCAAATATAGCACCAAAAAGAAAATCAAAGCAAAAAAAAAAGTCAAAAAAAAATTAAAAATTGGAAGTATCCTATTACAGGAACCCACGGGAATTGAGCCCGAGGTGGGGCTCGAACCCACGACCTTGAGGTGATCTTTTAGATTCGAAGCATCATACTTTGATATATAAGAGCCACACGCTCTACCGATTGAGCTACCCGGGCAATATCGGGTTTTATGTTTGTTAAAGTAGGAGTGTTTATTTGTTGATATGATGACTTGTGGGAGGGAGGATTTGATGGCTACCGCATGAGAAGAGTTTTTTCAAGTTTAGCGAGGAGGGATTTTTTGGGGGAGGGGGACATGGTGGTAAGCGAGGAGGTTTGATGTTTGTGGTTGGTAAGCTATGGAGACTAGAAAACTTTCTGTGGAATGCAGGTACTGCTACGTGACTATAGTCGCTCACTTACCTATCATTTATTTGAGTTTAGTCACTAGCCTGATTTAAATAACTAACTCGATTTCAGGATCTACTTTTAAATTTTGTGTGTATAAATCCGAATTTTGACGTATCACTATATGAGCATGTACCTAACTTGTTGAAATGTTAAGCAACTCAGACATCCCCACTGTTACCTATAACCACCCCATAGGCAATTACCTACCTATCCAACGAAACTTCAAAGCCTCACAACACCAACATCCAAAATGCCCTTCTCACCTCTCAACTCACCCTCAACTTCCTTTCCAACAACCCCATCAACACCAAGAATCATCAAAGCCTCATTTCCAGTTTTTCCTTCTGTCGCCTCCCCAGCACCACTACTCAGCCCCTCAAAACCATTGCCCGACTCCAAAGCAGCAACACTCATAAACCTAATATTAATCCCATGCCTCCCCAAAATACCCCCCACACCGCCAATCTTCCCAGGCTCATCATAATTCCTGAGAATAACCAATGTTCCCTCCGGCACAAAGGCTGTACCAAAGCGATCTAACCTCGATATCCAAATCTTGCCATTGCTGACGTAACCACTGATAACCTCTTCACCTCCTTTACCATCCTTGACTCTGCCAGGCTTACTGGTTTTCAGAGTAACAAGAGAAGAGTATGCGCCATCATCAGTAGTTCTCGTATGAGTTTCGTTGACTACGATGCCCTTTTCCTTGGCGATGAGTGTACAATTGACGATATTGACGTCTCTTCCTCCTCCCTCAGAGATGGTACCCATTAAACCCTTTACCAGGGCAGCGAACAAGGGGCGCGTGTTGCTGATTCCAGCTAGCTCGCCCTCATACAAGAGATCAAATTTCTTCCCACCAACTCCACCTTTCTGGCCACCGGAATAGTGTTGAGTATATAGACTGCCAATCTTCTCGACAAGCCCTACGAAAGGTTGCAGACGTCGATATTCCTCTGGGAGAATCAAGGGCGCATTGACAGCTGAAGTGGGGAGTCCTCCGCTTAAAATAGAAGCAACTTGTGTGCAGACGTCTAGAGAGACATTTTCTTGTGCTTCGACAGTACTAGCACCCAGATGCGGCGTGGCCACGACTTTGGCATGCCGGCTGAGTTTCTGCGCTGCTGAACCTTCCTCGGGCGGCTCACTCGTGAAGACATCGAGACCTGCGCCAGAGATGGTCCCATTATCTAGAGCCTCGAGCAGTGCGGCCTCATTATATACACCTCCTCGTGCTACATTCAAGACTTTGGCTGTTGGTTTCATCAACGTGAACTCCTTCTCACCAATTAGATCCAGAGTACTGGCTATTAGAGGAGTGTGGATAGTAAGAAAATCGACGTCTTTCAGTAATGAAGGTAAGTCTGAGACCAAGGTGACGGAATGTGCTTTTGCTATCTCTGGGGATGCGTATGGATCGAGAGCATAGACTTTCATGGAGAGTCCAATGGCTATGCGGGCTACTTTGAGCCCAACCTTTCCTATTTTCACAAATTTCATTAGGTTTCCTCATTCAAACGTAAGATTCAATAGATGAGCATTTACCAAGTCCGATAATTCCTAACACCTTCCCTCCCACCTCTGTTCCCACAAGTTTACTCCTCTCCCAGCCCCCAGACCGTAGACTTCTATCGCCAGCAGGGACGTTTCTCGCAACAGCCATCAACAACGCAATGGTATGTTCGGCAGCAGCAGCAATATTACCACTTGGGCTATTAACCACAATGATGCCATGTTTTGTCGCTGCATCAACATCAATGTTGTCAACGCCTACTCCAGCTCGAGCTACGACTTTGAGGTTCTTGGCGGCCCCAAGAAGCGTGGATGTAACTTTTGTTTCGGAGCGGATTATAAGCGCTGAGTAAGAGGGAAGGATAGAGAGTAGCTCTTCTGGGGAGAGGTTCTTCCGTTGATCAATATCGAAATTGCTTCCAAGGAGTGCAAGGCCGTCGGCTGAAATCTTCTCAGGGATGAGAATTTTGGGGCGGTCGGCGGGAGGAGATGGGGTGTTTGTCCCGTTTAAAGAGAGCGCGGAGGGCGCCATTTTATACTTCTGCTGCCAAGCATCAGCTGGGAATGCGGCGACAGGTGCGTTATGAAACTTATTACTCTTCAAGATTCAAAGACTTGTATTTCTCAAATACCAAAATTGTCTTGGAATTGACATGCGCATGAATTGACGAGGCTCGAATTGGAAATTTCTTCTTTCGAATGCCTAGGAAAGGCAGTGATCAGGACACTCCAATTTGAAGACAACCAGAAATTCAGAAGAATCAAAACTCCAGAACTGCTGGCACAGGGTCAGAAAGGAAGGAGAGAGAAGACAGAAAAGAGTGAAGGGGAAAGAAAGAAAAGTAAAAGCAAAAGCTGAGGGAATAGGCCACATGTGGGGTATTACGCACTGGCTGTTCCTGAAATGGCGGGGTAAAATAGCGTCAGGAATGCCGTTTAGTACGGTGTGGGGGGCATGCGAAACAGCCAACCATTCTGCCTTTTGGAGAAAAATGAACAGTAAGACTGCGCTATGTCCGTATTGCATACCCGCCGCATACCTATCATTTGAGCACATTAGAGTATATTGCTTCTGTCAATTGGGTGTGAGTCTATAAGCCAATTAGTTGCATGATGCTAGGAGGTCGCATGCATCAATGAATATGTTTTGATTCTCCTTGTCATCGTCCACCAGTCGGAGTCAAAACCGCTACTCATCAGTCGGTTTTGGGGGCAAAGTACTGGAACTGAACCTGTAAGACAAGCAGTATTGCAGTCACGAACGTACCGCTTGGTTTCAGCAACTCACTCGATTTGAGTAGCTCACTTGAATTGAGTAACCGGCTAGATTCGAGTACCTTACGTGATACATAGCCCCAATCAAAGTGATATCTTACGAAGCAATTTGTAGGGTAGCTTTAGACTTGCTCATTATAACGATGTTGCGCTCGACAATTATTCCTCATAGCTTTCCGTATTGGCTCTCCTTCAGACTCTCATTCTGAATAAGCTCGATCCAGTAGTTATCCGGGTCTAGAATGAATGCCACATTCCTCATTCGTCCATCCGTGAGTCGCTTCTTCCAGTTAACCTTCAAGTCCTCAAAGCGCTTGCAAGCGGCATCGATGTCGTCAACCGAGACACAAATATGGCCAAATCCTTGAGGCTCATCGTTGCCGTTGTGGTACTTGAAATTCTCATCTTTCTCAGTATCATAATTGTATGTCAACTCTAAAAGACCCTCACGATCTGCGGTTTGCGGGACACCATCGGCGTTCTTTTCGGGGATTCCCTTAGCTCCAGGATACGCAAGGAAGTATAGATTGAATTTGTTCGCTGGGTTTTCGTTGGTTCGTACTAGTGTCATTCCCATGACTTCTTGGTAGAACTTGAGGGTCTTTTCAATATCCTTGACTCGAATCATAGTGTGGTTCTACGAAATAGTCAGTATTGGTTTTATATACCGAGGAGGAAACTAAACGAACCATTCGGTACGTCGTTACGTCCGTAGTTGTGATACCCTCAGTCTTCTCGAGGGGATTGAGACCAATAACCTCGACCCAATATCCGTCTGGATCCAAAACAAAGGCGATATGTCTCATCCGTCCATCGGTCAGCTTTTTCTGAAACTTATAACCGGCATCCTCGAGTCGCTGGCATGCTGCTTGAAGGTTATCCACGCTAATGCAAGTGTGTCCAAATCCTCGTCCAGGATCGCTGTTGCCAGTCGCAACCTTGTAGTCAGGATCATTTTCAGTTCCGTAGTTATGAGTCAATTCAATGATACCTTCTCGGTCGGTCAAGTGGTTGCCAGCGGACGGTGATTTTGGGGAGTCGTAGCCCATAAAGTAGAGGTCGAATTTTGCTTCTGGCTGCTCAATCTTATGAAGCATCTTCATTCCGAGGAATTCATAGAACTTGACTGCGATAAAAATTTAGTATCATACCTCAATAACAGAGCTTGTGTCTGGCATACCTGATTCCTTAGGGTCCTTCACCCGAATCCTGAAGCTGTGGTCAGCATGTCTGCGATCAAATGATGCGTCGAGGAGATCATAAGAAAAGCATACATCGAGTGATTGAATTTGTAAGTCTTGAGATCGGTCGCCATGGCTGCGAATGGTCTGCTAGCTATCAAGGTGCTCTAGTGTCAGCAGTGGGATGTACCTGCGTCGGGCCGGAGGCTTGTACCTGAATCAACTATGTTGTGTCGGATGAAGCTTGGTTTGAAGGTTCTTTGAAGAGTGCGAAACGAGTACATAAGAGGTCGTAGAGAGTTGAGGTTGGGGAGAAAGTTGGAGAAAACAGAAGAATGGAGGGGAAAGAAAACAAAGTCTTAACGCCGACGGCCCCGCACTCAAACTACTGCATGACGCGCAGAACCGCAGAACTGCAGAACTCGGGCAGCTGGAGCTCACAGCTCACTGAAGCTATCGTGACAGGGGAGCGTCAATGTGAAGGAGGTGAGGTGCGCTTTTAGAGCTGAGGACCTTGTGAAAAGCTCGCAATGGCGCTCTCTTTTCTGCCCGTTGTTGAAGTCGCTGCAACTACTCTTCGTTTTGATCAAGTGCCTCGCGATGAATTCGTTCGTCCTCCGCCTCTATCCGGCGGTATCTTTGATCCAGGCAGAAGATGAATTGCTCCATCATATCACGATATCCACGCAAGGCTACATAGAACCAGCGACCGATAGCACGAGTAATAAACAGGTCAGCCTCGACGAAGGACCAGATAACAAGTGCAAACAGTAGATACTTCAAGACCGCGAAGAAGCCGCGCAGGGTAATAATATCCATGTCTCGCGATGCAACGCGACTTTTGGTGTGATGGTGGTGTTTTTGGGGGCGTGGCAATAGAATAGGGTATGGTACGGAAGCATCGGCGATAACCGATGACAGCTGTATGACGGACTCGGATTGTAGCAGCAAGCAGCATGCAGAGATACGCACAACACCACAATTATCAGTCTCATTATTGTGCCCCCCACAACATTCTTCGTACTTGCATTTTGGCTCAATTGCAGTCGCAAATATACATAGATGCCATAGCAAGTCTCACTTTTACCCTTCCAACTCGTAATCTGTGGAAAGGGCCCCCTCCCTCTGACTCTGACGACCACAACAGCATACACGAAGACTCAACCTCTCCAACATCGCCTACAATGCCTCAGACAATGCTCCTGACGAAACGGCTGACGGCCTTCCTGAATAGCAACACCTCATCGCATCTACACACCCTTCTTCTCCTGTCACCAACTGGAAAGCTCCTTGCGACGTCATCCCCCCTGCCGGCCTCGACCTTGCGCACACAAGCTACCCTTGCATGCACGCTCTGGGACCAATACACCTTTGAGGAGCCAACAGTAGAGCTGATGTCCTCCGCATTATCACAGACGCAAGCTGCACCTGGCGGTAGAGAGCGAAAAGCGCAAGAGATAAGCAGTATCATGATCCAACTCGAGTACGGCATAATTGTTGTCCAAGGTCTCCAATCCGGACTGATATTCGTTGCAATCGGGCCCTCATCTTCCATCCCTGGCCCAAGACCTCAGATACGCTCCGCCATACACTCGCCAAACCCGCCGTCTTCTCCGCCACCCAACACAGATACTATTGAGGGACAGGAACAAATGCTAGGTTCGCCGTTACCAGGGAGTCTGACGGTGACGGGAGGAGGAAGTGGTGCGCCGAGCGAGGCGGGGAGTGTTGGGACAACTGGAAGTGGGACTGCTGCGAGTATACTGGGTTTGAAACGACATGCGGAGGAGCTGGCGCGCTGGTTGGATAAAAAGTTGGAAGGGTTTGCGTTGAGCCCGGCCGAAATGCGATGATAACATCCTGCGGTCTACTATTGAACATTAAGGACGAATGTTGCCACGAATCATGACGATAGATTTAGCTATATATAGCTGTAACGTCGCAAGAACTCGTGTCAAAGGATCAAAAAGCTGAAGCAGTGAAGCGGCATACTGGATGGGCATTTGCAGGAGTAAGGAAAACACAAGGAGTAAGCAAGGCGTTCAGGTTCTCGAGATACATAGGATACGGTTCCCCCATACATGTAATTTCGAAGGGGCGTGTGCATTTTTTTGTTACTTCGTATAGTACATTTGAGATACCATACCTAATACAAAATACTTCAATCTCAAGAGTCTACTGGCCTGGTATACAGTCCAAAACGACTACCGTACCAATTAGGTTATAAGACATCATTTTAAACAGCTACGTATTCTGAGATAGAGAAGGACTAGAGTAACTAACTTAACTTAGATACCTCAGCTACCCCAATCAAAACGATCTCTTATATACCAATCCCAACAATCCGTACAGTACAGTACAACTTCCACGAACCCATTTCACATATCTCCTCTACAACTAAATCAGCCGTTTAAACCATTCCTCTCCTAACACCCGCAAAAGTAAATCCCATACAGTAACTACCAGCACTCGCACCTTCCTTATATTCCCCCAAGTATCCCATTCACAAACTATGTACAGTACTTCTACAATACTAAAACTCGTTTTACAAAAGTAATCATCAAATGTGACTATATTACCACGTTACAAGCAACATTATACAAACCTACCTAAGTATCGAAGCCAGAGTTCAGAAAAAACAAACATATCATTCATAGGGAATAAAAAAGGAGTGAAAGGAAGAAGGAAGTCAAGGTAATGAAGTCGTGGGATACCATGGACTAAGCTGATGGAAGGTGTGGAGATCAGTGGGAGCTGTTGAAACAGCGAAGGTAATTTTATGACATTTATTTATATTATTTAGAGTTCAAAGCTTCTTTCTATAAGTGAGTAGTTGGTACCTACTACTTAACATAATAAGTAGTTGAAAAGTAGGCCATTCTATTGTCAATTCAGTTCTTGTTGTCCTTGGTATTTTTTCTAGCTATTGCTTTGAATAAAGTTGAGAGAAGTGACACTTCTAACTTGAAAGCAGCAATAGCAGGAAGGGATTAGGATTAGAAACACTTGATTGGGCTTATGTTCAAGTCAGTGCAATGAAATCATCCACCAATGTGGCGAGATTTCTAACTTGATTGGGTTGAAGCTCTGCTTGTGTTTTTTCTTAGCTATCAGAAAATGGGTGAAGTTAGATTAATAGAATAGTTTGGGTGTACTTGGCTGGGAATTTAGCGAAGATATTCTTACATTAACTGTATGAGGGGTGGAATAAAAATCCAGGAACGAGAAGAGGAAAGCTTCAAGGAAGTTTGATCCTGTGGATGGAGAGCTGAGAAATATAAGAGGAGGGAGCCCCAGAGCTCACCAAGAATAAGGGAGTCATATCACAAATAGTAAGTGATTTCTACTTGATCAAACTCTGACCCAAGGTAGGATGTATCTGGTGGACTTGATATGGAAATGAGAAGGCTATTGCGTCGTTGTTAATTAATATATTGTTGTCACAGAAAACCTAATTATATTGAAGTGATAATGGAATTTCTACTTTATAGAATACGCACTTCCTATTAGTCTTAGGTCAAAAACTTTCCAACAGCCAAATGCTCTCTATTCTCTATTCTCGTACTCGCCGTCCTCCTCTCTTTCTACTTCGCTAATTCTTTTCCTTCAAAGATTTTGGAACATAGAAACATTGCTATTAGTAACTAAATTTAATATATCTAGTAGTAAAATAATCTATTAGACATATGTTTGAAAATAGATTACTATTTCGCTCTAGTAAATTAATAAGACGAGAAAGGGAAAGAAGTAGAGGAAAATAGTAGGTCTCTACAATACTATTTAAACCCTGTCATATCATTTGTTAATACTCTTCTATAACTAAAACAAAACCACTCAATTACTCAAAGTAATCACAATGCCTTCTAGAAAGACCAAAAAGGAAGCCAAGAAGCCTGCCACAAGGGAGGAGGCAAAATGCAGCAGCAGTAGTATAATAGACCAGACCTATAATAAGAGAATCCGGAGAAGAGTGGGAGCTTAACTGGGAATTCGTTTCTAGGAATAGTTTTATAGTAATTTATTATGACAGCAAGGAATAGAGTAACAACGATGTTGTTAGAAGGATAATTACTAAATAAATATCAGATATCCTTTATAGAGTCTTAGTTTAAACTACCTTAAGCAATCTCGAGTACAAAATCAAAGCGTGTATTAATCAAGATCTCGAAGATGCACCTGAGTTGCCGCTGTAGCCCATTTCTTGTTGAGGCTCCTTGAGCAGTTGTACTGTTGTTGTAAGAAGAAGTTAAGGTAGACTAGAATATTGCTTAAGCGACTAAGTAGTAGCGAGTGGATTTCTGTAGGTAATATTATCCTTAAACATATTAGTTACAGAAACTTTTATGTAAAGAGTTGAAATACCTGCATATAAAACCCCCAAACTATCCCAGTCATTATCTCTACCAGATCGAGTAGAAGCGAAAGGAGAAGAAAGACAGAAAGTGAGGGGTCCTCTATAAACCCAAAACCAGGGAGGAAGAGACGGCCAAGCAATTACACGAAGGGAGAGAGATGCCATCAAGGAGGACAAACATGGAAAGAATTTGTCCAACCTCGAAGAAGATATCTGTTAAGCTCTACTTATAAGTTTAACTTTTACTTGCTGACAACAAGATATAGAGTGGCAACTACTTGATTAGAACTTAAAATATTTACAGTATTCTTAAGAACCTGAGTTGTTTATAAACGGTAGTACTATGTTTTAACTTGTTATCTATCCTTTTAATTTTGTATTCTTTTTGTGTAAATATTCAAGACATGCAAGATAAATTTAATGTAGCGTAATGATGTAATTTGAGATTAACGTTTTGCTAGTTACAGTGAGTGATGTCACCGAGAACAGTGAAATGTGTACTAGAGTGTATGGCCATGTAATTGACTGGGTTTGGGTAACTGACTTGATCTGGGTGATTTAGATAGTTTGGATTTGAGTAACTAGCTTGATTTCGATAACTAAGTTAATTTGGGTAACTTACTTGATTTGGGTAACTGACTTGATTTAGCTAACTGAGTTGATTTGGGTAACTAAGTTGATTTGGGTAATCAAGTTGATCTGAGTAACTGGATTGATATGGGTGACCAAGTTGATTTGGGTAACCCACTTCACTTGAATAACTCACATGACCTAGGTGTCTTTTACTTAGTAGTCGTCACGTGACAAAGTATTAGCGCCATATTCTCTTAATATATATCTTCAGTTCTGTTGCAATATTCAATTTTCTTCCTTTGGCAACTGTCACATCTCGAAATCCGCCCCCAAATTCTCCTTCAATCACTCAAAGCCACTCCCAATCACTTCAAATTCAAAATGCCCTCACGAAAGACCAAGAAAGACGCAAAGAAGGCTGCCAAGGAGGAGAAGCCATGGGACCCTATGGATTGGGCGGAGGCCCAACAAGAAGGAGCGCGGGAACTCCTGCGAAATATCGTCAGTGTTTCTAGTCAAGCTTTGAGTTGCTGAAACTAACTTGGTGATTAGCGGCGCAAAGTTGACCTGGCTGGAAAGAAGCGGAAGATGGAGAAGAGAGTGGCGCTCTCCAAAGCCAAAACCGACGAGGAGAAGAAGGAGAAGAAGAAGCAGCGCCGGCAGCGAAAGCTGCAAAGAAGACTGCAGGAGAAGAAAGCGGCGGGAAGAAAGGGTGGGGAGGGAAAGGGAAAGAGGAAGGAGGGAGAGGGACAGGGAAATGGAGAGGAAAGTGAGAGTGAGAGTGAAAGTGAGAACGAGGGGGGGGATTGGGACATGGATGGGGGATATGGTGGTGGATTTGGAGGTGGTTTCGGGGGCGGATTTGGTGGTCGGAGAGATGGCGGTGGTGATGGTGGCAGCGGTGGTGGAAGTGGTGATGGTGGATTCTTCTCGGGGGATTTTGCTCTTCGTGAGCAGCGTCAGATCGACATGGCCGCCTGAACCATTGTTGAGTTTTGTTTTTGATTTTTTAAATGTGTACCAAATCAAGTAGCCTAAATTGCGAATTCCACCTTCTGCGTTCTTTCTTTGCGTTTGTGTATCTTCACAATCTGGTTTGGAGGAGTATGAGATTAAGCGACGCGGCCCCCTTTTTCGCTTACCAGACCCACTAAAATACGACCTGCTCTAAGAACACAATAATATCACAGGTGATTATAGCGCCCGAAGTGTGGAAATTCACCATATCTACATACTACTAGATATTCTCCGCTAAAACTTGACTTTTCATGTCTATAGTCCCGATCGCTCTTACAATTACAATGCCTCTGAACAACGAAACCGGCCTGTTTGAGCGCAGCGATTGGAGTCGAGTGCTTCCCCCGCAGACTCGAGATGATATCGTAAGTCATGTAATAAAACTTCCAACTCATTCCGCAACTAACATGATGCCTTAGAAATGGAAGCTTAACCACCCAACACTTGGAATGACCCCTGCGGAAAGGGCTGAATTTTACAGATTGCGGAAGAAGAAAAAGCGCAGGGCAAGGCTTGAAGCAAGGCTAGCAAAGCGGGATTGGAGAGTCTGGATGGAGGAGACGCATCAACGAAAACGCGATCTGGATATGAAGGATGAGTATCGCGGTGAGCACAACAGAGACCAGAACGGACAGGGTAATTTTGAGACGGGAGAAAAATACGGGGCTGTAAGTGACACATCTTACGTTGGGTTGGGTCCCTGAAACTAATTGTGGAATACAGGCTAGAAAGAGCTGGGCTTAACCCGCCGCCACAACACGAGAAAGCCGCCCCTTTGAGGAAGTTCCGGATGACCAGAAGCTACAGGATAAGAAAGGGAGACAATATCAGTGGAATAGTGGACTGACCACACAGAGAGAGAGCTTTTTGGGCCAGGTGAATGTGGATAGAGCTAGTGCAATTATGAGTATCAATCACTACAACGATGACGATGCTATAGTGGAAATGTGCAAGGAGGAATACGAGGAGGTAAGCCACTCAAATAAAAGCATCGGATGATCGTAACTGACCAGAGTACTTCAGAGCAGAAAGAGGTAAATGGAGATCCACAAACCGCTGCAGCAGAACCGTGATATCTCAGAAGCCTGGCGAAGCATCGGAAACTTTGAAGGCCAGAACACAAGTAGAGCAGGAAGCAGAGACCATCATAGAGATAACTGCTGTGGTTGATACCAGAGAACCAAGATAAACGTGTTTGTACCGTAGTCACACAAAAGTAGTGTCTGGATAACACTATTGTCTCTAAAGAAATTTATCTCATTCAAGCCATTGCTCTGCATTTGAAAATTGTATTGGATCTGTGACTATTGATGTCTCAACAGTATAATTAAACAGATAGTTACAGGATTGATAGATGGCCCTTGAATTCCACTGAGATGTTTAGAAGTACTGCTGTTGAATCTAGAATAGATATAAAGCGTGGCTTGATGTAGTACTGTTGAGCTACTGATAGATCTAAGAACGCCCTCACGTTTGACTAGGGCGGTCAAAATTCTGCTACCGCTCTGGGAGTTTACCGAACCGGATAGTCCTCAAGTACCGCTAATAATCAAAACAGGTACCTCAAACGAGGCAAACACCAAAGCTAAGTTATCCCACCTCTCTTCTATTAGAATCTCTAATAACTACAGACAGAAACGTAATGAACCACCCCTTTACACAAAACTACCTCGGCTGCGTGTGGTGTGGCCGCCTGTAGCGAACCTGAAAGTCACTTATGTGACACATACGGATGATTTGTGACCTTGAAATCAACGAGTTTCAACACGCACATTGCAGTCGAGGTAGAGGATATTAAATATCTACAATCTTTGGAACCCACCCCTGCCCTTCGGCGGA
This sequence comes from Pezicula radicicola, assembly GCA_003008705.1. Classification (NCBI taxonomy): domain Eukaryota; kingdom Fungi; phylum Ascomycota; class Leotiomycetes; order Helotiales; family Dermateaceae; genus Pezicula; species Pezicula radicicola. Next base: position 299,823 of record PDUO01000048.1, on the reverse strand, counting down.
CCCTCTTTTTTTTGTATTTTTTTTGTCTTTTTTTGCTCGAGGGCATAGAAATGTTTTGCTCGGTTAAGCGAGAATGCTGAAAAAGGGGACCGCGTCGCTTACCGCCTTGGCAATTGAAAGGGAAAGCTGCAGACGTACACATAGAAGCTAAGCAATGGTAACTACTGATGCTACCGCCTAGTCATAACCATGTACTATTGTGGCTGTTTTAAAAGTATTAGACAACTACTTCTGTTTACGAATTATTTCTAGTTCTTAGTGAGTATATCTACCAAATCATATTTTTGGAGCATTTTTACTTCCAATTTTATAGCACTTAGGCTAATTATTTTAACCCAATTGGATTTACGACTTGTAATTAATATACCAAGGGTCTTGTTTAACTATTTGTTTTCTATACTGTCGCTTCCATTGCAGAAATACTGTCAAGTGACAATGCTGAGATCTCGCTAAATGATTAGAACCCAACATGGACATATTTCTCACTCGCAATGCAGTGTCTTATGGGAGATAGTAATTACTGACTGATGACAAAAGAGATTTTTTTTTGCAGAACTTAATAGCTAAAGTGAATGACAACCACCCCTATAGATTTTAGAATACAGTAAGCATGGAACTTTGAACACCCGAATATACAACGTGTAGATGATCTTCCAACAGGGATTCGCGTCTGACATGATAACATCCCATTTCATGATCTAGAATCATATTCCACTAGCTCTACATTTTACAGTATTCATCAAATCCTGGTACGCCTTCTCATCATCCGCTCTATTCTCCTCTCGCCTATCAATGGCTGTAAAACCATCAGGATAAAACGAATTCTCTACGTCATAAACATACTCATCGATGTATAACCACGGCTCTGGTCCCATGCCTCGATGAAAAGCCATATATGATAGTTCTGTTAATCCCAGCTTCTCCAAGTTCCCTCTAGTAAAATCCGCAGCTCCAAATTTAAAGTATCTCAACTTCGGTAACTTTTCCTTTAACTGGGTGAAAACGAAGGACCATTTTTGATTATACTCCCACGAATATTGCTCCCCCAAATCGTGCATTGGGTCAGTCGGATACCTTTCTTCGTCTATGGGTCCATACCCAGTAGAATAAGAGACGATAGGACAATCATCCAGAATCAATTCCTCAAGCGTTTCTCCATGAGATAAAATCCACTCCAATTGCCAATCATGACTGAAGGCATAATTCCCAAGTTCTAACTTTTGAAGTTTGGGGAAATGGACCTTGCGCAAATCAGACTTTGGTACATAGCCCCAAGAGACGTCTGCTTGTAGTGTCAAACTTTCTATGTTGGCGGAAACTGGTTTGAGCCAGACGTCTGGTAATTCTGTGAAAAAGTTGTACATTTGTGGGACATTCCAAGCATGTTCTCGGGAATGCTCGAAGAACTCAGTGATGATCTTCAGTCTTAGTTCGGTAAGTTGAGATAATACCGATATGAAATTTGCCGAGGTTGTGAGTTCTTTGTCGTTGATATTCTGCAGATTCTCAATGGACAGAGATTGTAGTTTGGAGGGTGATTGTTCGCTCAGAGTAGAGAAAAGCCCATTTAGAACTTCTAGCCGAAATTCCACATGTTCTTCTGTATCGGGATGCCACCATGTATCTTTTTCACTCTCTACGCCGCACCTTGTTGAGAATTGCAACTCTACAGCTTGCAGATTTGCCAACTTTGAAATGGCTTTGATTGCATTTCCGTACTCCTCTGACAGCACGGAGTCTTCGTCTTCTTTAGTAGCCCAAGACCTGTCAGGATCCTTCGAAGTGGTGAACTTGACTTTTTCGATTTTCTTCGAGAGCTCTTGGTCCTCCAAAATGGATTTGAATGCTGACAGGCTCTTCTCTCTTGGCGTCACGTGAAAACTGGAAACTAGTGGACCTCCAGCAGAGCTGGAAAGCGCTCTTTGGTTTAGTACATGAGGTTGTTCTGTGTTATTTGCAACGATTCGATCAGCTTGTGGCATTGTTGGCATTGTACTGTTGTTGGAGCTGAAGACTGTTGGGGTTGTTGTTGTCTTGGCTAGGCAGACGCGTCGAAGGGAAGAGCATACGAGAAGTAGCAACTTGGTGATGGATACTGTCTTCATGACCAGAATTGGTCACCTACAGAGCTGGCCCAATCCTCATATGCTTATAGGTGTGATCGTGAAATGTAAGGAGGGATGAGGTTGCGAGAGATACAGGAGAAGATATTTGAATTTCAAGTGGCACAGCATGTTGGTGGCGTGCTGTCTTATTTGTAGCCGAACATCACCACAGACCTCCTATTTAACTCGCTAATAATATACGCCAAGACACGATCATGACCCATGGTGGAAGCGAGTGACCCAAATAAGTAAGCTACTCAAAACCAAGTCGCTTATTGAAGTAAAAGAAAGAACGCATGCAATGTCCTAAATGTGGTGTGAGATCGAGGATTTGCTTCCTCCAAATACAGACAAGACCAGGCTAGCACCACTCAAAACAGAGAGATTATCCCCTGATTCAAGCGCCGGGCTCCTTGAGATGTGTTGCCATGTCGCCACCTTGAAGCTCCTTTACAGTCCTTCCCATTCCCAAATACGAAAACCGATTTTTGTAAAGGTACGTAAATTTGTAATCCTCATACCGTGGATTCTCCAGCATTTCGTTGAAATGCCAAGTAGATCCTACAGAAGGTCCAGTAACCGGGCCATTAACAGCGCCATTCTTGTACCTAGTAACCCAAAGCCTAATTAGCTTGTGCAATTGACAGTATATGTAGAAAACTATGAGTTAGAGGAGAAACGTACCAGCTGCGACATGAACCGCTCCAAACCATTTCATTCATGAGTGCATCCCTGTGGATGAGAAATTCCCTCATCGCTTCCTCTGTCACTTCCATTGATGAGATGTTTTCACTTTGCATCTTGGCAATACACTTATAGGCGTAATCAACTTCGGTCTCGAGCCCTGAAATAAGCGATCCGTTTGCGATGGGACTGTTAGGTCCTCCAGTAACTACGGTATAGCCAATATCAGCGTAGTATTTATGTTTAATTGATGCGGTTGATACATACTGAAATAATTTGGAAATCCTGGTGCAGCCACTGACATGTAGTGTAGTGGTGTATCTTTCCAATATTCAGCGAGGTCTCGCCCATTGCGACCAATAACAGGGAAAGGAGGTCGATGAGAAACATCGAAGCCTGTAGCACAGATAATAGCGTCTACTTCAAAGTGTCGGCCATCCACTGTACTAATTCCTGTCTCGTCTATCTTTTCAATTTTATCCGTGACAACAGTCACGTTGTCCTTTATTAAGGACTCCAAGTAGCCTTCTCCAGGAGTAAATCTAAGCAATTCTTAGTAATCGCGCTTAGTTGTCCCGGCAGGAGAAATAATCATTAACAAACCTCTTACAGCCAACGCCGAATTTAGGGATCAGCCTCTCACATAATTCTTCGTTTCCTTCCAGTCGATTTCTCATCAGTTCCGTGTACTTCGCCACGGAATCTGCTTGTAGTGCTGAATTTTTGTAATAAAGCGGATACGTAGCACTCCCTCCATTCTGAAGCTTCTTTCGATACTCGAGGAAGTATCTTTTATCCTCGTTGAAACGCTTGATTTCTTCCGTTGTAAACATGGTGCTTCGGCCATCTGTTGCCATAACTTGAGCAAACTCAGGGGTGATCCAATTTGGCGATCTGTTGAAACTGACTAAGTGTTTCACAACTAGAGAACGTGAGCTTAAGAAAGACTAGAAGAACTTTCTTTGTGCTACCTTTTTGCATCGCCGGAACGATCTGAATACCAGAAGATCCAGAGCCAATAACAGCAACATTCTTGTTTTCGTATGACCAGTCGGTATCCCATCGTGCAGAATGTAGCAGCTTTCCTTTGAAATCATGAAGTCCTTCAATTTCTGGCCACTTCCAGTAGCTGTCAGAAGTTAGTACCAGCTCTTTGGTGGCATCACTGACAGTGCTTACTTTAAAATTCCATTACAATTGAGCAAGACATCACAGAAATCATCGATGACTTCCCCATGTCCCTCAATCTTGACCTCCCAACCCGATCGACTTTCTGACCATTTAGCCTCGATGACGCGGTGGTTAAATTTGATATACTGCATGCAGTTCCATTTGACAGCACAGCTTTTGAAGTACTCACGCATCTCCGGAGCTTCTGCATAGCTAGATAACACAATGAATATGCCTGCACCAGAAGTTTATACGAGTTGTAAATTTACTTACAATCGGGACCAATTTGGATTTCCTTCCCATGAATAAGTGTAGCCATGAGCGGGTATATCACATGCGCAACCCGGATAACGATTTTCATGCCAAGTACCACCCACATCATCATTCTTCTCATAAATCACAAACTCGACATTTTCGAGGGCTTCCTGGTATTTGTATGCAGCTGCAATGCCTGCGATCCCCGCACCAATACATATTAGACGGACTTTCCGCTTCTGGTGAGAAGGTTGTGGAAGTAACTTGTACTCTTCATCGTGACCATTCACTGTGCCATTTTTTGTGTATGTTGAGAGACCGTAGTCTTCCATCCGGGTGGAAGGTAGCGCCATTGTGGAAAATATCGTTTATGCTACAAAGGACACATAAATGTGAAAAACGAACATTAAAAGCTTAAATGGCATATGAAGAAGCGGAGAAGCGGAGAAGTACGAACATGCGTTTATGACGTCGAAACAGTAGTTTTACCCCAACTTCCATTGCTTAGGGGCAGCATTAAAGCAAGGTAATGTGTGGTCATCGTAAGCACAGTAAGCACAACAATGCACAACGAGGAGAGGGGATGTAAACAAGTGCCTCGGTTGAAGACAGCCGAACGAGCCAATTGACAATTACTATCTTTTAGCACGGTTATTATTACGGATTTTCTCTGTCCCTTATTTATATACCAATCCTCAGTCATGATGCTATAGCCTGAAAGCCTCACGGATTCATAGTTCATCTCGTGCTGAGCAAAATGGGAATAAGGAATTAGAGACAATACACATTTAATCAAAACCTAAAGGAAATTATACCTTAATATACGATCACTTACTAGACTATGATATATTATAAGAAGGAAATAAAGCTTATAAGTTATATTTACTTTCTTAAATCTAGTATTAGCTAGAAAATTATTATTTATAGAATAGGGGTAGGCGATAGACTTATGTCCACCCGCTGTATCTTCTTGGAAGTAGTAGCTCGAATTCAGAAAGTACAAGTACGTTTCTGCTTATAGATAATATTAAATCTCTCCTTATTAGAACAGGTAACTTTCTATAATTTAGAAGAGGCTGCTACAAAGGTTTTAATAGCTAATTTTGCCTCTACAATAGAATCAAATGTAGTACCAACATAGAGATCTATTTTAGTAGTAAGAGTAGTAGTATTTTCGTAGTTAGTAAGGTATAGTAGAAGAAGGAATATATACAGTATAAAGGAAAATTATAAAAAGGCCACGGCAAAAAGTTATTAGACTCGGTTACAGCTAGTTAATGCTCCGGAAATAATAGCCTATAGGGTCTTTAGGTAGAGAGGAGCAGGCTAATTTCGCTTATTCCCGGGGTATAGGATAGTGTAAACACTCCCTACGGAATTTCTCTACGAAGTACAAGCTCTCGTTGCCTGGCCATAGCGTGTGTATTAAGTGAATACGGTATTCTACCCCTGTAGTCTAATGACTTTTTGCCGTGGCCTTTGTATTTGTGGGATGATTTATAAGCTTTGCATTAGCTCTTAATCTAGTCTATTTCTATCTTATATACTATACTTTTAAGTATTAAAAAAAGTATAGTATATAAGATATGTTTCATGAAAATTAGGTTGTTCATGCGTATTTATGCGCATGAATCGTACGCGTAACCTACCCCTATTTTATATGTATATATACCCTCTCTAGACCTCACTTTATTCTACAATCGAATCCCATTTCACTTCTAACAAGATATATTCCGTATTATCTACCTCGAAAGCCACCCTATAGTATGTCAAGACGAAATTCAAACCTTTTTATTAAGTGAATTTAGTGTCAAATACTCGATATATACGGTTTCTAGAGCCTTCTAAAGACAAGCTAGCGCTATGTTGATGTTGGGAGGTACTTCAGCATAGGGATAAGCAGATGAAGCTAGGCCGAAATATTTTTATATTCTATTTACTATAAACTGCCTAGCTAGTCGCTACGAACCCCACAGTCCAAGTATGTGGCTAGGTGGAGTTGCTAGCACAGCTCTAACCAGCCTTCAGCGTGTGATCAGGATCCTCAATAGAATTGAACTACGTTTTTGTTGATGTCTTTCCATATTCCAGCGCGTTGATGACAGTGAACAAGCAAAAGAAGGAACTAACTTGTACAGAACTCAAGCGAAGCCGGTGCTAATCGCCCAGCTCACGTCGTCGTTGAATGTGGTGGTGGCGTCAAACGTGTGAACGCCGCCGTTGCTCGCGACGTAGAGCACGTTGCTGTAGTGGCGGAAATAGCGGGTAGGATAGCTCCAGGATCGAATCGAATCGCCCTGGCCGTTGAGGCCGGTCTGCGGGCAGAACGTGGCGTCTTCGTAGAACTGCTTGGTGCCGTCGTTGGCGTTGAGCAGGAGCGCGAAGTTATAGTGCCGTATGTAGCTGCCGGGGGTGTCGACGGACTCAAACGAGAAGCAGGCGCTGTTGCCAAGGCCGGTGCGAACCGTCCAGCTAGCCTGCTGTTTGAGGGCGGTGGTGCTGGACGACGAGACGACCTGGGTGTTAACGGTAGTACCGGTGTGTGCGATGTAGCGTGTCGTGCAGCAGGCCGTGGTGGCCTGCAGCGAGATCGAGGAACCGACGGTGAGCGCCGTGCCGCTGGTCAACGACGTGGTGGCGTATTTGGCGGCTACGATGTTAGCCTGCACCGAGGTCTCAGTGGCATCGGACGGATAGCCGGAGGTCATCACGCCCTCGTAGAAGGTGCCCTGGGCACCGACGCTGTTGTCGCCGCCGATGCCGAGAATGATAGCGCCCTCTTTGCTCATCGGGTTGTAGCCAGACACGCTTGGGCGCACGCCACTGTAGTACGTCGACAGCGAGCCGGACGCAGCGTTGGCGCCACGGATCGCCCACAGGTTTGGCCCGCCCTTGATGACGGCAGTGAGGAAGCGGTAGGAGATGGACGGGTCGCCAGCGTTGTTGGTAGCACTGGAGCCAGAGAACAGGCCGTTCTCGAGATCAGCCATGACCCAAGGGCCGCTGCCCGAGCCAGTGCCCCAGACGTCGTTGTCGCCAAAGTAGATGGCCTCCATGTGGCCGTTGCCCGTATCGGTACTGCTGGTCTCGGCATTGCCGTAGTCGAAGCAGCAGCCACCGTTGTAGTGGGTGCCGTCGAAGACGGCGTACATGCCCTCGGCCGCGTCGGCGGTAGCTGTGCCGCTGACAGCATTGTTGCGGTAGCCAGTGCCGGGGGAGATGAAGACGCCATACGCCTTCTGCCCGTTCAGCGTGACCGGTGCGCCAATTGCGCTGGCCAGGTTGTCGTAGCCATTGGATTCCGGGCCACTGAAGCCGCCGGGCGGAGCCTGGTAGAGGTGATTACCGCGGCCCGACTGGTCGTAAATGATGGTGATGAGGCAGGTCGTGCTGGCGCAGAAGGTGTCTTGGGCGGCGGCATTGGCGACACCACCGGCGGACAGCGGCGAGATGGTGGTCGTGGTACCGTCAGAGCCGCGGCTCACCTGGTAGAGTGGGCCGGAGAAGGCGCTGTACAGGGCGCGAGTGGTGCTGTGCGCGGCGATACAGGGCGTGCCGCCGGAGGAGTAGAGATCGCAGGGCCCAGCGGCGACAAGAGAGCCCGTGGCAACAAGGCCTAGAGCGACGAGGCTTGGTCGTGAGAACATGTCTGGTTAAGTCATCGACGAGAAGCTTAAACGACCACCGAAGCAGAGCAGCGACATCGTAGCCTTTTAAGCTGCCTGGTGTCTGGCCTGTCTTCTTATGATCTTCATCTAATCTGTTAATATGTCCGTTCTCTAGATTAAGAGTGGCACGCGTTCCTGAAGTGGCGGGAATTTCCTCCAATAATTGTGGACGGAGTATACATTTTTTTTGTTAATACTACCTAACCATTATGCGGGGAGCATTCGGAACGGCCCATATATCCCCGTCGAAAATGGTGCTGTCGCAGAGGTGGAATAAAACGTTCCGTCCAACTCGTGGTCTTTGCATATTCTGATGAGTGATTATGCTGGGGTATCTGTCGGTACGTCTACCCCAGATGCGAAGATCTACTATGCGCGCCAATTAGCAGCACGCAAGCCAATCTGAGTGGTCAGATCTGCGCAGAAAACGGCGGATCTAATACTTAGCCGCAGATAGTTTATATCCAATATCGGAATCCAAGGCCCCCAAGAAATACTATGCGTGCCAATCAGCAGCACGCAAGCTGATCTTTAGTGGTCAGATCTGCGGAGTAAAACGGCAGATCTAATCACCACAGGCAAACCACAGGGGCTAACCGAGGCCTTAAGTATACGTAGGCTTTTGTATAATATCCCGCCTATAATTAAGGCAAAAGGCCCTTACCAGCCCGGCCATAATTAAACCCTGTCTACACGTGATTTCTTACTAAGCAAACCCTGTATTTTCAGGGTAGTATAGCCTGTATTTTCGGGGTACTACAACTTATAATATTTATTAGCTAAGCTAGCTTTTTTAACCCCCCCCCCCCCTCTCTTTAATATCTTATTTATTAAATATAATATTAAATTATAACTTTAATAATTTTATTTTTTAAACTATAATAGAAGATATATAATACTATTACTTTATATAAAAATATAAATTTTAAATACTTAATAGAATTACTTATTTAAGTTTATAAAATAAAAAATAGTTAAGTTCTTTACTTTTACTTTAACTATAAAGTTATATACCTTTAAAAAAATAAAATAAGATTAAAAAAATAAATTAAATTTAAAAAAAAAATTAACCTAAGAAGTTAATGTTAAAAAAATAAAATTTATTAGTTTAGCTTATAAATATTATATTTTTAATTTATTTAATTTATTAACTTAGCTAGTAAATTTTTATTTAATTTATTAGCTTAGCTAATATTTATCTTCGGATAAGGTACTAGAAATATCACGTGTAAACAGGGTTTAATTATAGCCTGGCTGGTAAGGGTCTTTTGCCTTAATTATAGGCGGGATTTTACACAAAAGCCCACGTATACATACTTAAGGCCTCGGTTAGCCCCTGTGGTTTGCCTGTGGTGTTTGATGTCGGAGCACCTCCCCTTGGGCCGACTTCTCCGCACGTATTATTACTAGTATACAGCTTGAAAAGGAGGGTAATCCCAGACATGCTTAGGGAAGTGGCTATTGAATTAAAATAAGTATTATCCTGGTATTTAGTAGTACCGGCATGGGGAACGCGGAGCCGAGGCGACCAACCAAGCGCACCTATATCACCGCCCCACCACCACCACCACTATCATCGACATCAAGATTCATGTCTTCCCTATTTGCTACAATAGCCTCACTTTACTCACAGGCTCCGGAAATCTAAGGCATCGATAACACAATCATGTGTAGATGACTAGTAGACCTGTCTATATACGAATTGGGTCTGTACTTTATCCTAGTAGGAAGCGGAAGCTTCCGGCGCCTTCTGTCCTTCGGGCTTCCTCCGCTTCGCTTAATCTAATAATTCTATGATCGTCTTGCTATAGGGTTATAATTATTAGACCACGCAGATATATCTAAGGACGAGCGGTCGCTAGCATATAGCCCATTGGATAAGCGGCGACAGCTAGAAATGAGACGAACGCTTTATTGCGTAATCGAATCAAGGCTTTAAATAGAGGTGAGCTTATTATCCCTTGCTTGGTCATGAGGCTAGGGGTTCGTGCGCAAATTAGCGAAGGCAGTAGATTCAGGCTATAGTAGAAGCTCTATAGTTTCTAGAGATGTAGTGCCTCTTCGAAAATATAATTTTGCGCACGAACCCCTAGCCTTAGGACCAAGCAAGGGATAAGCTTCGCGCACTCACGGCACAATGTACAGTATCCCCCCCGGGATAAATGTAAATCCTATATTTAATACTTGGCGAAACTAGCTATTTACAGAGGAATAGTAGTGGCATTTTATCTCCCGTGATTTTGTATATAAATTCCTCTAATCTGCCGATACTCTTAAAGTTAGAAGGATCTACAAATAATACTTGTTTTTAAGAAAGCTTCCTTTATCTATTATACAATAGTAAGAGAAGTAAGCTAATAGGATTAAATAACGATTTTAAAATACTTTCTAGATTATAATAAAGTTAAGGGAAAGAGTTGATCTCTTTTTATACCTTCTAAATAGAGGTATAGTAGTAATCAAAATATTCGGATTTTTTAGGGCTATCCGAGGTTTCTACAACAACGATTTTTATTGTTTTTATAGCGTGGCCAAGTCTGCTAAGCCACTTATTCGTTTTTACATTGATCCAGGGGGGGATACTGTAGTATCCTAAGGTTCATCTCGTTCCTGATACTACTATCCCCCCCTCTGAATGAAGTCTTTTTTTTTTCTTTTGCCACACTGTAAAAAATAACCCTCATTCAGGGGGGGGGGATAGTATGTACCATACAGAGTCAAAATCAAATTACGATCTACAAAACAGCATCCTAGAGTACAGGATTGCGGGGTAAGGCGGGGAATTTGTCACAACAGAACAATGGGAAGTATAAGAAGCATTCTACGTTCTATGACTATCGAGATCTATTTGCCGCGCATTTGCAAAGATAGCCAGAGTGAGAGGTACAGTACATCGGATAGCTGCTTTCCAGAACCAGTCGTCGGCCTCTCTCTTAAGTTATTTTACAAAGTATTATCGCCGAAAGAGACTGCAATTAGTTCTTGACTCTCACCGATACTCAATTTCACCTGTCAACCTTCAAGTGACCAAGTTGGCCTTGAGGTGATTTGGCTTGTACTGTTGTTAGGATCGAGAATTGTACGAGAGTCTTCGAATATTAAGGTGTTTGAAAAATGTTGAATTACAAAATAGTCATGTGACTCAGTTTGGGCTGTTTGCCTATACCTACTACTATAAGTAGGCCATTCAGAGCTTCCTTTGCTTCCACATAGAACACAGAATCCACCACTATTGCCACCACCTATTGCTGTCTATATTGTGCCTATTCAACAGGTTATGAGCCCGGACAGCTTTTTCGAAGCGCAATAAGACAATCAATCAAGTGTTCCTGTCCGTCTTGCAGTATGACAACTTGCCATTCATTACTACCGCAGATCCGCAGTATATCCTTATTTTCAAGTGCTGCCGTAGATCCACAGCTATTCATTTAAGCTACCAAAGATCCGTAGCTATTCACTTCGAAGTCACCGTAGATCCGTGGCTATCAATTCACTCAATTCACCTCGATAAGCCGTCATGTACGCAGAGGAACCTAAGTCAAATTAAGTTAAGAAGTATTGTTTTATAGCCAGTCAATTCACCAGAAGTGTTGCTTTGCAACTAGTCAATCTAGTCAAATTCATCAAGTCAAGTCAATTCATCAAATCAAGTCAATTCACCTTAAGTTAAATCAACCTATCGTACAATCCTCCTTCTCCTCCTCTTCTTTCGAATCGAATCAAATCAAGTCAATTGCGCAAGTCACAGTCAAGTTATTGTAGGATTTATACAAGGGAGGACATATAGTTTCAGTGGTGCCGTCGCTTAAGGGTATACCATTTCAGATATACAAAAAGGGGTGGAAACATATACAAAAGAGAGCTGTTTTTCATTATCAAGATGCTACAGCGTAGACTTCTCACATGCCTCTTCAGGGGTGTATTGAGTTACAGGAATAGTCATATGATTCAGTTTGGGCTGTTTACCTATACCCTACTACTATAAGTAGGCCATTCAGAGCTTCCTTTGCTTCTACATAGAATATAGAATCTACTACTATTGCTACCACCTATATTACTGTCCATATTGTGTCTATTCAACAAAAAATACTAATACTAGCCAACTATAAGCGAAGCTTAGCATGTTACATCTCGCCCACAATACAACATCTGTCTGCTAGAGTGAACATGACCGGAAGAATATATTCGGGTTGCGGCTAATAGCACTTATTAATTGCCCGAATATTTGCGTGTAAGTTTATATTAGACCGCCTTAATATAATTAGTTAAAGTTAAAAGATATTATTAGAACCCCTGTAAACCTAGCTAGGACTATATACGAGATATTACACTTCTTAGAAGAAGATAATAATGATAGTTATTTACGTCTAGCGGACTATAGAACAAGCCTATAGCCCTAAGACCTCCTAAAAGGGTATAGGGACGTGCTAAGCTAAGGATTTTTATATACAAAGTCCTACCTATAGAGACTACTAAAACTACAAGGGGAAAAAGATACTTCTCTACAGGTAGTCCCAGGTCCCTAATCCCGCGGTGTTATAATTCCCTTGTAAACTATAGAAAGTATTTCTTGCGTAATTACTATTGTTTCCTATAAGACCTCCTATAGCCGATTAGGGTAGACCTCTACAAAGTTTATCACCTATCCTCTCTCCTCCTCCTAACCCCTTGTATTTCTTCTGTACCGCGGCCGAGTATCTCTAGAAGGTACTATTCGTTAGAGAGGGTAGAAAGGCTTAGGTGTATATATAGAAGACGACGTTAAAGTAGCTGTTCTACCTCACATATAGCTGTATATAGGAGCTATTCTTTTTAAACCATCCTAGTACAATGTTGTATAGATGCAGGGCTGAGGTTGAGATTGGGAGGTCGTGTTGTTGTGTTATTATACTGTCGTGAAAAGTTTTCCTCCACCCCTGAAAATCCTCCTACGACCACGGCGACGACGACGACTTACGAGAGATCCCGTTGGCTCTATAGACAGAGGCTATAGGTTCGTAGGCCAGGCACCACGTACAGGTGGGAGTTCGACTTTGCCAGCCCGATGCTTCTTAGAAGGAGGTACGACGGGGAAGAAGATTGTTTCGCAGGTAGTAATATTACTAGAAAATAGACTTTCTTAGCGTAAAACTTAGTACAATCTTAGCAGCCTTTTTTTCCTATTTAGGACAAATAATCGAGGCCATTTCATATAGAAGTATAAGAAATCTTGTCTTAGGTACAAGCAATTAGGCTAACAAGGCTATTTCATATAGAAATACAAGTAATTTTACCTTAGGCAATACTACCTTAGGCTCTAAAATCGAATTAAATTATATTCGCTCCATATCCTAGCCTTCTATTAAGTCACGTGAGCCCTCCGGGCATCACCAATATTGTATAATAGTTCTTAGTAGCTTCTAGCTTAGAATAATAATCTTTTATTTAACTAAGCCGCTATAGGAAATAGATGCGTTGTTAGAACTATTATAAGAGTTATTATTCTCTTAAAACGTGCTAGTATTTGTAAGACTCGGAGAAGACTCAAATATAATGGTATTACTTCGGACATTATAGGCGAACAAAAAGTCGTACTACATCTACTGTATTCCGAATTCTCCGTTCCGTGTGGGGGAGATTAAGTGCGGAGCCTACCTTAAAAGGAAACGCTGAAGTGAGTAAGTAATGTTTTAGAACTATAGCTGCTTGGTTCGGCTATGTCGAATCTCTCCTGTCAGGTTTGAGCCCCTTCCTACCGAAAAGGGCAAATGAGAATCTAGCTCGGCTATTGTTATAACAGAGCAGGCTTTCTGAGAATGAACTCGCAGAATCAGATCATAAGAAATGCAAGCGACGAGCCGTCTCCATATCTCTCAACCAAAATGTATATAATCCCGCTCTATATGTGAAATACGCACCAACTCTTCTTAAACTGGTTCAAATGCACCTATTACTTATTGAAAGAGCCATCATCATTCCCGTCCCTGATTGCCATATTATCCGTTCATGTTCACACCCCCCACCTCAGCCGTCGCTTACGCCAAAACCATAAAGTCTATCTGGGAGATGGGTCCTCTCGCTGGTATTGAATCCTTCCGCTTGGATCATCTCAGGCTGAGGAAAATTGTTTGGATGGTCTGTGGCTGCTGTAGTATGCCTTGGGTTTATAAGCCCTCCTGGACTCTTGTCTCTCTTTCCATTAACCCAGCTCAGGACTGCCATTTTGACAATAATCATCATGTACTTTTGTTCGAAGTTTCTTATACTGAGCTCACTGCTCCCCTCCATCGCTCTAGCAGAGGGTGAAGTCTGGCCCAACGCCTTCGCCAAACAAATCGCGGCTGTACGACGACGTAGCGGTCTCACAAGGCGCGAATACCACGAGTACCACTCACTAGTCCACGGACAAAAAGCATGGAATGAGCCCAACGACAACAACAAGCCGCTGGCGTACATCCAAGACTTCGTGTTCGATTCCGCGTTCGGGGCCAACGATTCAGTTCCCACGCAAGACTATTCAGGCCGCGATGATATCACGGAGCTCTATAGCAGAACAGAATCCAGTTTCCTCTCGGCTCCGCTCACGAATTATACGGAGACTGTCATTGGACCTGATGGTGCCAATTTCAATGACTTGCCGACTGCGTTCTCAATGTTTGCTTTTGAGACGTTCCCTGGAGTCGACGATGCCTGTAGTTCATCGCCGCCAACGGATCCTGTTGCGGCTTTCTACTGGATTAATGCCAATGATCAGAGTGTAGATAATGCCACCTTCGCGCAGAACGTCTTGACTTCGCTGATGTCTCAGCTCCCGGACGCGACGGTCTATAATGCTAGCATTCATACGCCAGTGCCGGGTGTGGACTCGAGAACCTACTATGGTGGTTTTGGACTTCCGGCCATCAACACGGTCCTAAAGCTCTGGCTTTGTGATACTAGTACTGCTGTCACTTCTGTTCGGTCTGCGCATAAGAATTTGGATGCCTCCTTAGGAATCAACGTTGATACTAGCTTTATGCTCTTCGCAAAGCAGTTGGTTATCTGGGACGATGTTGCCGCTACTCAGGTATGTATTAAACTCCCCTGCCTCTCCTGCGTTTCCCACGGAGAAATGGTTGAAATGATTGCTAATGTATGTTCTTAGTTTTGCACGGAGAGGATTCAGTCCTTCATCGATGCTCAATTAAACTTCAGCTAGCTCATTCATCCTGGAGGAAGCAATGGAATTTGCTGAGGGAACTCTTCTTGCACCACTTCTGGCTTTTCTCTAGTAATAGCACAATGAAATTCCAACTAATTGAAGGTGCTGGTATATAATGGTTCTAGCCAGCACAGAATGCTAGAAACAAGGGAATTGGATTGTAAATAAATTGTACGTAATTATGTAATAACTGGAGAGGAGACTTTCTTTTTCAAATACCTATGTATGAACTCAAAGTAAATGCCATCGGGTTGAAATAGCATGACATAACTAGACAACAAACCTTGAAAAGGCAAATTTGGGCTACAATTACAATGTATAGTAAAATTATGAAGCTGTGTGTGATATCACTTGATACCGTATTTTTTAGTGATCCTTGGTATTTTTAAATTAGGAATAAAACACGAGACAAAAGTCATCGACGGGACTCGGGATATTTAGTTTACTATCCCTTTAACCGACGCAAGCGCCATATACTTATGCCTCAGGCATCAAAATTCTTGGCACTTTATGATTTAGAATCACAAGTGCCTGCAACTTGACAATTCTTGAAGGAATTATTATAATAACATTACGCCAAAGAAAAGCATGAAATATCTCGGCGATAATACTGTGACGGCTGCGGAAGGCTATCGCTTTATTTCAGTACTTGTACAATTAACCCAAGCCTTCGTGCCTATAGCACTTTTCTTCTTCCCATCCGTAGCGGAATCATACGCAATATCATACATCGTTTCTATCGCAATACCGCTTCCTTTCTCGACCTTGGTACCTTCTATCGGCAGAATGTGTTCCTCGCTCTGATTATCGATCACCATTTCGCAGTCATGGCTTTCTAAGCGGGCGCCTCTATTCGTTGATGGACCATACCGATGGTTCATTTCATATGATTTGAAGTTGATCGAATCGGAAAAGGAACTTTTCTTCATGTACTTGAGCCACAGAGGTCTGATCAGCGGCACCGAGGCAGCGATATTTACAAGTGCGCATTCGACAATCACCCAGGTGAAGAAAGGTATTGATTTGACTAGTATTATCTATTAG
This sequence comes from Pezicula radicicola, assembly GCA_003008705.1. Lineage (NCBI taxonomy): Eukaryota > Fungi > Ascomycota > Leotiomycetes > Helotiales > Dermateaceae > Pezicula > Pezicula radicicola. The sequence continues at coordinate 283,717 of PDUO01000048.1, read as the reverse complement.
CTAATTTTAAGAGATGACTAGCAGAGGTAGGGCTTACAAGAATAGTCATCCCCAGTTGTTTCCTTCGACGGAAGGAGTGTTGTTTTTATAACGCAGGCTATAAAGGCACTGTAGTAGGCTTGTTAGCTCGATTCCGGAAACTGTCCCCTTAGTGGGTTGGCTGCACTTACAAAATACTGAGACCAAGGAGAGCTGCTAGACCAGCTTTCCAACCCCTTGTGATCTGAAGATCCCAAAAGATATGTGCAGGTAAGACAGTCAGAATTATGTCGGTAGCCGAGTTCAACGCGCCTTGAACATATCCCGTATACTGTCTGAGGGTTAGTCCTTGTTTAGCCTATAAAATAAGTGACCAGACTTGCTGTCTGTATATTTGAATCCCAGCATTTACTAGGGTGACCGAAGGGATCCCACAACGTGCGTACATCGTCGCATTGTACATAAATTAGGATGAGCGTCACAGAGTTGATGGCCAATGTTCCCCAGAATATGGTCCATAAGAGCAAGCGTCTCCATCGCATAGTACCGAAGATCTGAACCATCATCATGACAATCGCCATCCGTCCGAAAGCCGGGGCCATAACAGCAAAAGCTTGTCCAATAGTGTTGAATTTGAGGACCGTAACCTTCTCGTAGTTACTTAGATAGAACCAATGCCTCCCCAGACCATAGGCATATTGTTCTGTGAGCATTGCGCACAGTACGAGTCCGCATATCTTGACTTGTTATTGCAAAGTTCTAAGTATCCAGGGGCCGCATAGTAGTCTTACCGCTGACAAAGTCATAAATGCATCACCTAAGCCCAGTTGATGAGTAACTCTCATCTGAGAATATAGTCTGATCCCGACAATGACAGTGGCAATCCCATATAACACCCATATTGTTGTCATCATATGTCCACCTAAGAAATGTGTAAATATTCTGCAGAGGATTATACTTGTTTGACTTACCGATGTGGACATCCCCATCAGGCGACTCAACCAAATCCATCTTGACGAGGAATACCCTAGGTTTGCCAATCGCAAAATGTACAAGAGGGCAATCGAAATGCAGAAATGGAAGGTCGAGTGTACATAAATATATTGTACAACCTGCAGGAAATGTAGGATTATTATTGTAAGGTTATGATTCAGCGATTCATGAACATTGAAAACCACGGTTTTATGAAAGAGCAAGATAGAAAGCTGGGTTTAGCAGAAGTATGATACAGACGAAGGACAGCCTATTACAGGGGATATAGTAGCCGAAGAAGCTTGCAATAAGGTGGGGTATAAGGTTCAATATTGGGTTACAAGAGTCAATGCAAAGACTTGAGATCTTCCCACTTAATCGGCCGCGGATGATGGCTCAAAAGTCCTAAAATCCTCAAGAGAGTTCACTCCGAATACCCATGGCAATAAGAGTTTGGTACCATCAGCCTGGATAGGAACACCTTGGCCACTGCATTGCTGCTAGATAAATAGAATCTATAGCAAATCTATTCAGAAAAAGATCCACGCAATTAAAAAGTGGATAAATCATCGACTGTAACTACAAAAGGGGAACCGAGCCTTCAGCATCCTGATCGCTATTGTCAGGAATCAAGCCATTGACTTGCTCAGGAATTTGCAACTGGTGATTGAACGATTCTAGAGGCTAGCTCGAGACGCTCGCAGATAGGATGTGTCTGAGCGTGAAAGATTGAGCGACGCCATTTCAGGGCTGTGCTGTGGGATTGTAATGCTTGACCTCTTTCTTGCAGATAAACACAATTAAGCGAGCCTAGGGCAGCACGTCAGATAGAGAGCCAGACTTTAACCGTCTGACATCAGCACGTCCACTATCCCCTCGCACGGTATCGGTTGCCTAGCGTATTTACAGGGTCCTGATATTCTAATGCTATTCGTCCTTGATCAATTTGGCCTATAAGATTCTTTAAAAACAACGTTCGCTTACCTTGTAAATATGCTAGGCAACCGACACCGTGCGAGGGGATAGTGGACGTACCTATACAGATCCATGTAATTCTATGCAACTAGTCTGTATGCCTGTCGCTAAAGAAGAGCATTCATTTCATCTCGTCCTTGTGAGCGAAATGCTAGCCCTCGTGTGTTGTATCGATTCTCCGCTCTTGCATGAAGGGAGGGCTGTCCGAAACCAGGACTAAGCGCTAATACAGAGCGCGCAAACTTACCACATGTAGAGGCTGCTATAGATGTAAATCCCCGACCGGATGTCATTGTCCGTCCTATGCTACACTCGTCGTTAGCCCTTGCAGGGGCCCGGAGGTATTATAAATCCATGGCTAGGCACTAGGTATCCTTATAACAGGGAAGGAAAGTGGCGGTTCTAGTCTAGCCGAGTTGTGAAGCACTAGGGTAGTATGCTGAATCTACGTAATGGTTCCTCTAAGAAGTGGTAGCGAGTTCGTTGTACAGTAGGTGGACATAAGTCTATGCGGTTTTTCCGAACATCCCGAATTATCTAATGCCCCCCGGGAAACAATCTTCTTCTCTGTTGTACCTCCTTCTAAGAAGCAAAGCTCGACTAAATACAAGAGGTTGAGTTATTTGGATCGGAACATCTATCCTCTATTTAGCTGGGCCGCCATGGGAAATGAGACATTCGTCTAGTCCGTCACAACTACACACAATTTAATCACTTTAGAGCAGATAAAGTGTAGCTCTTATTCACCTCCTTTGTACATGCATTGTACTAATTGTATAGGTTTGTAATGTTTAATCATTATATTTTTTGATAGAATATAATAGAGTTATTTAAATAGTCTATATAGAACTAATATAATAATAAGACTAGAAAAATTACACTAGACAGTGAGTTCTCAAATACCGACTTTAAAACCTTATCCCTCGACTCTTCTCTTCTTCAACCTCACCTTCTAAACTCCAAGTTTCGCAGCTCTGTCATGGTCACTTGTTGTCCTCCTTTATCTTCCCAAAACGAGCTGGAGTATTATCTAGACATCTTTTAACACCGAGAATAATATTAATAATTACAACCAAACTGCAAACTCTCATATTCTTTTCTATAGGGTTAGTTAGTCTACTTTGTTCTATATTTCTTCTTCTAATCATTTATTAAGACAGAGGATGTGCCTAAAGTACACCAATGAAAACGGGGCGATTAGGTGCCTGGGAATTAAAACATATCCAAAGCTTTTCCGTAATGAATGCACGTAAGCTTCACTTGACTACCCTATATCTACTTTATATGGAAGTCTTTTTAAGAGCGAATAATTGAAGGCGAATATAATTGTTTACGTAGTAGATACAGTTTTGGCATTTTTAGATGGTGTATGTCACAAGCTTTAAATCCAATGCCTGAACAAATGAGTTGTTCAAATAAGTAAGTCACTTAGGTTGGGGTAAGTTAATTTAGTACTGTCGGTAGCACAGGTTAAGGAATATATTCCGTAGGTCCGTAATATGGGGTCGATTCTGTAGTTGTATAGATTGTGTGTAGAAGGCAGAGGATCGTAAGGATCGCTCTGCCTATATAGTTGAAACAGGTCTTGTGACTAGGCTATATAACTAACTATATAACTCTGACTATATATTCCAACAAGTACAGTACGAAATTATGCGACTGTTATTTCAGTTCTCAAATACAGTCAGGTAGCAGGGACTGCGATTTACGGTAGAAAGTACAGTATCTATAGATAGTCTATCGGAATCTATTCTAACGTGATTTACTTCTGGAACTCAAACTTCGTTAACAGAGTACCAATATGAGGTAGAATCTCAACCGCAAACGAATCGCCCTCTCGGAGGTACTCCTTTGGTGTGAAGCTGTTGCCAACACCTGCGGGTGTTCCAGTCAGGATTATTGTGCCTGGAATAAGAGTCGTTCCTTGAGAAAGAAATGAGACGATCTTGGGAACGGAGAAGATAAGATCGCTAGATAAATCATCAGCTATTGAAGAGCAGTCAAAGAATATTGAGTTAAGACTTACTCGGCACCACAGTTCTGCAGCACCTTTCCATTCTTCAACCCCCTCACTCGCAGCTTTGCAGGATCAGGAATTAACTCCTTTGATACCAATACGGGACCTAGGTGATTCACAATCAGTCTCTTCATTTGCACCAATCCTCAAAAACTTTCCCAGAACATACCGATAGGACAAGCGCCATCGAAGCCCTTACTAAAGCACCACTGACTCTGTGCAAATTGACTCGCCCGACTACTGACATCATTTGCCGCTGTATAACCCAAAACATAATCCAGCGCCTCTTCCTCGCTCACATCCTTACATTTCTTCCCAATGACAATAACAAGCTCGCTTTCGTAATCACAGCAGTCGTCATTTACGGCGAATTTCGGGATGATGGTTGGAGCTGGGTAGGGGTCTGCAAGGGAGGTTGAGGGTTTCATGAATACAGTCGGAATGGTTGGGATGGCCATCTTCACTTCTTGAGCATGTTGGACATACTGTGGAAATGGTGTTAGCAAAATGGGGAATTTCTTTATGTTGCAAACATCCACTGAAGGGCTAAATCTTACGTTAAGTCCAATACAGCGAATTGTGCCAACTTCGCTTTCGGAAAGAGGGGAGAGAAGCTTCCCAATCGGAATAGTCTTATCAGTTGGCTCTCCCGGCGAAAGAACTGAAGATCCGCTAAAGACGGTTACAGTAACCTCTTTGTCCTCAACAATTGCTGCACCAACATCGAGACTCTCATCTGTTGGTTGTCCAATAAGGATATCGCTTCCTGACTTTGGAATAAAGCGTACAAGACCTGGAGGGTGGTTATGGCTTGCTTCTCATAAGAGATGCGGGGTACGTACGCTTGAAAGATGGGATGGACATGGCTGCTGTTAGGATTGTGGGCTCTATTCACTTTGAAGTTTGGTCGAACAAGAGAAGTAGAGGGGGAGAGAAAGATTAAGAGATTCAAATGGAAATCCGATACCTATCTCGTTGTGTCGGAGCTTTATATATCACCGCAAGAATTGTTGCGAAGAGAGAGCTTCGGAGCTTTCCCCACCACTGCGTCCACTTCCAACGTGGGGCAAACGCCGGCGTGGAGGGGCATTTGCTGTTTGGGGGGGGGGTGCATTAAGCAATTTAGTTTAAATTATTGGGTGCGTACAGGACAGCTGAGCACAATTTGGGTGACTAGTAAGTAATTAAATTGTCAAATAAGAAGCTTAGTGCTGCAGAAGAATAGCAGGGACAATGTCGTCTACAAAAACCTAAGGAGTAGTTAATATTCATTTGAAGTAAATGGACCCAAGACAACGCAATAGAACTTTGATGAAATCGACATGTTAAGGCGTCTCAAAACGGAGGTGTGCGAGGAGAACTCCAATCTTTTATAGTAGAACGCTCCCGAAATCGCGCAAGATATCCCGATCCAACACCCGCACGCCACTCCCGAGTCAACAGTCCACATGCGTCATCGGCGACATGTTTCTTTCCATCGTGGCGTGGGGCGGAGGTGGGATGGGTAACAGCAAGTCCAAAGCTACGAGGCTATGCATCTGAAGCGTTCAGGATAAAGCCTCCCCGACCGACAGACCATCCTTCATAAATTCAAATGATCTCCTTCCCTACCACTTGCGATGTAACCATGTTCCTCCGATACTCTGGAGGACATGTATGGGCGAGGTACATGGGAACCAACGAGGCTCGAGATCTAAGGGAGGCAGGGACAATCACTCTGGGAGTACAAGATAAAAATCACAAGTAAGATGCAAGGACAAAGTATCTCACTTGCAGCTGCGGTCACCTTCTCACTGCTGCTATTTGTGACAATATTAATATAAGAGCTCTGATGGATTTGGAGATCTATATTTAAAAGTAGTGGTGGACATAAGGTTATCGAGGAACCGTGTCGTTCTACGGGTGCTGAAACGCTGCCTTTAATCCTCGAAGGATACCTCTGGAAATTGTGGACTAGGTCCATCAAGGAGTTTTCCGCGTCCCCCTTTCAAAAACCTGTTAAAGAAGCTTCCGATATAAGCGCTCTCGATAATCAGCATTCTCGTTCCATTTATCGTCCCAACCACCTCAGCAATTGGAGTATCAGCTGGCAAGAGAGCCCCAACATCATCCGCCAAAGTCAACAAATCGGAAAAGCTACTGTGGAGACTGCCTTTCACGCTTACTTCCCTCTTGTACCCTCTCAAATTCCCCCAGATCTCCGACCATGTAGCATCGTTAGTACGATTGTGGATCTCGCTACTCATTATGAAGAAGGGATTCCAGAGACCAGTCTGCACGACCGCGCCTTCAATCGATCCATCGAGATTGATGCCTGCAACAAAGCGATAATCCCTTGACATAACTGTCGCAGCAACTGCACCTCCCAGGGAATGTCCGAAGACTCCGACGCATTTCGTGTCGAGCGCTTTTCTGCGTGGCATACCCGGAAGCTGGTTGATGACGGATGAATTAGAGAGCTCATCAAGCACAAAAATCAAATCAATTGTTCGATTCTCCACGAAAGGAATGTAGTAGTCCAAAGTGATGTTTACAGGATCCGGAGTGGTGCTAATATCTACTCGACCGTCCGGGTACTCGATGATCGTACCCTCCCCAGGATGATCCACCGTCACAACAACGTATCCCAAACTCGCTATATCTTCTGCAAGTGCAGTATACAGCAATCTGGAAGAACCGGCTCCTGTTGAAAATAGCAAGATTGGGAAATTTGTGGAACGCAGTGGGGCACCGAGATTGGCTCGAGAATAAACAGTCTCCAACGTGCCGATTGGAAGCCCGACCAGATTGTCGTAAAACTCTGCTGTTGCGTTAGGGAACGAAGGTGCAAGGGGATAGTTGCATGAAGACGTGGTAGGGTAGAAGATGGAAATCATGAGATCTCGTAGGGTGGAGGGGTCGTTCAATTCCAGAGTGATCGTTCCTACTGGGAGATGCCCGGTGAGTGGTGGTAGGATGATGGCACTTGCTAGCGGCATAATAGCAAGTAGCCATTTTGCAAGTACGAATATTGACATTGTCGGATTCCTTTTTCAGCAAAGTGAAAAGTGGTAAAATCTGATCTTCGTAACTTTCAGTGTCTTTCGTTCTGCTCCGCAAACGCAGATTCATGTTTATATACATCCTCCCTCCACAGTCTTCCACAAGACCTGTTGCACAAAGATCTCGAGTAATTTCTTGAAATTGGCTGCCTAACAAATCATTTGTCATGTGGAAGATGCCAAGTCAGAAGCCTTCTGTTTTACAGCCTTTAAAGCCTTTCTACTTACTTTTTGTATAGCACTAATGCTCTACCTCAAATTTTAATCAAATAAGCCCTGCTTAAATCAATATCAGGTGCAAATAATTGAATTGAATAGTATAGATGTAAGGTGCTTGAGGCAAGGAATATTGTTTTGCCGAGTTGACTAATACGTTACATGGTCGCCAATTAAGTTCTAATTGGCCAATTCGGGAATTGGCGAATGCGTCGTCATAGTAGGTCTGTTGTGTATTGTGGAGGCGCAGTACAGTAGGCTGCTATACGAGAAGTTGTCTGGTGATACAGTAATGGCGTGTAACTTGAGCTGTTTGTTTTGGTTGCCTGAACACACAATCGCTCAATCTGAATTATGAGAGATTTTAACAATTGTTGTAATTGTGACTAAACTGTGCAAGTGATTTTTGGTACGCCACTGCAGCAAGTTGATAGGCGAGAGCAAGACTTGAAGGACTTCAGTTCGAAGCTTCAAGGCCTCATATGTGTCGTTGTACCAGGGTTGGCTCCCGAGTCAGCTCTCAAGAGTTGCGTAGCTGATTACCTCCCTCTCCCGAACGAGATCCTCTGGGCTAGAGGGAAGGGTTTCGATAAATTCGATAAACTCTTGTGTCAAGGCAGCCGTACTACCGCAGACGGAGTGCAAGTGAATCAGATCAGCTTCCAATAAGGGGTTTAAGTGCGTAGAAAACCGCCGTTCTGTAATTGCTAGGTCATCAAGTGAGGTAGTGACTGCGATGAGATTCTTTATCTGTTCGAGGAGATCTGTCGCTTCAGGCTCCAGGCTCGAGCGTTGTTTCTATCGTTTAACTTCTCGGTGGAGCATTGAGTACCGTTCAGATGACTTCCTGTATCGGCGGCGTTGTATGTATGCGATAAGTACCATTGCCGTACAGAAAGGGGTATACAAAAATAAAGCCAAGGTTTGAAAGTTGAAAGTCTCAAGCCGCAAAGTACAGTATATAAATCGTAGTACACCTTCACTAGCCATTGTCATTTTTGTCTGGGCAGAATGATTTGGTTGGTGGCAGAGCCCCAACTGACCACCTTGAGAAATACTTCGTAGGTAATACTTCTGGATGTTGCCTCATCCTTACTCCATATACTGCAAAAGCAACTTGAGCCGCTCGCTAATTGGAGCGCCATGCCTTGGGGGTGCATTGCGGGCGCGCTCAAATGATTAACGCTCATCGGCAAGCCACCCTCGTACATCCTCCGTCCCATGAGGCCACGAACTGGAAACAACCTTATTATCGGGTTTTCCATACATTACTGATAGTACTGATCCTGTTGATGCCTTCTGTACTATTGTAAGACTAGATTGGTCTAGAACCCTAACCCTCATTCCGACAACCATCATCACTCTCTCGACCATCATATCTAATACGTACTTAAGTTGTCAATTAGATATTGCACAGATGTAACGTGACTATTTTACTGTCCCACCTGGCGGGATCTCGCATATCTCAAATTAATACCGGTATTACGTTTGATTTGCCAGAGCTACTATGGCGGATAAGGGCTCAAAGTCTTGTGTGATATCTGCCTAGGTCTTCGTCAAAAGGATTTTAAAGGCTCGATAGAGTCATTGGAGGTTTCAGGGCGGCGAGGATGCCTGGCATGCTCTATGATCTATACAGGTATACGGAGTAAAAAGTCAGCGGACTAAATTGCATGATTTGCGTCCAACCGGAAGTAATAAGGACAGTGATCATTGATGGAAATATTTTGAAGCACAAATACGAGTTCGTAATCATGAGATCAACCCAAGTACCCTTCAGGTGTTACTGGGGAGCGATATTGATTCCCTAGTCGACGAGTTAGAGTTCTACAGACTCAGGTATGTGCTCCACTTTTTATGTTCATTAGTTTCTCTAACATCGAAGCCATATCAATCCAGCATTAGACATTGAGAATGCTTTATCCAAAGTCGATTGAAATAGTGTGTCGAGCATTATAAATGCATGCCTCACGAATTATCGCCACTGCCTCGAAGAGTTCTAGATGTGGGTTCTGAAGAGAATAACAGGTAGTTCGATATCGGAATCTCGACAGGAGCATTTTCCATTTCCGTCTTTGAACCTGAGCTGTTGCTGCTATAGCCTGAGCTGTGGGTGAGCCAGACCTGAGCCACGGTGAGCAAGTGAGCTAAGGAGGTGAGCCCACGGTGGAGAGGGGTGACCCGTTTGGGCTCCTCGGCTAAAATTGGAAAGAGTAAGGCAGGGGCCGATTCTAGATCCCTGTTTGTAAGAGCCGCAGCCAACGACTTACTAAATCTAGTAAAATTCGACTTTAATGTATATAAGTATATACTAATCTATTAAGCACTTATTTAACTCTTGTCTACTATAAGACGTTATACTTAAATATATATAATACTATACTTTAATAGTAGTTAATTAATAATTTTATATAGTTTTAAAGAGTTTATAATAGATTATACCTAATATTTATACTTAGCGCTATAATACCTATATATATACTTTTATATATAATTAGATAATATAGACCTATATATAAAATCTCTTCTTTAGTAAACTCTCTCTTAGAGATCTTCTTCTGTCCTTAGTTAATTCTTCTTATAATATAATCGAGCCTTTGTACTATATACTTTATATTCGCCCCGTGACAGTACCTACTATTTTCTTATAATTAGAGGGGCTCTAATATAGACAATCTTAGAGCAGATATTAGAACAAATATATACAAGTCTAAGTTTTCAGTCTTTAGGGGAGACGATAAAGAAGTAGGTCAATTGTTGAACTCTCAAACTACCCATCCTTGACACTCATGATTTGTTGAAGATAATATCGGACGTCATCAATTATGTAAGGCTCCGGGAGACTACCTCTGTACCCGCTCCCAGTGGCTGGTCGTTCGTGCGTTCCTCTGCATCCTCCGAAGCGATATCCGATGCATGGGGTTTCGGCCGATATGGCATCAGTCTGCAAAGCACCAAAATAGAGAATCCATCGCTATGCTTTAAAAGGAGCAGTTACCCCTTAACACTTTGTTTCGGCCGATATTGCATTTACCACACTGTCGTGGGGCTTTTTCAATTTGCTAATACTTTCCCACTCCAGTGTTCGCAATCCGAAATGATTAGCGCCTTCGGATTTCGGGATTGTTTAGCATGACTGCTTTAAAACCTGTCTATATGTTGAAATTATATATATATATATATCTGATGATCGCAGCATCTTCCTCCTAACAAGAAGTAAGAGAAGGAAAACCAGAGGTATACAATCAAGATTCATCAACTTCGAACCATGACCCAACTTGTCTGGCTGGTTACTGGCTGCTCTTCAGGCTTCGGAGAAGCATTCGTCCACAGTATTCTTGCCAGAGGAGACAAGATCATTGCAACGGCACGAAATGTTTCAAAGCTCGAAACCCTTAGGGCGATTGGAGCTCAGATACTTCAGCTAGATATCATCGCAAGCCAGGAGCAACTGGACAGCTGCATAAAAGATGCTCTTGCCATCTATGGACACATTGATGTACTTGTGAACAACGCAGGATATACAGAGTTGGGTACAATTGAGGAAATGATGTAAATGGTTCAATTTGTCTGGTATCAAAAGATACTTCTACTGACTATATGTGTAAAGGCATGATCGATGGCTTGCCCAACTTAACACCAATTTGTTTGGCACCATTAATGTAACACGCTCTTTAATGCCCCATTTTCGAGAAAAGAAGTCGGGCGTCGTTGTCTTCATTGGATCCATGGCAGGATGGAAAGGTGATGCTGTTGCAGGAGCTTACTGCAGCTCTAAGGCAGCCCTTGAAAGTGCGTTATGCCAACTGCCATGCCCTATGGAATTCATTGTCATACAGATCGCTGACGGGTACTGAATCTAGTCGTTGTGGAGTCTTTTCAAGCCGAGACTGAGTCATTTGGCATCAAGTCCTTGATCGTCGAACCAGGCATGTTCCGCACTGCTTTACTCTCACCTGACAATATAAAGTCTGTCGACAGCAAATTCCAAGAGTACAAACCTCTTTCCAATGCTGTAATAGGAGGTGCGAAAGGTTACAGCGGCCAGCAACAAGGCGACCCTCACAAAGCGGTTGAGATTATCATTGATATTGTCAAGAAAGAAGGCAAAGCTGCGGGAAAGGGATTCCCAGCAAAGTTGCCACTTGGTGCTGATGCAGTGGCACAGATGAGGAAGAAGTGCATTGATATACTGAAGCTGCTAGATGATTGGGAAGAGATTAGCTCTAGCACAGGATTTTCTCCGGGGACTTAGGTTACCTCCAATCTTAAAATACCGCCGCCATATTAGCTGCTGCTTTGCAAAGAATATCTAACAATTCTTCTCGCCAGTCGGGGCGAGAAACTCAATACCTCTTGTCTTAGTCTATATACCAATGAGGAAAATGTTCATCTGTAGATACGTCCATCTGAGCCAGCAGATCAGTTCCAGAACTGCCATTCACGAACCCATTCGCAGAAACACCTTGTCCTGGCAAGTACGGCAAAGTTGCGTGATCAGCCATAGAGTCAAGGGGGAGAGTACGTGAATTACACTCTTCACCGCCAAAAGAATCCCAGCTTGACCCAAAGTTCAGAGAAAGTTGTGTCGAATGATGATCAAATGTCCACAAACTGTCAATTATAGTATTGTCTGAGACACCACTACTCATGGTATCAGGGCGTGGTGTAAGTACGATGTCCAAGGGCAATTCCGGCAAAAGAGGACTGATTTCTTCATGATCCACGTGCAGACTAGCTTGTAACCTCTGGTATAGAGCTTGTACCACAGGCAGACCTGCCTTAGCTAAGGCAGATTGCCCAGCTACGGCTTCTAGCAGGTTTATTGAGAGGCCAATGCAACGCAGAGCACGTTCCACAGTTAAAGCTTCTGGCGCTGGCTGAGAAAGCAATATAGCAGATAGCTGTACCGAAGCATCGAAGTTGAAAAATGTGATGCTGTGCAGTTTGTAATACTGTGGACTAACATGCTTAAATAGACGTTGCTGGGATTCTAGAATCATGAATGCAGCTTGCAAGGCTGCATCCCGGCTCTTGCTTATAGTCGAACTATGAGGTCGATGTAGTGCTAATAGATAGAAGAGAGTCCCACAAAGAAGGAATTCGCGCTGATGGAGCAGAAAGGAACATTCAGTATCCCATCTTGTGTCCGGATTCTGATGCCGAAGTGTGGCAGGTATCGAGTTGAGGAACGAGAGTGCTTCTTGGTGTAAAGTAGAGATAATAGATGGATCTCTAGGAAATGGACGATTTGCTCCCATAGCGGTCATTTTGAGGATTTGGAGCGTAAGTTGATATTGGAGTAGACGCTCGGTAAAGGGGGATGGTGCATCTCCTTCTTTGAGTAGTTCTGGTACTGTTTCAGATAAATTCTCGGGCATGGAACAATTCATGGGTGGCGTGAATTTACATGCATTCGTGTCGATTGTCGTCGGTCGTCCAAGCATCATTGCCATTTGTCTATAATAATCATCAGTACAGTACTACATTTGTTGAGGTCGGCTCTAAGATTCGTACATATCCCATATAAACAAATTAAGCCATAATCTTTTTCTATATTCATCATGCCAGATCTGGCACAACTTGTCTGCCACACTGTCCGGTCCTTCGTTACCCTTTTTGTCCTCATATAGGCCAATCTCTTGAGCTTGTCTAAGTATTTATTAGAACAGATTGCAAAAAGTAGGGAAATTTCTAACCGGATTGCTTGACTCAATGTATGCCATGATTCAGGAATCAGATCCGAGGTTTTCAGCCAGGCTGAACGCAACAAGTCATGCTGGACTGAAGATATTTTGGGGAAATGCCGACCAAGCAGCGCCATCAGTGTACAGCCAAGATCACTATACTTCGCAGACAGAGCATGAAGACTCTTGCCATTCTTGAGAAATTCTAGGTCGATAGCGGCCGTGGGGGGAAGGAACTGTAGAGAAAGAGCAACGACTTGAAACAAAAGCGCCGGGAAGTACTTGTCATCATTACTTCGCGTGCCTTTTTGATGACCGACCAATATCATATCCGGAATACAATTCCACCAATTTTCCAGTTGAGTTTGAAAGAAATATCGATCTAGTATAGAATATTGCCAATCATTTACATTATCAAAGAACAGTGTGACAAGACTCTTCGTATATGATTTATCTGGCAACTGGGATACCAGGCTCATATACCGAGATTTCAAGGTTAAACCTGCATCCGATTCTACTGTGTCTGGGAAAAGATTGAGGTCCTTGAACTGAGATTGCAGCTACGAGTTTCTTAGCATAATATATCCATATCGTCGAGTTATACCCACATTCACCAAAGAAGACAGAGTACTATGCGCGTTTGTTCTGGAATATCCAAAGGAGGATATATCTAGTCCCTCTGTCGTTGTAGGTCCGACGATTATAGTCGCGTGCGACCCGTTGTCAGCTGGGTCTACTGTCGAGGTTGACTGGGAGTTCTTTTGTAGCTTTCTTCAGGAAAATGTCAGGTCGTAAATCCACCCAGCGATGTAGTCATAGGGAGAAACATATCAAATTGGATTGTAGCAAAGAGCTAAGCTAAGCCAGAAAGCTGTTTGCCTATTTCCCTCCCCTTGTGGAACGAATTGTATCCTGGAGACTCACCTTGGTAAGTCATTATATATACACCGATTTTCCACCTGACGAGCAATGCAATTTGAACAAGGCTTCAAACGATCGCACTAGAGCATCCTCCTGTTAGCAACGGGGGTTTGCTTGTTTGGGTCTAGCATCCAGCATTTATAGAAAAACTCACCTTTTGTTTCCTGCGTAAGCACTCTTCGCACGTTAATACAATGCGTCTGCTCTTCGTATGCCGGGCACTAGAACTGAGGATATCTGGACTTCTGTTCATATTAACAGGTTTGGCTGGTTCTAACTTAGTTGGTGGGCTGTAGGAGGTGTTCTAATAAATATAAATTCTTTTAGTGACGTTTTATTACTAGGTATAAGACGAAGGACAGATATCACTAATCGTCGGCTTTAAGCGGGGTTAACGGGCCGCAAGCCGCTATGAGATCAGCTATGAGAATATCTAGCCAATGGCATTTGACTGGTGTGATCTTAGTCAAGTCCAGAACGGACCTGTCTCCAGCAATCCAGATCCAAGGGTATTCTATTGGTCTCCAGTTCTTACTGTATCTCCATTTGCATATACTTTCCCCGGCGTTTTAAACTTACAGTTCTGTCTTCATGACGATACATTTCATATCTCCAGTGGCTCTTGGCTCTGACAGATGGTCTCTCGATCATCACATCCTTTACTTTACATGTGGGGTACGCATCAGGCTCTGCTCAGCCAACTCTCAATTTGAAACATCCATAAAGGAAAGCTGTTCGTTATTGGACTAGCAATTATGAACCTTTGTGAATTAAATTATATTCGTTCCTCCTCGCCCTCTCTTTCTTGTCGAAGAACCTTCTCTCTAAGCTTTCAGCTTAAAGATTGGGCCGAAACGGAATAATAAAAGGCCGTGTGCACCGCGCTCTCTTCTCTTCGAATAACCTTCTTATTTAGCTTACAGCTAAATTTCGAAGGCAAAGCAGACAGTATGACTAACTTAACTTAGACAATTACAATTATCATACAGTATCTGCCTGGGTATTCCGTTCCCTCTTAAGTGTCCATGCTCTACCCCGCACACCACCAGCCAAAGGGGGTGAGGGCAGAAGACATCTGGATCGCTCTGATCCACGTTCCGACTTCAGAAGAACTAGCGCCATATCATTTCAAATCCGAATATCTTTTTCTGTTGTTATAGTATCTCTTCAAAATATTTGTGAAAGAGACAGAGCATACATCACTCTGCCTCTGAAGAGCTGGCCTTGTAAGAACCGTCATTCATCATAGCCTTCTTTGCTGCCCTCTGCTCTTGCTCTGCGAATCTACCTTCCCGGTCTGAATCAAGCTACTCTAGTGGTGTACTATCCCTGCGCCGTTTTCTCACCCAAGGTTTGGAGCTCCTGACTAGCCCTTCACCTAGCTTTACTCTCCTCGCTTTAGTTTTAGTACACTCGAGGAATAAAAATAACGTTTCTACCGAGATGTATATACTTTAGGTAAGATTAGGAAATTTCGGAGCAAATACTTTAGTAACAAAGTCCTGGAGTTGCAGTTACAAGCTGGCTTAGGGATTAAGAATAAGGCTTCCTTCTTCGTCGCGAAAAAGCTAGGAATATTAGACAAAATATAGGCTTTTTAAAGGTTGGTGAGTATACCTCTTCTGTAACTATTTATATAACAAATAGTTTTTTCTCTCCCACAGCATCGACTCCAATATATGGACGCTAGATGGAAATAGATACCTTCTTACTTCCCTTGTACTCAATATCGATACCAATTACAACGCGGATATCAGTATCTAAACCAAGAATATACTCATCTACTAAATATAATAAATCCTTCTTCTTTTATAAGTAGGACAATTTAAGGATAACGCCTAGGTACTATATATTAAAATATTAGAATAAGGTATCTAGCTAATATAAACTATATTTAGTAAATAATAAGATTTTATTTATTTAGATAATTTTATCTAGATAATTTACTAAGGTATTCTTATCTAAGTAATTTATTAAAGTATTTTTATTAAGATATTTTCTAGATTTAGATAATTTTAAATTAAGACTATTTTACTTAAGGTAATTCTAAAGTATATATATTTTTAACTTAAGTAATTTTACTTTAGGTAATTTTAAGATTATTTAACTTCTCTAAAGTAGTATTACCTAAGGTAAAATTACCTATATAAAATAGTCTTGATTATTTCTCCTAAATAGGACATATAAAATAACCTCGACTATTTACCCTAAATAGGAAAAAAAGTCTACTAAGATTAGGCTAAGTTTTACACTAAGAAAGTATATTTTCTAGTAACTTTTCCCCCCGGGATAACTCTTCTTCTCTGTCGTACCTCCTTCTAAGAAGTATAATTGACTAGTAGCATTCTATGAAACCAGCCAGTAAGGGATTGGATTGAGAAATATACATTGAAATGATTCTCTCGCTCTTTGAAAGAGGGTTAGAAGTGCGGTTGCAAGACAATTCATACAGCCATACTTGCAACAGACTCAAAGTAGTTCGTTCTTGTTTTAATAAATTTCACTAGTTATGTTTTGCTAGAGCTCTTACAAAGCATCGGGAAAGAACAGCGCCAAGGCCGACGATCAACACAGGGTAAAGTAATGCTGATACAGAAGGAGCCCTGTTAATAAAAGCGCTCATACTCCGCCACACTATGAAACGCAACACCATAAGTCCCTATTTTCCTATTTTCCTATTTTCCCAATTCCAACACACGAGCAGATACCCAAAAGGAGACATGCCAAGAGAAGAACGCGACTCGCTTGTGGGGATCACTTGTGGGGCCACCAGGGGCAATGAATTAAGCGACCAATTCAGTACCCATAGCGTCGTCACCTCCAAGGACTCAGCCAATGAATTATGGGGTATTCCGGGTCATTGGAAATGCTAATAATTGTATATGGGAGATGGGCATTCTTATCTCTGGTGTAATGCCTTGTACTTGTAGCGATCAACTCCTTTTTAGATCAGAGGATTTCTGGGAAGTCCCACTAAGCTTCGTACAGTACCACGCGCTGCATTCCATTTTCGGAACTTGAATAGTACTCATCTCAAGATAGAGTATCGTAAGTTATTTTTTATTTCATTTTTTTGCTCCTTCATGTTCTTTCCTTTTCTATGTCTCGTCTTCTTGGATCTGTTGTATTGTAAAAGTCGTTGGCCCTAATCTTTACAATGAAGTTCTTCTCGGTGGTCCTCGCAGCAACTGCAGCTCTTTCGCAGCTAGCAGCAGCAAAATCATGGATCAATACCTACGATATCGGATTACACGGCCTTTACCCAACCAATAACTATGTCTCCTTCGACCTTCAGTCGCCGAAAGTCGACATCCAGCGTTGGGATTCCAGATGCGACAACGACTATATACTTCTCACACCTCGCGGAAAATCAGTCAAAAAGCCTGGTCCAATTATTTTGAATGCGAAAGGGGATCTAGTATGGATGGAAGATAGATTTGGCGAGGTTATGGACATGAAGATGCAGAGTTATAATGGGGAAGACTTCTTGACTTTTTGGGTTGGAACGGACGATGGTACACATGGACGCGGAGTTTACTATATGGTGAGTTTCACGGTTCAAAGAAGAGCCATTGGGATAAAAGATCTTAATATCTATAGCTCAACTCGTCATATGATATCGCACACGAGATAACTGCAGTTGGGGGACTCCAAGGCGATCTCCACGAATTCAAGTTGACTGAGACGGGCACCGCGCTTATTACCATCTACGAAATTGTGGCTGCCGACCTATCAGATTTTGGAATTGAATCAGGCTGGATATATGACTGCTTAATCCAAGAAGTTGACCTCGCAACAGGGGAGTTACTATTCCAATGGAGATCCTCCGACCACTATCAAGTCGACGAAACCTTTCAACCAATCGGCAACAAAGGAAAAGACAAAGACACGGCCTTCGATTATTTCCACATAAACAGTATATCAAAAGACCCAGAAGGAAACTACTACGTGTCATCTCGTTACATGCACACTATAACCTGCATAAGCCCAACAGGTAGCATCCTCTGGATCCTCGGCGGAAAACGCAATCAATTCACAGACCTATCAGACGGAGCAGCAACGAATTTCACCTGGCAACACCACGCAGACTGGCATCCAAACAACACCATCACAATCTTCGACAATGGTGCCACCGATTCCATCAAAACAGCAGATTTCAGTCGCGGTCTCAAGATATCCCTCGATCTGGTCGACATGACCGCAACACTCCTAAACCAATACGTCGCCCCTCAAAAATTCTCATCAGCATCGCAGGGCTCAGTTCAGATCCTTCCCGAAACCGAAAATGTCTTTGTTGGATGGGGTCATTCAGCTGCTTACACGGAATTCACGGCTGATGGTCAAATATTATGTAATGTACATTTTGGAGCTTCCTTATTCTTCGAGAACGGTCGAGTCAAGTCATATCGAGCCTTCAAAAGTCCTTGGATTGGAAGACCGAATACGCTTCCTGATGTTAAGATGGAGGGAAGTGGTAGTGTTTTTGTTAGTTGGAATGGAGCAACTGAGGTTGTGAGTTGGTCACTTCAGGGTATTATCGAGAGTCCTGAAGGTGAAGGCGTTGAGTCTGTGGAGATTCAACGTTTGGAAAAGATGGGCTTTGAAACGAGGTTTGATGTTAATGATCAGACGAGTGATTATTTTCGAATTGCTGCCTTGGATTTGAACGGTGAGGTTTTGAAATACTCGAAGATTATTGAGAAAGATTCCAGGAAGACTGTAAGTGTCCTTTATTTGGTTCTTATAAATCAAGTTGTGAAGTTAGAATACTAATTTAGCTGCTCTAAAGGTATCGGACAAGCTCGAGCCGCTCGAGGATGAGGAAGATGAAAGCGTATCTATTCATCCACTAGTTGTTCTTAGCGGATTTCTGGCCGGTGCATGGCTCATCTGGACATATCGTAGACCGCTCTTGGAAAACTTGCCACAAGCATACTACAAAGCACTCGCAAGCTTCAGGAGCACATCTGGCTTCCAACGGATACCCTGTACGTTGGAAATACTTTCCAACATATAATATATTGGTATTTTGTAAATTACTGACTATGTACAGCATCTGAAATCGATCTGGAGAACGTTTCTGCGTACTAAATATGTTATAAAGCTGTACTACACTACACTTTTTAACACTATTCTTAACCACTGCAATTTCGACTACTTCTAAATAACGACGATTCAAGAGGCTATGAACAAATACGGTAGCACAAGCTATTCTCAACCTTCAAAAGAGTAGCAACTGAGGAGACATAGTAGCACTTGCTATTGCCTCATGGTATTATGTCACGGACCTTGGGCCAGAAAAAGATCACCGAAGGTGGGGAAAGATGCGTTGATTCGACTGGGTTACCTGGACCAACTAGATTACCCAGATTCACCGGTCACCCAAATCAACTGGGTTGCTCGATTACCATCCCCATGACGAAAGAGGAAATGAACTTCTGCTTCAGGATAAGAGATTGCCAGCTACCCGAAACAACCGGAAAACAAAAGAAGGGGTTCCCATTCAACTTATGAACCTGACTACATCCAGCTGTCTGAACACTTTGACACCTTTCTTCATCCCCGGTTCCAGACTATATTATCTATAAATATTAGATTTCGTTATTCAACCACTCAAGCTTACGTTCCCAGCGGTCTTGTCGTACTCCCATCATGAGATGATCATCCATCCACCTCCCTTACACTCCCATTTACAATCTCGCTCTCAGTATACCCCGGCGGAATCTCTCCCGGCTTACCAACCCTCAAATACTTAGGCGGCACATTCTCATCTGTATTAGTTCTCACTACACCACCAATATCAGCCAAAGGAACTCCTGTCTCCGGATTTGCTAGCACAGTCATTTGCTTCCGCGGATGTTTCTTCTTCCACCAAACAGCAGCACCAATCAACAATGAGCCAACAATAATCGAGGCAATGATTACTCCCGCTTTACGCTGTATTTTTTTTCCCTTCTTGGGCCAGGTGCGTATGCATAACAGGAATAGCTGTGGAAATCAAGCAGATTTTTGTGATTAGCAAGTCATTCGCTACGGCGTTCGTAGTCTAACTTGTCGAAATGGATACGGAGATGAAATCAGGAGTCGTGGTATTGAGAAGAAAATTCCAGGGAATGATAGAATCTAGATATTCTATTTGAATACTGTTACATAGTTTTACTATCTTTTTTTTGGGACGGGGNGTTTGAAAGAAAAGGGGCTACATAGTTACTTACCTAGAAATATTGCTAGTATAGAAGTTGAATTCAAAAGAGTATTATCAGCTACCACAAAATTTACTTCTAAACCTCCCACCATTCGTAAATCCCACAGAAAGGGGCAGATTTAGGTTCCTCAAATTGTGCTGTTGGTGATATACAAGTTATTTTCTACATAACACAAAGATGGGACAGAGAAACTTTTCGAAAGATTCATTGATGTTGGACAGGTTTTGAAGCTTGAGATTGAAAACTCCACATATTGACATGTTGTTACTTTGTGACGGCTTTGAGAAGATGACAGTTGTTTTAGGACCATTGTTCGCAATTTCTATTGTACTTCGTGACCTGAACGGCGGAGAGACTGATGCTTTTTAGTTGAGGGTTGTCTTTGATTTGAGGAGCATCTAGGCTATTTCGAGAGTTAATGAATGTAAGATTATTCACTATATAACTATAGCTAGTATTTTATGTGTTTCTGAGTAACTTGACGAAGGGTTGATTGATACATAGATTCGTTGTGAACGAACAAATGATAGAGATCTCGCAAGTTTGAGAAATTGAAAAGAGATAATATCCAACATACAGTCTGTGCCTGACATAGATAACGATTGCATT
The DNA here is from genome assembly GCA_003008705.1 of Pezicula radicicola. Classification (NCBI taxonomy): domain Eukaryota; kingdom Fungi; phylum Ascomycota; class Leotiomycetes; order Helotiales; family Dermateaceae; genus Pezicula; species Pezicula radicicola. The sequence goes on along the minus strand of PDUO01000048.1, from coordinate 263,094 downwards.
TCACTAGTATCCATATCTCCAACATCCACATTCTTTAGAGGAGGTAAACTATCCCACAAAAAACAACTGGTAATATACTTCAGAGCCGGAAATCGAATGGTTGTGAGAAGGGGCAGATTTTAAAGCGTAATATATATTTCCCCAGAAGCTTTGATCAATAGTTTCCAAATCTGGAGCAGATATCTCAACCAATCTGGGTGAATTCTACACCACGAGTCAGTCGGCCCATCTATGCCTACCAAAACACTCATAAGTACAATAGGGGAGATGTCAATGAGGCTTCGAGCTTTACTTGTTCTTGAGCTTCAGTAAGAATATGGTAGAAAGGAATACACTATAATCTCCTCAAGCGATGCTAAACGCTGAAAATTTCACTTTCCGTTTTTTGCGAAGTAGTTGAAAACGATGTGAATAGACAAGCTTGGCTTTTTTGGTCGATTATGTCTTCTGGAAATAATTTGCCAGCGTATTTTTCTGCACCACCTCTTTCTTCTTTCCGCCCTTTCCATCTGTTGGCTTCTCGGGCCTTTCTCCAACCTTCATCAATGCCAAGAGCTCTTCGAACTCCCCAGTCCCAACAATCCCTCCGCTAGCCTCCTTGTGACCCCGTGCAAAGTTCTCACCTAGTCTCCTGACAAGATTACCTTCATCTAAATCCGCTACAGCCTTTAGACTCTCGATGATATTGACTGACGGCTCCCTTCCTCTCGCACATCTTGCAATCCGGCATGAGAAATTGACCTTCCCGGGCAGATAGCCATAGTTGGCTACCATGACAATCTCGAGTGCTTTAGACTTCAAGTGACCCGCCCATCTCGTTGCGATTACCGGATGAACTTGAGCTTCACTTTTTATTTTCAGGACCGCTATCTTGCCATCTTTGCTGAATTTCGGAGGTGTATGGGTGCATTTTTCGACTTCAGCGTTGATTTCTTGACGGGCTGCTGAAAGACGACTGTTGAGAAGAATTTGTTTGGGATCTTTTGCTTCGAGAAGAGCATTCCAAGCCGTTATGACATCGTATCTCCCAGTTCTCCTTGCTGTTGCTTGTTATTTGCTGAATTTTGCTTTGGAAGATTACACGTGAAACGCGATTTAAAACTTACGAGCATTGAGAAACGAGACACAATCGTTGATTAGTTTTTTGGTATGCATTTTAAATGTCTCTGCCATATCCGGAAAAGGGGGGAGCCATTTTAGAGAGTTGCCGAGATCGCCATGAGTTCCTATAGCACATAGATATCCGCATTCTCGTGCGATGTCTGAATGAAGCTCCTTGCAAATTTCATAAGTTATGAGAGAAGTTGTCGCAACAGGAGGGCAGTGACAAGCTGAAACTACGATGGTATCTTTCGGGAAGTCATCACTTAAGTGATGATCAATTAGAAGGCACTTAGCCTCGGGGTCATCAATGATAGGAGGTCCATCTCTGCTACCTTGGTCTAAGACAATTACGTATTTCGCCTGTTTCTCTAGCATGGCTTCGCGCTCGTATTCATGATGAATGTTCGAACCTTTCTGAATGAGATGCACCTCCAAGAGGCTTTCTTCCAGGCCCAGCTTGGTCAGAGTTCGATGTATGATCACTCCAGAGCTTAAGCCATCGGCGTCTTTATCTGGAACAACCAAAGTCTTCTTTCTAGCTATTGCGCTGCAACATTTAGTACAGGCAAGGACCAAGCATGGTGCTAGATGAAGCCTACTCACCATTCTGTGAGAAACGCTCGTGCTGCTGTCATCTGAGTGAGCGCAGCCGGCCAGATGATACCATTCTCGTCATATTTTGACTCTATGTTACAGTAATCATCAAGCTTTGCTGATTTCCTTGAGCTGGTTGCTTCTGAGTCTGATGATGCTTTGCGTTTCATCCCGCGGAACCACTGAAAAGAGTGTAACTTGAAGGGGAGGATGTTGGAGGTTATGAATAGTTGATATGGTGAGGACGTATTCAAAAACTGAGGCAATCGAAAGTACTGTGCAGTTCTGAACATTGGTGCTTTGTATTGTTGCGTTGGAAAGAGGAAATGAAGATGTCGTCACAACACATAATGGTGGCTTGAGACTGGCTTGCCGTGGCTGTGCCCATGTGCCGTTTACATAAGCGACAGGACTACTTCGTACTGAGGCATGCTTTCGCCATCATCCTCGATGTTTCTTTGCGCACATCGATTTAAGATACAATCCATCGAGATTGAGTAGCGAGCACAGCACCTTCCCGCAACCCCCTTAGGTTCATCCTGGGTGATACCTTATGTAAAGCTCGATAAGGATGTTTTGGTAGGGTGTTTATGCCGCTACACCAACTATAGGGAGTTGAGGCGAGGGAGATAGGTTTGAGCTTAGGTTTCAGGGTAGGAGTTGAAGGTTGGAGAATACTGTACGAATTGGTTTATAAGAAATCATTCTGATTAGGACAAGTGCGTTACTCAAATTTAAGCGGGCTACCTATATCAAGCAAGTTACCCAAGTCAGAATGATATCCTATAAACCAATTTGTACAGTAGGTAAATAGCCAAATTGAAGTAAGATTACCACTTTTCAACGACAGTGGGAACTAGACGAAAATATAACAATGAAACTTCGCGAAGAACCTCATTCATTACATTCTAGTCGCTAAAATCCCTCCTAAAAATATCCATACCACAAGAACAAACGTAAATTCCCCCCTCTCACAAAAAACATCCATTACAACTACCCAAACCTCCCTCACCCATATATCAAGCAGTCCACCTCATTCACTTGCATAATTATATGCGCAACGGTCAGCATTACCATTAATATTGTTACCCCACCACTGCGGGAATGGTCTCGCTTCACCACTCGCACCCGCGACTGCGAAACTCAACAGGAAAACCATAACTTGGGTTCCACCATCCATACCAGCAGAGACAAGATAGTTCCACTTGATGAACTGCTTTGGACGATATTTCCTAAAGTACCACTGACCAATAAAGCCAATGACGAAATAAATCCAGACGGAGGAGTTGACGCCGACCACGAGGTAGCCCATGTACCAGAAGATAATAGATAAGTTAAGGTAACTCCAGATAGTTTGGTGAGGGAAGATTTTATGCATTATGTAGAATGGGAGAGGGAGGAGGAAGCCAAGGAAATAGGCTGCTGAGACCCATTGGTAGCGTTGTCCGAATGAGAACATTTCGGGCGCCATAGACCAGGCGATACCGTTAGAATTGATGGATTGGACCCACGCGCCAGACCAGATAGAAGTTCCTTCGGCGGAGAGAAGGATTGGGGTTTGTGCCTTGACGATGCTGAGTAGGGTGTCAGCTGGTGTTCATACATACTTGTGAAAATATAAAGAAATGTGCCGTTAACCTTTGCATCATGATGTAATTGAGAATGGCGCCGAACACGCAACCAATGATTTGGGTGGTGAAGGTACATTTTGGTGAAAGCTTGACTTGCTGAGCGAGCTTCAGATCGCGCAGGAGATATTGGCCTTGTTGTAAAGAGTTAAAGGTCAGGACTAAGAAGTACATGTTTGCTGAAAGCAATATTAGCCTAATATCTATGCACTAAAATGAGAGGTACTCACCAACAGGAGCTCGAGGGAAACAGTAACCAGCGATTGTCTGCATAACATTGCCTAGGTTGAACTGGAACCCTGTGATGGCATATTGTGCTCCAAAGAAGAGCATGATAATCCATAGGCTTATGAGGGCAAAGATGACACCCCACCATGGCAAGGTAGATTTGATGACATACAAGCAAACCATCACGGTAATGAAACTGGCGAGGAAAGCGAAGAAGTACCAGCTAGATGGGCACTCTGCGTAATCGTTCTGGATCATGACCTTGTAATGAGGGTCTATTTCTGGATCATCTAAGAACACTTGTTTTTCTTCTTCGGTTCGTTTTCCAGTGTTCCTCCAGAAAAAGTAAGTGGAAGGTGTGAGAAAATACTTAAGACTAGCACGGTTGAAATTTTTCTTGATATTGTTCAATGCCAAGAAGCTCCATCCGGTCTTGATCTCGGCATAATTCCAGAGGAACATATGAACAAAGTTCCCAGTGAAGCCGGCGTTAGTGGTGATAAGACCGAACACGTAGCTAGATGTGAGCCACGGAGCGCCATAAAGTTTTATAGCTTCATCATTGATTGTGTTGTCAGGGTTCAAGACCAGGGTCTGGTTGTAGACAGTTTGGTATGTCGAGTTTGCTCCTGTGATGTTGAAAAGTTCTTGGGACAAGAAGGGGAAGTCTTGCGCATGCCAGATGTTTCCGTAGTATAATGCCATGAACATAATGACACAGAAGCTAGAATATACACCCGTCATTACAAAGTCCAACGAAATAGGCACAATAAAAATTATAAGACAAACGTAGGACAGGAGGAGCACGTACAGGGTTCCAATAAGAGCATTCGTTAGGGTCTGAAGTGGTAACCAGAGAGGCGAGCCAAAACCAGCGATGTAGTTCCAGTCGAGACAAACCGACAGGAATCCTAATCCTTCGTTTCCGTCCGTGCCACCAAACAAGTTGGTGAAGACGAGGCTATGTTGATCTGCAAGACAGAAGATCGAGAAGCCAATAAGCATGGTAAACAAATACTACAAGAGATTAGAACTTTAGTTAGACTTGTACACAAAAAGATGCCTACCTCTGGAACTATTTCCCAAACAAGGAGAGCTGCGAAGATCATCCAGAAAACCTTCATTCGCTTTTTATTGCCAGCCTTGTCTCTATGAAGGGTCTCTAAAACAGTGGTGATGGGGAGATTTTCGGGATAAAGCATCTTTGTGGGCCAGAGCAGAACTCTCCGCATCATTCCCGCCATACCATATCCGATGACTGCGGGCCGATCAGTATTCATTTCATGCTGGTTCTGCAAAAGGATATTGATGAAATCTGCGAAGACAGGCGAGCACATACGTTGCGTAGCCATAGTGATAAAGACAGCTCCACCCTGGTTTGGGTATCCCCCGTAGTAGAGCTTTTGCGCAGCGATGACCAACGTGCTGGTTGCGCTGACAGAAGCGGATGAAGCCATAATGACAATTGCTGCGTGTTCTTTCATGTTGAATGGACCAGGGTTGAGGAACCTACCAATGGGACCCCATCGAGGAATTAGCAGCGACATAGCTTCTCCAGCGGCCTACAAACTTATTAGGTACGTGGAACATGAATAACTGGAAACGAATCGACTGACATAAGCGACGACAGTCAAGAACACTGGTGTTCCGCATTAGCCTAGATCTTAAGCTGGCAGGATGGACAAGAAGACTCAAGACTCACTGAGGGATACATAGATGACTTGAGGCTTGAAGTAGTAAATCTCCTCGAGAACAGCCCCGAAGCACGAAAGGCCCATTCCTACGTGAAGTTAGATAAAGGAGACCTTGTTACATTGGAATGATCAGAAAGGACTGTCTTACCGAGGAAGAACATTCGAAAGGTCCACGGGTTCAGGCTGGGATCATCTTCGAGATCAATGACCTGGGTCACGATATCTGCAGCAGTGTTGAGATGGATTTCTCCTTCTTGGCCTTCAACGTCGGTATAAGGAGGTATCTCATTAAAGGCATCAGCCCCCTTCTCCTTGCTGCCATCTTTGGAATGGACTGAAGGGGCACTTGGTCCCGTCTTCTTATTGTTGTTGTATTCGGGCTTTTGTGCGGCGACCGTGGACTCCTCCACGTCTGTGATCTTGGGCTGCTCCATATCTGAGGTTTACCGAAGTCTAGCGATGGTTGCTTTCTTAAAGCTTGGTAAAAGCTTGACCAAAGCTTGACCGTGGGTGCCAAGGGTTTTATGCACTAGACCATGTTTCCAGCACCCACATATCATGTTCTTTTTTTGCAATGTTCTGAACCAAGAACCTGCTGATCTCCAATGCATTGCTGAGGCGAGGCCTTGCGATAAGGAACACGAGCGATCATGGCAGGATAAAGCTGTACCCCTCATTGGCACAGTGTGGAAGAGGATGCTCTCAAAATATCAACTTATCGATACAGACCTTCCTATTTCGGCCAGCTTCCTGGCAAAGTCGTGTCGAGGATTTGAGATAACCGATTGATTGGCTAGTTGTTCATACCCGCTCTGTGTTCCGGTCGCGTAAGCGACGAACCTACCGATGAGGGGGAAGCCATTCGTAGCACGACACATAAGTGATCTAGAAGGTGTTCGGGAACGTTGAATGCTTCTGGAAGGAGCACGAGGTCGCGAATAGGATGGAGCTCGAGCAAAGGGTGCATCTCAGTGTGCCTCATGGGCTCTCTAACCTCGGCCTCTGCTTCTGTCTGGAAAGTCTTGCCCTCTAGACGAGCGGCCGGACCTGGTGAAGAAGCTCACTAGTTCTATTTTCTTTGTATGCACCGTGCAGTTCGTCCACAAGAACATACGATCAGACACCATACTCATTTTCTATCGTAGTGGTTGTTTTTGTGTAGCTAATTGAAAATCCTTGGGGAGGTGGCGTTACCAGGCTCTTGCACTTTTAGTCCAACACCTCAATGTTGCGTGTAGGGGCCTATCCGGGAGCTATAGAGAGGAATTGAACCTCTTGTACTAGCCCACGCCTCAGCGTTATTGTGACATTTTAGCTAGAGAGCCCTTTCTTTGTGTGTTTAGGAATGAAGAGCCCATCGCAGTCCGGTGTAGTAGAATATAAGGTACTAAGTTTATTTGGGGCTTCATTGGTTATTGGGGAAGGAAGTCAGTCCACGTCTGGTCGCCTGGGGGGCCAATTCAAAGGAAAAATAGGCATCGGAGCACCTTCATTTGTCTAAGGTCGTCCCCCTAAACCGCCTAGAATGTTTTCTTGTTATATGTCTACTGCGGTAACTGTCGCTCATACTTCTAATTGTGATTTTTTAGTATGTTAGGGCCGCTTCATGGGACCAGTAGTAATATGTTTTATCAAAGGAGAAGGATAGGTAGATACGCCATACTGCTGCCCGGAAAATTTGTGTCTATCGACGGTGGTTCGTTAGACCCCTCAGGTTTATGAAGCCGAGGAGTTCTTCCCTCGAGTGGGGTATGATTCGGGTATTATCTCCGAGCGCGGTCTAGTTATAGTAAGCTTCTTCCCACATTGAATGGACTATGGAGAAATCAATAAAGATGTGTTTAGGTGTTAAGTCATGGGGATATAGCTGGGAATCCTGTCTCTTTGAGGGGGTCTAGTTCAGTTCCCTTCCAGTTAGCACATTTTGATAGAGGAGCTTGTAAAGGAGGCGGCCAGCTTTGGCGGTCCCGAATTGGCTCCTGGCTTCCAACCAGACGTCGGATGGAGAAGATTTCGCCCCGGTTGAAATGTCCCAGGCTTGAACAGGGCCTTGTAACCTGTCTGTGTAATCAATGCCAGATCTCCTTAATCGTTTTTTCGGCAGCGATGAATATGCTTTCCGCACTATCCTCATTTCTAGAAATGATCGCTAGGGTATTGGGGTGCTGTTCCTTGCTACTTTTGAGCAGTTCCGTATAGAAGATGGAAATATATATTTAGCAGGTGATAATCTTTGGCAGTTATGGTGGTGGACAGGCTGACTCAGGCTCGGCTCAGGTTTGGCTTGGGTAAAAGCAGCAGCTACTCACGTCCGGAGAATAAAACAGATCCAGCAAAAGAAAAAATAAATACTTAAGTCTATAAGTAGGTATTGGACTGACAGTATCGGCGAAAAGATCACCTCATATCGAAAATGCAAATGCATCGTGTGCGTCTTCCACCGCTACAAGATCGCTATTCCAGACAAGAGCGCATGACTAGAAATCGGTACTCGATTCCGAGCCCAAGAGAGAACCATGATGTGCCTGTCAGTTGGCTACAGTGAAAAGAACACCACCAAGTATAAATCAACAACTTTATAGGACTACTCTGGGATGAGACTTGGGTGTTTTAATTCCAAGCATTCAAGACTTTTTTTGGGGATTTTCTATAAATATTAATGCCGACAGATTGTGCATGGAAAACGCCATATCCACCAGAAAGTTTCATCAGGTCAGGAACCCGTCGAATATAACTTGTTCTGTGTTCATATTAACTATGAACAGGTAGTCGAAATGATAGAGAGGAGAAATTTTGGGTTTTGGATCGCGCGGTCAACAGAATTGATTCTTCACGGCGAAGGTAAGTGCCTGGATCCATACGTGACTGAGTTGAAGAGAAATCCAATGGGCCAACGCTGAATCATCCGATGAACTACGCGTGGTGGCTGTGGAGTGCTGTTTCTGTGTTTTGAAACTTTCCATCCCCTTGACGTTACCTCATTTCACTTATTATTCGTCACATTTCCCCACAAGTATTTTCGTAAGAAGTATACGTCAGGCGATAATCCACATATCAATTAAGAAGGCTTGGCTTTTGATTTAGGCGACACAAAATGTCCTTTCACGACGTTTCGATTATATTAAATGGATCGATCGGATCCCGGGACCACTGCGAGTAAATCCGGGGAAGTCAGTTATCAGATGAATGGATGGAGAATTGTTTCAGATCGTGGTTTAGTTCCCAAGTCAAGCTTTTCGAAGCCCTCATATATACATGGCTTGGCACCTTCAACATTCCACTTCAAGAGGACCAAGAAGTCTTGGTGTTTCTTGGTACTTTTTGACATGTTTCCATTAGAGAAACAAGACCGAGGTAAAGTGGCTACTCAACGTAACACAGTATCCCTATTGAGCACTTTGTAAGATTACTTCACACTGGTGGAATCCATCTTGTCACTTTCAACCCCAATCTGGACAAGGAATCAGATGAGTTCGTGGGTTGATACACGATGTTGAACCGATCGGGAATCGGGGTATCTCTGCTTTCTGTGGTCTGGCGATACATTACGAAAGCTTCTTGAAGCTTGGGAAAGCTTGTGTGGAGCTACGCTTCTTTGTATATAAACGGCCTCAGGGACGCCACCAGAATATCTTTTTTTTAAGCATCTCAATTTGCTCTATTTTCTCATAACACCTTTTTGTACACAATCTTTCAACCCACTCTCTTTTCTCCCCACACATCTCGAATATGAAGTTTTCTAATGTTTTCGCCGGCCTTGCTGCCACTACCATCGTTTCTGCAGCCCCTACCTCTACAAGGGACTTTCTGATTCCCAAACGCGCAAATTCTAGCTCTTCGGCTTCTATCACTGATGTAGCTACAACTGGCTATGCTACCCAGAATGGCGGGTAAGGCTCTTTTGGTCCATGGAGAGTCTTCAAGAAAAGGTTACTAACGATCCCTTTCGCAGTACAACTGGTGGCCAAGGTGGAACGACCACAACTGTTTCGACTCTGGCTCAGTTCACCGCTGCCGTGACAAGCGACGACCCTATGATCGTTGTAGTCTCTGGATCTATTACTGGAGCTGAGAAAGTCCGAGTTTCATCCAACAAGACTATTATTGGTGATGGTACAGCTGGTATGATATGATTCTCCAAATTGACTTGCTTCCTGCTGACAGAATATAAGACCTAAGTGGTATCGGACTATTCGTCAGAGAAGTATCCAACGTCATCATCCGCAATATCGTAAGCCACAATGTTCTCGCCGATAATGGCGATGCTATCGGGATTCAAGCATCTACCAATGTCTGGGTAGACCATGTGTTAGTACCATACTTTTCCCATCTAAAAAGATAGATAACTCATTCACATTGCGCCAGTGAACTTTACTCCGATCAAGACCACGGAAAGGATTACTATGACGGTCTCCTCGACATCACCCACGCCTCAGAATGGGTAACAGTATCAAACTCTTACCTACATGACCACTACAAAGCCTCACTCATCGGACACTCCGACAACAATGGTGATGAAGATACCGGACACCTACACGTCACTCAACACAACAACTACTGGCAAAACATTGGTTCCCGAACACCATCTTTCAGATTCGGCACCGGTCATATCTTCAACTCTTATTTCGATACTTTAAATACTGGTATTGATACTAGAGATGGTGCTGAGCTTTTGGTGTAAAGTAATGTCTTTACTGGATGTTCGGAGCCTCTTGCTTCGTTGTATAGTGATGATACTGGGTAAGTTGGAGGTCAAATTTTCAGATTTGAGATATAATGTCTAACTGGTACTTTTAATATAGATATGCCACTGCTATTGACAATGACTTCGGTAACGGAACCAACACTGCACCAGCAGGCAACTTGACTGCCGACAGCCCACCATACACTTACTCGCTTCTTGGCTCTGTAAACGTCAAGGCTGCAGTTGTTGGAACGGCTGGTGCTACATTGTCTTTCTAGACAATAAAATTATATCGTCACGGGGATTTAGACGGCTGGAAAAATATTGCGGGCCAATCGGAATAAGCACGCTTGGTCGGCTTCGACAACATTGATACCCCAGGGTGGATATCCTTACTTTCTTCAGTACATATTTTCAGGCTGTGGTTTTGACACTTGCCCAGGCCTTAATGCCTAAATTGAACATATATTCTTCGATTATGTTGTCTAGGTTGTGTTACTTACCGAAGATGACTTAAAAGCCAAAGATACAGATTTGGATACAGTTGCATACTAATTTGCCATCTTAGACTATAAGCTTTAAATATACTACCTGCATTAAGTTACTAAAATCAAGTGAATGGTTATAGTCATGTTGTAGTGCCTGTATTCGACGAAAAGTTTTTCAGTTTTTATACATGTTCAAACACTATGATTGCTGATAGAACCTTGGTATATGTTTAGTTCCAGTTACTCTGGAACTAATCTGGTTCCTTTAGACCAAGATTTAATACAGCTATTATTGCCCTTGTCTCTTTATAATCAGTCTTATAGCCATTTAGCTGCTTAAATTCCTCGTTTCTCCATTTGCCAAGTATTGTCATTACACTCTGCAAATAGTACTAAGCAAACAAGCATTCCTATATTCCTTAAGCAAAAACCTCGAGTTTCTCACTTCTCCGAAGACCAAACTCAAGGGATCACTATACTTTGGCAACAGATAGTGGAGCTCAAAGCAAGAGATAAGGATCTGAAGCACGAGGTCAACGGGCTATAGTAAGTGATTTTTGTAATTTAATAATAATAAAGACAAAGGAACACTAAACTAGAAATTAGACATTAATGGAATAATTACCCCCAATTAAACTGTCGAATAAGTAAAAACAGATGCAGAAGAATCAGTAAGATGCATAGCTGAACAAGGGAGAGACTTGATTTTACTAAGAGAAGATTATTCTAACTTTTCTTATTTAGGAATATTAAAAGACCAGGCTACACAGCTTGTTTGTCAATTATTTCGCCGTGTTAAGTTGTATTCGCTTGTCATTCTTTTTTGCTTTTTATGTCTTAATTTATCAAAACCTGCACTATACAGGTAGTTCCTGGAATATAGCTTACTGAAATGTTTATTAAGTGGCGCTAATGTAAAGATAACGGCCCAATCTCTCTCATACTCGTCCACAAACTTCGCCTTAATACGAATCCATCGTATGCTAAAGGTTTTATTGTTTGCATGTAGGAAAGATTCTGCTATAGAAGTTGGTCTTTGGTATTGCATGCTAGGTGAGCTTTGGAAATTTTTTAATAACTTCTACTACTAATTGACTTACCAAGGTCTACGGTTGTACCTCTCTGAGAATATTGAGGTTGGGACACTAAATAAGCAAACAGACTCTATACCTGAGCTAGGAAATGAGTCACTCAAACAAGTGAGTTGCTTAGGATATTTTAGTACTCTGGTGCCCCAACTTCGAATTCTACTACAAATGGGGGTATTTTGACTACTTACTAAAGAAGGATTTGGTAGGAAAATCATGTCTTTAAACAGACTCTTTCCTATACAATTATTCACCCATTTCAATGCATCCAAGAAGTACAACACAAGCCTTGACTCCTATGTTTGTTGTTTATTGGTTGATATAAGGCCAGCTCCCCCAAGAAAGTAGAACCTGAAATAATTCTAACAATACATTGTTTTCCCTTTTAACTTCTGATTTTCTAGTAGCTGGCTTGTTGCTGTGAGCTTTAATGACTGCCAAAAAGATTTTCAGTTTGCATACTATAGAACTTTGATATTATGGAAATGGTGTGGTATATGCATATATAAGTGATATGCATATATAATTTAATTGTGAGTACTTGCCCTCTGAATTACAAGGGCAGAGGCCAAGCTCTATATACAAAATGGGAGGCATTCGATTTGGCCCGAATGTCATACAAAATGACGTAATTTCTGTGCATAAGGCTTGCGTACGAGAGCCACGTATAAAGCCTTGACCTGAATAAGGCTCAGACAATATACGAAAATGAGCATATAATGTTTATGCTAATAGCACGTGGTTATTGGGTGACACATACTTACAAAAGTCACATTATAATACATCTTTATGGCTTTACAGTACTAGACAATTAATATTGGCCAGAGCTCGATTTAAGCGAAAATCAACTATGTCTACCCAGAATGTTACTTATAAAATAAGACCCTATATAGCTCTTAAATAGCCTAGAAATCAAGGAATAAAAGCTTCAGAATAGGCTCTTCAATATAGCCGGGCCACTTTATTCGATTTAATTGCCTAGTACTTTGTATACCACCCTTCTGCCTCAATATAAGCTACAACTCGGCGTAGTATACTCTTAATAAGAGACTCAAAAAGAGAGTCAGGTAGAGCTGCCCATACTGCCTTTAAAGCTTCCTCAAGGTTCTTTATATCCTGCTCTGTCTTCCTACTTAATTTCATGACCTCTGGAAACATCTCCATCGCTAGCTTCTTAAGTGCCCACCAAGTATTTTCGATAGGGTTAAGGTCTGGGGAATAGGGAGGCCAATCTGTTGTATCTATACCATTTGCTTCGAACCAATCCCTAATAACGTATACAGTATATATAGGGGTATTATCTTGTATGAATATAAGGCCATTGTAGTAGTGTTTGAGTACTTGATCTTCGAGAACTGTAAGGTAGGAGGCTGCTAAGTACCCTTGTTTCTTTGATTCGAAGTCGCGGTCCATTATATATAGCTCAGACCTCTCCCCTGTTCCCTAAAATACTGCCCAGACCATTACCCTTATATCCTTTCCCTTCTTGTATATTGTAACCATCTCTGGCTTCCATTTATCAGATAGAAAACCTATCACCTATTCGACTGTTTTCCCAGACCCCCGCTCCACAGAACACTCATCACTAAATATATATTTTCTCTACCTCTCAACATCCCAATATACCCGGTAGCGGTACTAAAGAAGCCTTATTTCTGCCACTTGCTCTGTTAACTCAGGGCGCTTCTTTGCGCGCCAGTGATGTATCCCATTCGCGCGGCAAAGGTTCTTGATAGTAGAGTTACTCATTTTCGAGGATGTCGCCTCTCGTCGCTGATCGAAGGTCATCTTAGGGAATAATCGAATATTGCGCAGCATCATTCGATTGTCGCGCTCCGAATATATCTTTGGCTGGCCGGGTCGAGGAAGGGATTCACCTTCGACTCTGTGAGAGTCTTAGGTAATAGTATGTCGCACAGCCTGGCGAGAGAGCTTATACTACTCCATGATTTCAGCCTGCGATTTCCCAGCTTCCTAGGCTCCAATAACCTTCCCACGAAGATATGGTATCAATTCAATCCCACGAGTTCGATTGCCAGAGGCCTGGCTAAGAGGAGTGCGCTAGGGTGGTATATTGGTGGTGTTGTTGAAGGTAGGTAGAAAAATCGATACGCGAAAAGTCGCGTATTTACGCGTTTTGGCCAATATTAATTGTCGGTTACTGTAAAATAACTCTTCCTTGTTGTCGAGGTCTGCTAATAGGCCTATTTTCGGAGAATTACTCTGTAAAAAACAGGGAAATAAATGTAGCACTCGCTTTTTACACAAGCTTTACTCAGGCGTTCAGTTCTGTGAGATACCCGAGTCAAGTCAGTTGCCCGAATTAGTCCAGTTACTGAAGCAAGAAGGTCGTGTGGTGGTGTTAATTTGTTATTATAGTTTCTGTTTATAGCTCAAATTTGTTGCTTCCAGTTGTTATTTTATATGTCTTTAGGGATTACCTTCATCTTATTCTCAATCCTTCTTGAGAATACCTAAGTATTTCTTGTTGATTGAGGCTGCTCCTTCGTGGATCTTCCCAATCCGCCCTTGTTAAACCGTCAGGTTATCCCTACCTACTACCCTTCACAAGTGAAGATAAATGAAAGATTTACAACGATGGGTGTCCCTTGGGCAGTATAGTAAGGATCCCCTTGGAAACGACGCAGTCTAGACCAGCAGAAGGACCGAGTCCACGTCGCATATTACAAGGGCGATTAGAATTTTGACGGAAGAAGAAACAATCCATCAAAAGCACAAATCATAATTTTAATCACGATAACTGAAAACCAAAACATTGGCTGCTGGATTTATAGATTTACAGCAACCATCCCAATGACATAAGCCAGCATGTCCAGCTTTTCTCAAAGCTTCTTCCAATAACGCCCATTCAAAAATTCCAAAAACAATGAAAGATCCCAATTGCATGCTCATCAGAGCCGTTGTAAGCATACATGTATGCATTACAGTACATATATCTCTCCCCCACATGTTCCTCTCCTTCCCCGGAACTAAAGACAAAGCAAAAGATCCTCTAGCGCGTAAAAGAGTGTCGATGACAACAATTAATCTTCTATGGCTTAGGATATCCGTCCTCGGAAACAACCCCCATTCCCATCTCGAGGCGAGCAACTCTTTCCTCGAGGGCAGCAGCTGCGATCTTCTTGGCCTTGCGACGCTTCATGCTGGAATGGATGTTAGTATTTGAAAACGTACAACTAGTTGGATGACCTGGACAGAAGAACGTACTAGAAGAAACCTCCGATCAGTTGTATAGGAATCATGGCACCAGCTGCGATGATCATAGTCTTGTTCTTCTCGAAGAAAGATTCATCGGTTGTATCATCGGCGCGAACTTCGAGGAGGGAGCGCGTTGCGACGAATGCGGCATTGAGAGCAGTGTCCATGGCTGACATGATTGCGAAGATGAGAAAGAATAAGAAGCGGAGTCGCTGTTGATTGTAGACTGGAAAGTTGAGACTTGGCAGAAATGAATGAATATATAAGCTGTAGAAGATGAGATAGACGTAAAGGAAATGGATTGTTGTGATTCTGGATTTCTCTAGTCTGCAGACTAGACAGTATACTTTATAGCAACGACCCTTCAAAAGATCCCCAGACTTTCTTACCCTTTTCAAAAGTGTCTTTCGGGAGGGATTGTTTTTAGAAACGCGAGTAGCGAACGAGTTGAACAGTGCGAATTCCAACCTAGTCTATACGGTCTCAGTGGGCTATACGAATCCCCATCGTCTGTATGCGAATTATCCGATGTATCTTTTTAAGGTTTCCGAGTTCCTCGCTGCGAGCGAGTCGGATGTGTTACAAGACTCAATTTCCCCTGTTAAGCGAGACTAGGCTTCGTCCCTAAAGGGAAAAGGAGAATACCCGCCAGCGGCATGATCCGCTGGGCTCAACTGCAGGTCCCAAAGTGAAACTGGTTGATAAGAGTATTTGATGGAGATGACTTATCCAACCAATGAAAGAAAGTTTCTTGGACTCGTAAGTAATTTTACTAAGCGGAGAGAAGTTAAGAATAACATCTTGCGCCATTACAGCGCCTTCTTACCCTTGGAAAAGTCGTTGGAACTATAACAAATGCTATCGTATACCCCGTCAATCCCATTATAGATCTTTCTCGACTCTCTCCAACCTTGAAGCGTATCCCGGATACATTCAGCCTTCTTGAAGATCATCTTTACAAGGATCTCGGCGTTTTTGTTAGTCAGAACCCTAGTTTGGACCCCAATCTCGGTCTCGCAACTGTCAACTCGTCTCTAAAACACGTCTTCTAACACCAGAGCATCATTGAACCACGGTACCGTGAAATATTCTTGGCTGGTACAGCTGAATATGTTGTGACGACCTCCTCAGCGCTTCTTCAGCCCTACGCTATGATACGTATGTTCTCAAGAACTGCTTTGAATTATGCAACACCTGACTCGAAGAGGCCGAATACGATGTTAGAATTCAATTCGTCATTTGAGAAACTCGGATTTCGCATTATCTAGAAGGATCTTAAAAAACGAAATGTACGAACCTCTATTTAGCAAAAGGTAACCCCACTTTACTTTTTGGTCCCCTGTATACATACCTCTCCGCACTCCTTTACTTTTCCAGATACCCTCATCTACAAAAGTTTGTGTCTATTTTGTTACTTCGAAAGAAACGTTGGAGGCTTATTTTTGAGAACATATGGGCACACATGTGGAAGAACGACAAGATGGTCAATATCCTCGTAGCATACCAAAGTGCACATCCATTCAAAGATCAAAGAATTGAAGCTTCCAGAATGGCAGCAGCTATCAGCTCCCAACAAAATCTTCTGATAGATATCAGACCACGAACATGGACATCCTCCACATCTTGCATCAACAAAAACACCTTTCCTTTTGACCTATAATCAAGTTCTATTACTTCGGCCCTTCTAGAGCGTCGATCGCAAGTGGAAACAAAGAAACAGGAGGCTGCAACACAGGGGTAACCAGGTGATGGCTTCGGATTACGGCAGAGTATCCTCTCAACTCCGTTATCATAGACTTACTTGATGATTTCTTTCCCCTGCCTTCTCGATTTCAACAAATACGCACACCGAATTGTGCGTATAACTACCCACACTTAAGCTAGGTCACACTCAGGCTACATGAAATTATCCACCATTATTCTTCGACGGATGGAAAATACTCATGCGCTTTGCACTTTCAACTAGGCTTCTTTCACTGTTGTAGATAATGGCTAATTTTTTGAGTAGACAATTAATGACTATAGCGCCTTTCTTTATAAAGCAATCTTCCTCGGGTTTCTCCTTTACATATCTCAGGACCTTTCAGATACCCTACATCTCTCATTGCCCACCTAAATCCTACCAGCCTCTCGCAAACCCAGCCATCAAATCTCGACAGGCCGTTCAGCTATCCGTCTTCTCTTCTCAGTCTCCCTCAGCTCCAAACTCGCGTTCATCTCCCTCCGCCAAGCAGGCCCATACCGCATCAACAACCACAAACTCGGACTCAACACCATAAAAACAAGAGCAGTAAAAGTATAAGTCCAACCCCTCCCAAGCGTCTTCAACATGGGAACCACAGCAGCCGTAGCCCCAGCACTAAACATGCAACGAATTAGATTATTTGCCGCGGTAGCAGTAGCCGGATTATCAGGGTATATATCGACTACCAGGATACTCGTTACTTGATATATGGCGAAGACGGACCAACCGATGAAGAAGAGGAGGATTAGTGGACCAGCGACATTGACTTCGAGGTTTAGGATCCAACCGTATATTATGACCATTGCGCTACCGAAATATAGTAGTGGTAGTGCTACTTCTAAACGCGCTTGTTCTATTGGGAAATAACTTAGGTCTAGTTGTTTGTTTAGGGTGAGTGGGAAATTGAGACGCTTAGCATGTCGTTGATAGTTCTTGTTGACTAGCTTTCCCGTTGTGAAGGCTGAGAGTACGCTGCCGAGGCCGTAGGGGATGTAGACGAGGGCGATTTTCATCTCGTTGAAGTTGTACAAGTCACTGTATTCAGAAGGGATGCTGGCCAGTATGATATAGTGGACTACAAGGAGAAGTCCACTGTAGAACATCAGCAATGCGGCTTCTTTGTTCTTCAGTATAACGAGAGTAGCCACTGGATTTGGAAACTTCAGCTTGACTTTCGGGAGGACCTGCTGTCCTTCGCCATCCATATCCTCAGCCCGCCTGTTTTTCCTTTTACGCAGATAACTCATCAACGACTCATTAAGCAAATGCTTCATCGGTACCGACCCATTCCCCACAACCTTCCGACAGGTCTCTGGAAAGAAAAGCATCAGCAAAATGAAAACCGGCACAGCAAAAATAATCAAGAACCAGAAGATAGCCTTCCAACCAAGATACTGGCTCAGCAAACCACCAATAATCGGAGATAACGTGGGACCCAGAACAGTGCTCACAGACGAATAAGCAACATATGTTCCTCGCTCAGCAGATGTAGCGACGTCAGCGACAACACCTTGACAGATTACTACGGTACCACTACTACCGGCGCTTTGAAGACATCGCAGAATCAGCAACGCGATATAGTTTTCTTGCAATGCGAGACCGAGATTCGCGGCTATGTAGAGGATGAAACATATTATATATGCTGGTCGTCTTCCTGCGTTATCGGAAAATCCAGCTATCATCATGGGCGAAACTGCTTGGAAGATCTTTAAATTTGTTGATCAGCAATATCCGAGCGATTGATAAGGAGTACATACAAGATACGTCGTTATCGTCAAGTTGATTTTGGCATCGCTGACTGCTAAGTCTTGAGCTATGAGATTGAGAGCAGGGAGATAGATGTTTGAAGCTAGTGGAGAGAAGAAGGCTGCAGTTGACGCGGTAAGAACGATCAGCTTTTTCTGAGTTGGACTGAAGATGGAATGGACTTCGTTTGGAATCGCCACTATTGGGCCCGATTGTTCACTGGCTGGCTCGGTTGTGGTCGAAGTCTCTGTCTTCGGGGGTGAGAGTACTCCATCACCGGCCATTCTAAACGGCTCAGTGATCTCAGAGAGAGTCATGCCTCTCAGCTAGAGCCTGTGTTAGGATTCGAAGGTACGTGGCAGTTGATGGTCAAGTCTGACATTTATTCGACTTGGTAAGCGGGTAGAGATGAATAAAGGTGAAGCAACTAACCGCTAGAATTGGAGAATGTAAGGTGCATTTCGTAGTTTTGTAACAGTACTTACACCCAGTGGAAGAAGAAACAGAAAAAAACAACAACAAATGTTCATTGTTAAGAATGAGGGATGTTATCACCGTCTCAGAGCGTAGGGTTGCAGACTCCGATACGGAATCCGGCTTTCGGACTTGGAATTCTGGGTTGGATACAGCAAGACTTGGTTAGCCCCTGTGCCTGCAGATCACCTGGGGTACTTCAGGGGTATTCTTATACTATAGTGAAGTTAGACGATGTTTTCCTGGAGTAGAGAATGAGCTGGATTGACGTCGTCTTGTCAAATCGGAACATGTGTGGTTATCTTCCGGAACACAGAGGTCACCAGATATCGGAACAAGCAGCAGCAACACTTAAGATTAAACCTGCATTTAATAGTACTGCATGCACATACTTTTCTGACATGCATAAACCATAGGGAAGTCGTGATTGAACTATGGGGGAACAAGTCTACCACTAGATACTAGATACCATGTACAACTTGTGCTTTGCGAAACCTAATTAAGTAGTTTAGTTACCTATAGAATAGAAACAATTTGACATTTTAATTTATATCGTTAAGTATCTTCTTGCAATTAATTACGACTCGTCAGGGTAAGGTAATAGCTTCCTAAATGTATGTACGAGCGTTGAGCAAAACAAGCGCGATCTAAGGGCTAATTAATGCTCGTATACTATCCATTGATATTAGGAAGAGGTATGTATATGTCCTCGTAAATAGACACATACATTGCCGTCTTCTTAGGTACCTATTCCTAACTAGATTTTTTTGGGAGGAGCTCGGGAGGAGCTGTTAGTGGAAATCAAAATCTCGGTAAACAGCCGAACTTCGCCAAAATAAAAAGGAGCGAAGCGAACCACGGAAAAAAAAACACAACGGACTTTCAGCGTGATTCTGGCTCAAGATTGAACATGAATGCTACATGAAAAAGGAAACCAAAAAAATAAACTCGTGGGGCCTAATCCGGGATCGAACCGGAGACCTCTTACATTTTGAATCATAAACCCAAAGCAAGAATTCTACCACTGAACTATCAGGCCTTTGCGCTAGTTTCGCTTAGTGTTTGTTTAGAAGAGTATTTATTAAAATTTAAATAATCTAAATTAATAAATTGTCTTGCTCTATTTCTTGTAATAGTCACTCCTTTAATCGTTATAAAGTTTCTTAGGACGATTAGTAGACCCTCTGCTTTGTTGTATAAGGACAATATGACAAGAACTTCCTAATCTCTGGGGCCCTAAGCTTGTGTTACTACAACCTTTGCCAGCGGCTTATACAGCTCGGAAAGGTCCTCTGAAGTTCTGTCGTTATAAAATCCCAAGACTTATTTTCTGCTATCCTTGTTCGGCTTTGAACTTTGGTCTCCCAAACCTTGCACCACCTACCTTTCCCATGGTACTGCTTTCTTGGTTGCCCTCTAGAATTTCACTATGTGGTTGTCAGGTCGCCATTCTTCTCGCCGTAAATCTCTCCTCTGTTCCCACGAAAGGCACAGCCTACAATTCACCCAGGCCACCGCCCAGAACCCTGGGCCGAATTGGCCACTTATATCGCGCATTTCATGTCCCAACCGTTCTTCTATCCATCTTCTTTTGCATATCCAGCTCGTGTACTGGATCTCAAATTTCTCAAGTAAAAGGCCAGCCCCTTTAAGTGGTAGCGAACAGTCCTGGGCAATCCAAAGCAATGATCTGAATAGTTATCAGAGATAAACGAATCGCGCTCATATATTATACTTAAGCTCGATAAATTTGGTACACTTAGTTGTTTCTCTTTTTCAAGAGAACTTAGGATCCTTCGGACTGCAGAGGAATCGAGTCTGTCGTGTTGTGAACTAACAATATTATGTTACTCAAGGTTCATTTAGAATAGATCGTAGTCATTACCCAGTATAAATTTCTAGCTTTTGAATCCATTCTAGGACTTCATCTAACAAAACAGGAATAGAATCTGCGTTGTAAAAGATCCATTTTGTAACCGTATCGTACATAAGCTGGACTAGAAACACGTTTCTA
This sequence comes from Pezicula radicicola, assembly GCA_003008705.1. Taxonomy (NCBI): domain Eukaryota; kingdom Fungi; phylum Ascomycota; class Leotiomycetes; order Helotiales; family Dermateaceae; genus Pezicula; species Pezicula radicicola. Next base: position 242,389 of record PDUO01000048.1, on the reverse strand, counting down.
CAATGCTTGACTCTGGCTTTTAGAAGCTACCAGTACATTTCTTCCTATGTCTCGTTTTTGTTGCGATGCTGGAAGATAATACGTTCTACCACTGGCATATAGTGCAATTTGGTAATAGATGTTGGCTCGACTTTTGGCTGCGCTTTGCTACTATAATGGTTTATAACGACGTATTGGAAGATGGCGAGACGTAGCTCAAGGCTCAATTTACTGATTATAGCTTCCGGAATCGACATAGTGCTGCTTATAGATGATGGAGCCATAGCATTGAGGACAAGAAGATAGGGCGTAATGAGGAGACCTGTGAGATATATCGTTAATGAGTTCGTCTAAATGAGTTTTCAAGTAGGGCGACAAGATAAAATCCTCTAGTTTTCTGTTGAATCTAGATGCGAGTTTAAAGAGCTACCTACTCATGGGAGCTTCGCGAACTATTTTACTAATAGAAACAATCCTAGGGCTAGTATGGTTAGATTATCTTTATTTGGGTTAGGGGCATGCCTTTATTTGGAATGAAGTTACTAACCTGACGTACTATGTTTCTAGGCTCCACAGGAAATCATCGACGATTGGGTGTCACAAAGTACACCTAGAAGGAGAAGAACTATTGGTGGTTCTCGGCTGCAACTTATGATATATTTAGAGGCTACTAAGGAGAGACCTATATATTCCTGCTGAATTTGTCTTAGGTAGCATAGTGATACAGTCTAAATGTACGGATTGGCTCTCATCGATGGCAAAGTCGTAGGTTGAAACCCCACCTAAAATCCTCAAGCAGGATTAGTGAGAAAATTATAAGACAGAATTAGAGTGAGAGCCTAGTACTGGAACAAATTGATCCCCCTTTAACCGAAACTGATAGGAAGAAAATAATCAACCAGATACTAAGCACCCTTGTCAACTACAGTAGAGCAGTCAACAGCGGCAGGATCCTTGTATGGCGGACTACGTGTCAGAAGGCGGAATGACCCTGTCTTAGTGGGGGGTGACTCAACACCTTCTACCATTAATTTGTTCTGCACTCATAGGTCACTGTGCACACGGAATGTGTCCTACTCCTGTGACCTAACAACTACGGGCCTATAGGAGGAGCTAGGCCAAAGAAAAATAGCAGCATGTGTCAACTACAGATAACAGCTCTCCAACCAATAGCCTCCACTTTATGCACCAGATGCAATGAATGGACATGATACAATGGTTGGTTTGGATTTAACAGCGTGTGGCACTTTCTTCCGGGCCGACCCCGCCTCTGAGTCGTGGTTTTCATTGGTATGCGTCGACAAGGTGTGACGGCGCGGCAGGTGTTGATTTCAGATGCCTAAAAACTCGACGATAGGCAAACCACCAGAACTACATTTTTGCACTTGAAAACTACATTAACAGGCTTGCGTATACACACGATGGCAATCATTACTCGTCGATCTAGAGCTTCTGAGGTCCGCAAAGCGCTGGCGCATCGGACAGGATTACGGAAATGGGAGGAATCACGTTGGTGGCGGGAGTTCCTTGTGGGTTATTAACATTTGGGCCTATAGGATCACTTATCTAACTCTATCAACTAGACTTTGAGGCGCAAGTTCTTCCAAGAGAAGAATATTTCTGCCGAGCCCTCAGAGACCGAGAGAGTTGCTCTTGAAGATTCATTTAAGGCCTGGGTCAACGAGTCCGCGGAGTGGTGGGCTCAGGGGGGTTGGGTCGAAGAACCTGGCTTCGCAGATTGGCACGTTACCCAGCATTTACGGACAAGCAAGCCAGGTAAAATCAAATGCACAATAAGACTATCATTAGCTAAAATACGTACTTTAGCAACGAAGGAGGAGAGTGAGACTTCTACAGGGGCCAACACTGTATACTATGACCCTGTACGAGAGATATAAGGACGATGAGATGTGGGCAGCACTCTGCGACTTTACTTCATTTTTACATTAGCCCTAGGCCTGATAAAATATTTAGCGTACCTAGGTATATATAAATCTAACCTAAGGGCGAGGAGTTTATAAAAAATTCAAGTTTGTTATACTATAAATACGATAGAGACAGCAACATCCAAATACATGTGAGGAGATTCCGCACAGCCAAGGGTACTTGTTCTACCATTAGTCTGGAATTAAAACTAATACAAATTTAGATATTAACATTTGGTACATGTATAGCAGTCGTTCCTTGTACTGTAGCGAGGTGTTATCTAGCGTATCAACCATTAATACTCCCTCTAAAAGTGCCTGCGTGTATAGATTTGAGAAGAACCATAATGTAAGGGAACGGAATATAGCATCACCGACGGGCTTCTCTCTAGCTTTTCAGGTTCAAACAGACACACTAGCACCCTTGTTTATCCAAGCCAAGAAAATAGCACATATAGCTGGGCGCTCATCAAGAAACCACATGAGTCTGAACGCTACTAACCCTATTCTACAGACGACAAGGGGCTTGGAAGAATCCCGCAAAGTAGCTAAGGAGCTATGGCCATTTATATGTATAATTACTTATGCTTGCTTCTATGAGGTAAGTCTCAATACCACCTTAACGATATTTAGCATTAGATTACGCGAGGTGGGAAGAGAAAAAGGCTCGCCTGTAATTTTAGGTTTATCGGCATGCGCTACGTCAACGCAATAGCAGCTAAAACCAAAAGCATTCCTAAGACTTAATCCCGTTGGTCTCGTTTCATACTATACAAGTACTACTCTATGCCGTTGAATTCGCTCTTGGTATCAAAGCCTATTATGCCATTGAGAAGAAACTCCGACTTATCGTTAATTAATACAATATCTCTATTCTTAGTATCAAAACAAATACGATTGAGATCATCGATCTATAGGCAGCCGTTGTGAACACATCGTTTTCTTTATTAATATATATCTAGTGAGTTGATCTTCTTCCTGTTGTAGACTTTATAGGATTTCGATTTCTTTCTGTAAGCCCTATACAGTTGCGTCTTGCACCATCTAATATCTTTCTATTCCGTGTAGGTTCTTTGCCAAACGTTTCTGTGCTATGCTATTACTTCAACTAAACACTTAAAGACGTCTGTATTACTACGCCAACGATTATTTTCCTTGTTATACCATATAGTTGCATCCTTAAGAAAGTAGTTGATTGGCTAGTCTAGAGGCACGAAGGCTAACATCTGTTCGGTTTTATTATCCTATTTCGTTTCTATTATAGCTCGATTAACTACAAAGAGATAGGTTCGACGTCGTAGAGGCGTGATTTGAGGGAGGGCTTCTCGTCTACGAGACCGTGTTCCAGGTGATGCAGGTTGTGTAGGTTGCGTAGGGTGCGTAGGTGCAGCTTGTGCAGGTTCTTTTGTATCGTTGGGAAAATACGTTGGTGGTGCAGGTAGAAGCCCTGGGTATGATTATGCTTCTTGTCTTCCCGACTTTTTTTCTTCTGCAAAAGATGACTCAGAAAAGTTTAAAACTTAACATTTTTGAGTGAGTTGGAGGGTTTGAAGCAGCTGTGAAGTAATGATTTAGAGGAGCTTTGAAGATAAGATTTTTCGGAGAGGCTACAAATATCGGTTTAGTGTGGATTTGAAAGTCGAAATTTTGGAAGGATGCGAGCACCTATATATATATTGCACCTTCCTCTCAGGAAATATAGACTCACTAAAGCCGGGCGAAAGACGACATAAGGATAAAAAAAAGCAAAAGCTTCTGTTACCTCCCCTAAAAAGCTCTATAGTTTAAGGGTTAGGTTTAGGAAATTTAGTATATTCCCCGATGATTGGAACGGGGAACTACTTGTATATTTCTGTCAAACTTGCTATGGTGGCAGGGCGATAGTAGCTAACTATGTAGTTGACTAGCTCTTTAGTAAAGTCGTATTCTGACTCGTTAGGTCAGAATCACCCCACCAACAGACTGGCTCCTATAGCAACAAGAGGCTAGTAAAGGATCCTTGGTACCCTCCTTGCGAGGCATCCTACCCAGGCGACATACTTGCAGTTAATGCACGGGCGAGAGATGAGGTTAGGATTTCTACCTTGTTCTAGGAACCGACTAGCTCTAACCAATACATCAAGCAGGACTCCTGCAACATGAACCACCAACTTCATGGAGGTTCTATTCGTTAAGATTAACAGGCTACTATGTGGGATAATCACGAGAATATTGGGGCCTTGTAAGACACTTCTGCTAGGCGGCATGACTTAGAATGACTAGAACGTTGCAAGTAGGGTGTGTGGTACAACTTATGCAATAAGAAAGATTGTGATAGTCGTAAGCCGCCCCCTGTGGACTCACCTTTTCTATCGGCAATTCTGACATGTGGAGTTTAAAGCACTTCAGCTTCTTGAGCGTATAAGTCTGTCATCCGACCACATAAAACATTATGACAATCAAATTCAGTGACTTACAAAAGCTGTACCTAAACCCTTCCTCTCTTGTATTCGCTAGCGTATTTAGCAAGCCACAAATGCCTTTAAATGTGAAATAAAAGCCAACGGATCCGTTGTCATGTGAAGCAGGGACACAAGTGTGGGAGCTAACAACCAATCCATCGCCGGTAGACGGCACGCCCGGTAACGAGAATGAGGAATGCCGACAATTTCTTATTTTAAGGCAGCCAATATGAGAAGAATCGATGACCGCCAAGGGGAGATCGTTTGAGAGGATAATAAATCTCAGAACTTCAATCGAATAGCTGTATACGAAGATTCCCTGGCTTAGTTTTGTGTTGACAGACGCGTATACGCGTTGCGTGCTCTATCCTTGCCTCATTTCGAGTACTGCTGCTGTGAGCCTACCGATTCAGTTCCGTTCTTACCTTATGTTGGTAACAATGAAAAGCTTACTTATTGATTGCTGTAGGGCTATATTAAGTCTTGCACTTTCTACCTTTTCATCTCTCATTAACATGTAGGTACGTCCAGCTTGAGTTTAGAATATATCCTATTAACACTTCTCCTAAGTGTTTTGCAAATATAGAGACAGTAGGGATATTGCATGTAATCTGTACGCAGGCAAAAAGATAATACTAATTTCTGTGTAGGGAAAGATTCATCTGGCTAGACGAGCTAGTTACAGTTGCTCGCGATACAAGTTTCTCAAATCACGAGGAAATACTCATAATGTATGGAATCTATATATGGAAAAAGCGTTGATGCTAATTTTCTTTGCGATGAGAGAGATTTATGTCTCGCGGAGAATTAAGATCTACTTTAGAATGTGTCCTTGGTAACATGGAATACATTGCATCTCTGGGTGCAATGCACTAGGCAGCAGATCACTATACGCGTTCAATGTAGCATAAATATCAGGAAGAGCCTTTTCAGACGCTACTCCATCACTTACTTTCCCTAGCTAAAATAACTTACTACACCTAATCGTTCGGAGGTGGACTAGAGCTCTACAATAATTTATTAAGCCCTTTCTATATATTCTTTGATATAACCGTCTTATTATTGAAAATAAATTAACACTAATAAGCCTAGTATAGAATTTAGTGTAATATAGTTACACCTACTTAATATTCTTTATTTAACTATAATAGAGAGGAATTCTCTCTATAAAGTATTATATATTACTTTTATACTTACTAATATTAATAATACTATTAATACTTATACTAACTCTCCTCTACTGATATAAGTAAGTAGTTGTCTCTAATAAGGTCTAAAAGATAAGACTACTATAGTATAAACCTTATATCTTATAGAGATAAAAATATAAAAGAAGCTAAGAAGGTTATTATAATAGTATTATAAAGTACTATAAGACGAAGACTCCTAATAAGTTCTTACTTAAGTTTAACATTAAGTAATTATATCCATTGTAATATAAAATATAAAAATAAGAATATAAAAACTCCTATAGGTAATTTCAAACTATAAAGCGAGCAAGCTTTCTAACGAGGGGCCGGGAATAAGATATTTGGAGGATGCAAGCGGAGTTTATTAAATGTATTGTCATGTGACCTTTCTCTTTCTCTTTTACAGGTACGAAGTTCAGAGTATTCCTATTGTGATAGCCAAAAGCCGAAACTGGCCCAAAAACATCCCCTGTATCATTTCATGTGTAATTACCCCGCTATCTTTTGTAACAACGCTGCATAATTTTCACGTTTTGTTACTCACGGTGGCTACGATCAAAGCTAACTATAAGATAAATCTTCCAGCCTTCGCACTGCCATAGGTGAAGCTCATACTATCACATCTTGAGATGGAGAAGCTCGCTCTAACAGCGATTGCAGCTCTTGGAATACCCTGTAGTCTTGCAAGGCTATTTTCGCTCTTAAGAGATGATCCTGCGAACGTGTCCGGAGCATTCGAATTTCGGGACGGATCAATCACCGAACAATCAAAACGAATATTCGACCAAGCTCAACCTATCCCTTTGGTCCTTGGGGCCACGGCTGGTATCATTATCGCCTCTTCCGTTGCCGGATGGAACGGTTCCAACCGGACCATTCTGGGCGTGTGGGTTCGGGAATCTCTCGTTGATCCCTTGTTTATATTGATTCGGCGACTAGAGCATCTACGGTGTAACTGACTAACTATCGAGTAGATCATCCTCGCCGGCCAAACTGGAATCACCCTGACGGACAAGCAAACCCGAGGGCGCTCTATCCTCAATGGAGCAGCCTCGAGTGCCGTTCTGGCATTGCTGCTCGCCTTCCAGCTAGTGAGCACATCTGACGTGGACACGACTGACCGCGCCGCGCTACTTGCCAGCTTAGTTGCAGCAATATCGACACTCTATGGGTTTCTCTCGATTCCTCGGCAGCCGGACCGATATTTCGAAGGCAAGCTCGTCGACCGCCAATTCAGTGGCTCTTTACTCGAAACGGCGACTTTTGGTTGGTCGAGGAAATTGTTCCATGCCCAGATCGTATCGAAACTGCGAGTGACAGACCTACCAGCCCTTCATCGTGCGGTAAGGGCAAGACACTTGACTCGACAACACGTCCAGAATGCCAGCTCAGGCCAACAAGGCCTGAGAGTCACTCTAGCAAAGACCCATGCTCGTGCTCTCATCTGTCAGTGGGCACTCACCATCTTATTGCAATCAGTTGTTGGCCTAGGTCCTCAATTTGTGATGTTTCGCCTCTTACAGCAGCTCGAGACTACTCCCAAAGCCAGGGATGGTGGGCACACACAAGGACATTTCCTAGCGCTCGCTCTCGGACTTTGCAAAGTAGGTGAGCTTTGGATAAGCTTGTGGCTGCGGTGGATCACTGTCAGCAAATTACAGATTCCTATACAAGCAACGCTGAGTTCGTTGGTATATCGCAAGGCTCTTTGCCTTCCAAATGTCCCAGAGACATTGAGTGGTGTCGACAAGGCGAATCAACGCCCTCGTGGATCGATCCTAACACATATGCGACTCGATAGGTGTGTCTCTCTATCTCGATGAACATCGGCTTAGCATGCTCTCACTGACGCAGGTCTGGTAGTGCAAAAGCATGCATGGCATATACCGATACGAACAAGATTCCCATGCTGATAGCCAAGCTCGTCTCGACCACAGCCTTCTTGGTCAATCTGATTGGATGGAAGAGTTTGCTGCCGGGCCTTGTTGCCTCTGTCCTTGTCCTGCCTCTAACGACCATGCTGACGAGCAAATACGGAAGCGTACAATCGCAGCAGAGAATGCACCGAGACCAAAGAGTCACTTTACTGAAAGACGCTCTGCTCGCCATCCGACAACTGAAGCTGTCGGCCGCCGAAGCCGCCTGGGAGAGAAGGATATTCCAAGCCCGAAAACAGGAGCTACGACAGCTGTTTAAGGGTGCCATCTGGATGTCCAGCCTCGTCTTCGCGGCGAATATTGGCCCCCTCCTGCTTGCGGGGATTCCCATCTACCTTTTCGCCTTACAGAACAAGAAGCTGAGCGTACCTGTTGCCTTCACGTGCATCGACCTCTTCCAGCAGCTCCAGTCGGACCTTGCTATCCTCCCGCTCACCAGCACGTACTTCTCCGAAGCCTTGGCGGGTCTGCGACGTCTCGAGTCTTTCTTTGCTGAGCGGGAGGTCATAAGGACGCAGACAACGCTGTCAGACACGGTCTCTTGTCAGGGTGCAACGATAGCTTGGCCCGGGGATGGCGAAGGACAGCAGGGGTTTGTACTAGCAGATGTGTCGGTAGAGTTCCCGGATGGACAGCTGAGCGTAGTGACGGGGTTGACGGGGTCCGGCAAGAGCTTGCTGCTGTCCGCCCTAGCAGGGGAAGCTGTCACCCTGTCTGGAAACATCTATAGTCCTCCGAGAGCAAACGTCCTAGACGTGGACGCTGATCGTTGGGGCACGGAGACGATCACCAAGCATGACCATGGTGCCTCCCCGCATCCCGTAGCCATCGTCTCGTAGGCCCCTTGGATGGACAACACTACCATCCGCGACAACATCCTTTTCGGGCTCCCCCTAGACCAGCACCGGTACCGCGCCGCACTCCACAGCTGTGCGTTGGACGCGGACCTCGAAGCGCTGAAAGACGGCGATGCCACGCTCGTGGGCTTGAAGGGTGTGGCGCTGAGCGGCGGCCAGCGATGGCGCGTTGCCCTGGCCCGGGCCCTCTACTCCGGCGCCGAGATGATTCTCATGGAGGACGTCCTGAGTGCTGTGGATGCGGAGGTGCGTGAGTTTCTGGTGGAGCACGCCGTCTGTGGGGATTTGGCGAAGAATCGAACCCGTATCTTGGTCACACACCATGCGGCGCAATGTCAGGCTCGAGCTGAGTACATGGTGCACCTACACGGCGGGAGGGTCAAGGAGCAACGCCAGCTGTCACCAATCACTCGGTCGTCGTCGTCGACGAGAGCTGAGCAAGACGCCCGTCTGCCTCTCCGGGGCAATGTTCAGGGAATTTTTCAGGGAGACATGGAGCCTGCGTCGAGTGATGGTACTAGTTCGAGGATCCAGAGAGTTGCTGGAGCTGGAGACGGGGTGCCGAAACCTTCCCAGGACGGCGCGAGATCGCCACAAGAGACCAAAACAGCGCAACGAAAGCGAACATCGTGGTCTCGCTACAAATTATACTTCAGTGCAACTGGCGGAATGCGGAGCTGGTGTCTTGTCGCGGTTGTTCTCACCATCTGCGAAGTATTGAGCTTCGCAAAGTCATGGTGGCTCAAAGACTGGACATCACACATGCAACAAGGCCGTGAATCTGGCCAGGAAGCGACCGGTGGCGGCGGTGATACTCGAATTGTGTTATACGGCGCCGTTTTCATGGTTCTTTCGTCCCTAAGATGCCATGCGATGGCCGCAAGATGTTTTGTCTGGTTCGCCCTGGGTATAACGGCGTCGGCGAGCCTCTTCGAGAGCATGACCTGTGCCGTCCTTAGGTCGCCTCTGCAGTGGCTGGAGGGGACGCCGCATGGCGAAATCGTGACAAGGTTCACGTCGGATATCAACACAGTTGACCAGCGGCTGCCGCATGATGTTGGGTACATGATTCAAAGCTTGACTGAAGTTGTTTCCATTGTCTTGACAAGGTAGGTGAAATGGCGCTTTATCTATATTGCCCGATGATGTTGGTGATGCCTGCAGACGGCTAACTCTTGCTGGTCAACTAGTATATTTATCTCTCCCTCGGGGATCATCTTCACCCCGATGCTTCTTTACGCATACTGTAGCGCGGGGATACGCCTTATATCGACAGCAAAAGCCCTCAAAGACGTGAGCGCGACTACAACGTCCTTGTTGTATGACCAGCTGAGCTCCCTATTAGCCCCCGACGGAGTCCTTACCATCCGGACGTACGGTATGTCGGGCTACTTTCTAGACCGAATATTTCGAACCATCGACGACGCTTCGTCCGCCGACTGGTATCACGCTTTATGTCGAATCATGATGGATCTTCAACTGGGCATGCTCGGCGCTCTGTTTTTAACCTCTGTTGCCCTGAGTGCTGTCCTGACTAAAGCAGACGCAGGCACCGTTGCCATCGCGCTATCGTTTGTCATGCGATTCGACAAGGCCATGTCCAATTTCCTACAGAGGATCGCAACGGTAGAAGCTGGTCTGAACAGCGCCGAGAGAATCTTCGAGTATAGCAAGCTCTCTGGAGAGCCAAAGTCTGGCATCGATCCTCCACCGGCCTGGCCATCACACGGCAGTGTTCAGGTGTGCAAGTTAGTTGCAGGCTATCACAGTTCACAGGATTCTCGTGTAGCTCTGAACGATATATCTTTATCCATCAACCCAGGTGAGCGTGTTGGTATAGTTGGACGTACGGGGGCCGGGAAGTCGTCGCTTACGCTGGCCTTCGCAAGGCTTATCCATCAGCGGCAAGGTCAAATCATTATCGATGGAGTCGATATATCCACTATCGAGCTGCGTGCCCTCCGCCAACGACTATTCGTCATTCCCCAGGACCCTTACCTCTTCTCCGGCTCTCTTCGGTCTACTCTAGACCCCGACGGTACCTTTGATAACAAGACTCTAGTGGCTGCACTGAGAAATGTTTGCTTCACATGCAATTCTCAGGCGGATGCTGAACCCAGCGCGGACTTATCGTTCATGCTCAACGAAGGGGGCACCAACATCTCTCAAGGCCAACGCCAGATGCTCTTCCTCGCCCGAGCGCTTCTCTCTCGCCCAAAAATCGTGATCATGGACGAGGCTACAAGCGGAATAGACGTGGAAACCGATACCACGATACAAGCAGCTCTTCGGGCGGGCCTACCCGACACAACGGTCATTAGTGTGGTGCACCGCTTGGCCACCATCGCGGACTTTGACAAAGTCTTCGTGTTTGAGGGTGGCGCCCTTGTTGAATCTGGCATACCGGCGGATCTTTGTGGTCGAAAGGGGAGATTCTGGGATTTGGTGTGCCACAGTTCGGATAGAGAACAATTATTACGCCGAATTTTAAATACATCTTCTCCTCCGTTATAGAGGGATGAGGGAATACTTATAATGGCTACACACATCAAATTCCCATCTTGTTATTTCGTATATTGACTAAACTAACACGAAGTTTCGTTTCTATGAGGTCGAGACTAAGACTCCTTAAAGGCTGTGGCGTTAATAGAAATTACTAGTAGCTATAAGATTTGCAAGTCAATGGATGCAAAAAATCTTAAAGTCCTCAAAAGTTCAATTGCTAGTAAACGTCTCCAAATCTGCGAAGCTATTCCAGAGGTCGAGACTAGTATTGTTATCTTTGCAGATGACGATGTTAAATAGTCGAAGATAATCCTCCGCTGGCTTCTGGCGCCCTTCGAACATACGGACTTTGGTGCAGTCGGGACTTCCCAACGTGTTAGGCGTATTAACGTAGGAACTCGTATAGAGCTATAGTATAATTGGTTAGGTGCTGTGTACATAGAACGGCGGAATTTCGAAATCTCAGCAACAGACTATATTAATAGTGGCACTTCAATACCACCAATAATATGAAATTGAGACAACCCTTGAGAACAATTCCAAATTTCTCTGTCAATATCTAAGGTGGGCGAGAAGCAATTGGAGAAGCAATTAGAAAATTTTACTTGTTGAAAGATATATTTAGAAGTAAGATACAACTCGGTGTAGTAATTTCAGCGATTTAACTTTCTTACAGGCAACAACCTTAGTGTTGTTATGCGTTACACCTTACTATGTCTATAAATTTTGCTATTGTTGATTTTATACTTTTTTGGCTTTATTATTAAAGTACTTCATCCTTAGATGAACGTACAAAGACATCTTTCTGTGTTGTGTTCTGGATCTGGTGGCATATTACTAAAAACGTTAAATTAATCGGGCTTTATAAACGCAATATCTCAGATATCTAGTTGTTACTAGTATCTGTTCTCTTTGGCTACTTGCACCTTTTTGCTAAGCTTCTATGCACGTTTTACACTTGGCCAGGTATGATCTATCCTACTAATTAACATATCTACATGTCTAATCGATATTCTAGACAGGTTGGGGCAGTCGACAGGATACGACAGAAGCTGTAGTTTCAATGGAGGCCGAGAACAAAGACTGAAGACTTGAGGTTTTAGGATTGTTATTGAAGGAATGTTGTCTTGAAGTATAGTGTAATGCCAACTCTTAAGCGTTGTCCTAGAAGGATTAAATCTGGGTTTTGTTGCAGGCAGTTATGTTTTTAATGGTCGAAAATCTTATTTTAAATTATTGGGCTTTATACAGGATTCCAAAGTAGCCCACTCCGCTGCCCAACCTATGGCTTGTACAGCTCTGCTTTTAGAGACTTGCACTAATGTGAGGTCTCCACTATAGAGGATTTAACGGCCACAGTAGGCGAAACTCATTTTAGTACTTTAAATACGTTACCTGAGTATCACGGCAATAACCAGTGCGTTCTTATCATATATCCTTGCTAGCCTTGTCAAATATTGTCTAGTAACCATAGATGACCGCAGCTGCGCCAACTTTGCAAGGCGAGGAGGTAATAAGGGGAGGCGTTGTGTAGGAGCTAATCAACCTTCACATAAAAATCTGGGTTGCAGTCTTGTAGACTAATAAGCGACACACAAAAAGGGGCTCGGTTAACCAAAACTTCAGTGTGATCTAGCGGAAGCCAAGAAGTACTAATTCAATAATTCACTCGAGACGGACAACGTAAATCAGAAGCTACTAACTCATTTAGGATCAAATTGTTCGCTTTCAATAGAACGACTAACCAATTAGCTCCGCAGTCCGTCTTGAAATTTAAGTTCTACTGCTTTATATAAGTTCCACCCATCCCACCTTGAACATCATAAAAATCATTCACTCACAACCCACCACATCGAATCCCACAATAGCTATTTATCAAAAAAAAAAAACACATACAGTCAATATGTTCCTTCAGTCAGCTTTTCCCAGTATATTAAGCCTTATATTCTGGATACCTTTACGAGTGCTACGAGTCGAAGCATGCGCACGAAAATGGTGGCCTTCCCCTGAATTATTAGAGGACGACGACACTCTAATAGCCCGAATGATGATTACACGCATGCTATTTGGAGCACTATTAGGAATTCCGATTGGAGTTGTGCTTCGTGCAGCCGGACACTTGTTCAAACAAAGACGAGATATTGCCAAAGGAACGATTACAGCAGTATACATTGGAAGAGAAAGAGAGGGTAGACGGGTTAGAGAAGAACTTTTGCAGCATCTAAAGAAACATGGTTTGGAAGACCTAGAGACTGTTTTAGGGCTTAACAACGAAGACCCTTTCTCTTATCGACAGGTTTCGAAATTTACAGCAATGGCGACACGAATTTTGTATAGAGACTCGTTCTCGTTTTTCAGCCTAGTTTATATCGCGATTATCTTCGCTTCGTTTATTTTCGTCTCGAGGGTCCCAGGTGCTGTATCAGTGCCATTGGGCAGCTTAGACCCTCTCTACGGTGAACTCCCATACACCTGGGATAAGGGGAACAGGGAGTTATTGGGTGTGGTTTTAACAATGGTGATGTTTGGGTCCATGCTCGAATTGTCCCATCTTCTATTAACGGCATTGACACACCCAGAACAAGTAAGAGATTCTGCACGCGGCGTGTATTCCAAGCTTGGGGAGGAGTGGGGAAAACTAGTTGGGGGAGCGATGACCCGAAATGATATTCGAGATATATTACAACAGTCTACGGAGCATGGGGGGTGCTTGGCTTCAGTGGCGGTAATAGAACGCTTAGTTGCTGAAATTCAAAACTTTTAAGGCCTCGAGGAAAGTAGTGAGAACAGCATGAAAGAAGTGTGATTGAATTGATTCAATTGTGCTTCTAGTAGTGGCAGGAAAGCTAGTACTAGTGCCCATGTAACCTAACAAGGTAGTATAGCAAGAAGCAAAATCCTGAAACTGCTCTTAGTTCTGTTACTAAAATAAGTTAGTTACTTAAGTCAAGCAGGTCATTTAAGTGAGTTACATAAACCAAATCATGTATTCAAACCAAGCAAGTTCTTTAAGTTTGTCACTTAGGTGATTGCCCAAGCCAAGTCAGTTGTTCAAGACATACTAGTCTAATAATTCAAGTGAAGTCATATAGCCGAATGAAGTCAATGACTTATTATTGAGTAAGTGATTCAAATGGGTTTCTCGACCTGAGCCAGTTACTTAGAACAATTGGGTAGCTGACTTGATCTAGGCAACTAACTTGACCTGGGTATCTGACTTGATCTGGATAACTGTATTGCTTTGGGTATCTCACCTAATTGAGGTCACTAGAAAAAGAATTTGAGAGGGGGGAATTCTTTATTTCAGCCATACGGCTCTCAAGCCTGATTCCAAAGCGATTCTATTCTATGTACACCCAGCACTACACCTCCTTCCTTCCAATCTGCCTTGCTAGCGACGGCGTAGTCCTGAAGCCCTATATAGAGAATTCCACGATAACGGCATTAATCGGAATATCGACATAGAATTCAGCGTAGGATATATATATGTTCCTCTCTTATGCGTATTCGAAGGGAAGTTAGATACTTCACCTATTGAAGTTGTTTTAGCTATTTGCTCGTATATTGATATGGGGACTTTGGTACGCTTTGTATATGTGTGCAGACTTTTTTATAAACTCGCCCAGATAACCTTGCCAAGTCTTAATTTAGATAGGCTTTTAAGTGTTTTTGTTTCTTCGGTGTCGGGTTTTACAGAAGTGATAGCTACTACTCTTAGGATTAGAAGAAAATATAAAAATATCTACTAGTGTATAGACGAGTGTTTACCGGCTCACAATTAGTGATTAAGCAATGTTCTAAACTAAGTTCTAGCTCTAGGCGGACAACGAACTAAATTATCCTTAGGCTAGTCATATGGCCGCCTATTATTAATTAGTCCACAATACATTTTTTTTTATTCGCCGCAGACCTTCCTCTCCTTTATATCCTATCTCAACTGCTCTAAACATTAATTTGCTCGTTTCCTAAAAACAATACACCCTTATTACGCATACAACCCCTCTCCATATACGATCGTAGCCATGCTAGGAGCTCTTTATCGAAAGATATCCCGGAAGAAAGATCGCAGTGGTTACTACAAGCTGGTCGATTCCGATAGTGAGCCTGCTCGAAAGAAATTGAATCCAAAAGCTATACCCCTAAAAGAACTTCCGGAGTCTCTTCCACAACTTACCAATACCCCTATCGAACCCTTTCAACAAATCCCTGCTCCAACACAAAACCAATGGGTAGCAAAAGCTTTAACCGCAAAAGAAGTCCGAAAGCCTGTTCCATCACTTTTGAATCTCCCTATCGGACCTTTCCAACAAGTCTCTACTTCAACACAACAGCAATGGACAGCGAAGGCTTTACTCCAGAAAGAAGTTCCGAAGCTACTTCCAACATTTTTAAATGTTCCTGTCGAGATTATTCAGTATATAGCCACGTTTCTCCCGCCCGCATCAGCAACAGCTCTTAGTCTCTGTTCTCACGACCTCCTACGCATTGTCGGGGTGCAATATTGGAAAAAGTGCACTATAGATATATGCAAAGAAGAAAAGCACGATCTCCTCGATTTATTATCTACAGACCTCGAGGAATATATCCACTGTCATCGGTGCATTATTCTTCACAAGCCAGGGAGTAGACTAAATTGTGTTCTAGGGGATATAAATTCCGGGGTTTCTTATTTTCTCTTCAACGACTTCAGCTTTGTACATCTCCAAATGGCAATGAAGCTCTATCGCCTGGGCAAAGATCCTAGGACTCATCTTGAATTTTTAACAAGAACAGACCTCAAGCTTATTCAATTCCATTTACAACCATATTGCTCCCAACGTGGTCGTCTTTGTATTACCCACGAGCCCCGTATTGACGCAAACGAGATGATATTTCGCTCTCAATATTGTGTCTTACTGCCTCGGAGTTGTATAGATAACACAACCGGCATTTTTCACGCCAGCGCTCATAGGAGAGGTAGGTTCTGGATTTGCGCACATATTTCAATTCAAGATAACCGTCTACAACACGCATTTGAATGCTTGTGCGTTTATACATCCGTTGGCGGGCATGTCTTTCCAGAAGAATCTTGCAGGCACTTAAGGGAGTGCGATTACTGTGGTGCCGAATTTCAGATGGATATGAAAGACTATGGCACTAAAGGAGTCGTTTTTGTAGTGACACGATGGATAAACCTTGGACTAGGGCTATCACCTAATGATGAAAAGTGGCACAGATTCCTAACATATTCACGGGGCGAGAAGGGGATAAAACTTGCAAAGGGCGATACTTTCAATCGCTGGGAGAATTGTAGACCTTCTGAATTCACTCCGGTCTTAAGTCCAGCTCAGGAAACTGTTTTGTTTTGCATCCAGAACAATGTAGGATGGAAAGATAGAAGCTAAACGAGCCAGGAGCGAGATTCTGGAAGCATGGAGGGACCAAGCGTAGAAATTTGAAGGAAATGGCCGAGTGTTTTAATCCGGTACGTAATAACCCAACTGGTGAATCACGCTGACCGCACATAGGAGATCTTTTTTTTTGTTTTTGTTTTTTCGTTTTGGTCTTGGTTTCGGTGGTAGTACCTTCCTGTAAATATCTTTAGCAATGATAGGACTTGAGAACCTAACTTGACTTGAATCTGCCTGACTTGAGTGATCTACTTTACTTGAGTGGCTCTCTTGATTTCATTAAGACACTGCCTCTCCCTTATGGCTTCCATTTTAGGATCCTACCCTAGGTCAAAGCCTCTTCCCCTACTTCCGCTCTCACCTTCCACTCTCGCCCTCTCCACTTGTCATCTTAATTTATTCTCCTCTTTCGCCTCATCTTGTTATAGAGTCCTCCTTTAGCAGACATGTTTGCCGGAGTCCCAACTCTTGTGAATCCTCCGACCTTGAGATGTGCGCCGCACAACAAGGAGATATAGGTCCAACATCTATCATGAGTCATTGACTTCTTGATTTTAATTCATGGCAGGCGCCATTGGGGGAACAGAGCAATGGTTCTCGTTTACAAGCGAGGATAAGGGCGGAGAGGCGCTGGAATACGGACGGCGTGTACTTGCTGTTGATGGCTATGGGCTTCCTACGATGAGCCAACAACCTGCGATTTCCCAACATGCAGTTTAGCGACTCTGCCGTCGACGACGATAAGAACCATGATTTTGGCGATGAACTCTTGGCATGCATCGAGTACCGTCGCCAATGTCGTCAACAACCAAATTTCTGTCCACCATCCCTGCCACCTGCTACGAGTACGCTACCCTATTCCTAGTACAATAGCCACTGCTTCGTACAGGCCCTGAAAACGCGGACTGTTCTCAGGAGTGCCTTCCCAAACTAAAAGCTCTGGACTATTTTCACATTTCTGGCTGGTAACCTTCAAAACGCACGACGCCCGCTAGATATGAAACGCTTAGGCCCTGCAACAATCCTTCGACCAATACGTGCCAGATCTAGTCCTATCTAAAATTTGAGCTTATGCTTGTGTGCCACTTGTTCCCTGTAGACAATGATATAGAACCTTAAAAAAAGAAATCGGAAATTTCGATGCTAGCTGAAATTTATGGGAATATAAATCAAAATATGATAGTACGAAGATACAGGTGTCCTTTGGTCTGATTTACAGCTATCAAGAGTGAATTGCAAGATCAAGGCTCTGATCAATGCAAGGAAGGTGGAAGTTCAGCAAAAGCGAGAGAAACTTAAGCTATCCGGGTTGGTTTGAACCGAGGCCCCTACGAGAAATCTCACAGCGTAAAATATTCATTAAATGAAACTACAGGCCCCTTTACTCCGGGTATACATCAAATTTAAACTTGCTTCCAGGATGAGTCGCTCGTAACTTCGAATCACCTGGCGTACCGTAAAGATTTTCACGAGCTGTCCCTCCCGGGACAGTGTACTGATTACCATCACCCAACCATCCTCGCTTCTCCAACACAGGAATCAAGTACTCAATGATATCCTCCCAAGCTTGTGGAACAATAACATGTCCAAGATTAAAACCATCAACATCAGCAATACGAATCCATCTTTCCAATTCATCAGCAACCGTTTCACCACTACCCACTTTGAATGTCGCACTACCACCAATAGTGCACCATTCTCCTAATATTCTCGGTGTCCATTTAGGATTCCCATCTGGTCTATGGACCAACGATTCTCGTTGCTTCGGTGTCAAGTGAGCCAATGAAGGGTGTTCGAGATCTGTCGGAAATTCCTCATCTAGTGGAAACTTGGCAAGATCAATACCAGTAATTCCACAGAATTTTGCAAGTGAGCCTTCGACACTTCCATATTTCTTGTAGTCTTCATATTTCGCTTGTGCTTTCTCGTCCGTTTCATCCACAATTGCGATGAAGGAGATAAAGAATCGTAGTTCGGAGGGATCACGACCTTCTTCTGCTGCTAGTCTTCGTGTCTCCTTTATCTTTGCGCCTACGTACGCTGGGTTTGGACCGCCGATGAAGATACATTCAGCATGTCGTGCTCCAAGCCTAGCTCCGGCACTTGATAGAGATTTTAGTATACGGTATTTCAGACAGACGATGGAAAGGTTGACTTACGGGGACATGCCGGCCTGGAAAAGGACAGGAGTTCGCTGAGGACTCGGATCGACTTGATGTGCTGAAACAGACTTGAAGTACTTTCCTTTATGACTGATCCGTCGAACCTTTTCAGGAAGCGTATAAGTTCCGGTAACTGCGTCAGCCACGACAGCGTCATCAGCCCATGATCCTTCCCACAATCTAGAATTATTGTTAGTCTACGAAATTTATTTAAGAATGTTGACTAACTTATAAACTAGTTGAAGATATTCCTCTGCCATTACATAACGCTCATCATGCTCAGGCAGTGCATCCAAACCAACAGCACGGGCAGCTGAATCTGACCACGAAGTAACAATGTTCTAACAGAAGAGTCATTAGAATCTCATCATTTAAATAGCATCACAGACTCACCCAAGCAATTCGACCTCTCGTCAAGTGATCCAAAGTTGAGAATCGCTTCGCTAGGAGAAATGGTGGCTCGAAGGTAGTACAAGCAGTTATACCAAATGCCAAATTTTGAGACACGGCAACCATAGCCGAGATAATCTATCTACGTTAGTCTGCTTCCCATTAAAGTGCTCTTTAGACACATACCACAAATGGGTCATATAAAGGCCACTGTGCTCCAGCACGGATTGCAGCATCGTGACTTCCTTGATAAATCTCAAGAGAGCCGAAGTTATCTGCCAAGAACAAAGCATTAAATCGGCCTCTCTCTAAGAGTTTGGCGAGGTTGATCCAGTATTCTAAATTTTTCTTTGTCTGACTTTTATCATTTGGGTGTCGCCATTGTCCTACACTAAAACTCAAGTTAGTTAAAATTTTAAGTACAAATCCCGTAAGTCTTGTGGCTGTCTGTTTAAAACACCCTGTTGAAGAGCATATCAGGAGATAAGTACAGAATCCTCAACGAGTTTCCATGTGCTCAGTTCTTCCAGTCACTGGTCTCAACCGAATGCTAGAAGTGATAATCGCTTGCTGTATGGAGTTACAAACCTTGTATGGCCAATTCCATTCATATCAAATGCATTTAGAAGAATGCGCTTTTTAGTTTTTCCGTCCTTCTGATAGCAAAATGGGCCCACATCGCTAGAAGTCATCTTGATGGTTTGGCCGTATCTCAAATGTCGGAGTGGATAAGATATTGAGTGATATTTTTGGCCTGGAAATAATTCTCTTATCATCTCATGAAGCTGGGTTGTAGGTTTACTATACATGATAGCAGACCCCACTTAAGAAACCACAATTTTCAACGATTGCTAGATTCAAGCAGGTTGGTAATCTTCACATCCCACGAATCATTTAATTTTATTGCACTAAAATGGTATGCGTGTTCATCTTTGATTATCGCGTGCTTTGAACGAATCAATATCAGTGCGTTTCTTCATCTTCTCGATCTCCCACATAATCTTGTTGATGATATCATTCCCAAAGTGTATGATGTGCTTTCCGCTACGTCTCAAGGAACCGACGTCGCTTATTTCCGGGTGGATTTATTAGACAGTGAGATATAACTGGAAGCAGATTTTTGTTATCTGATGGTTTCAATGATGAAAACTTGTTTGAATAAATATTCATATGTAATTGAGACAATTGAATGCAAAAATCAATGCCTTCGGATTCAGCAGTTCAACAAGCATCGGTGGAAGTAGTGAAGACGAGGTTGAAGCGATACAGCGATCCACTTAAAGAATCCAGTGTAACTCAAAAGTGGGATTTCAAGCTTCAATTGTATGGTGCTTTTGTACTGAGAGATATGGACTAGACTTTTGGTAAGAGCACGCAATGAGGCGTCAATTTTGGTGACCAAGTAAGTCAGGGACCCTATGGAGGTTTTCGTCGGTACTTTTTATCGATATGTTGCGTATACTGTACTTTTTCTATATAAGAGCTTGGCACTGACCCTCCCTATTCTGAAGTCAAGCTCGTCAAATTCAGTGGACACCAAGATGGCAGGGTTCTTCACCAGATTAGTGGAAGTGATAAGATGGTATCCCAAAGATATGCCATCAGCTGAACGACGCTTGGTTCATAAAATTGATCTCCTTGTCTTATCATATGCCTGCTTATCATTCTTCACAAAATATCTGGATGTTTCTGCTCTCAGTAAGTTTCAGTTGTCGAGAATTATTCCTACAGTACCTAACAATTCCTCGAAGCAAACGCATATGTTTCTGGTATGAAAGATGATCTTAATCTTTATGGAAATAGACTCAACTATATCAATGCTGCTTGTAAGCTCTTTCTTGTTTATCAAATCACTCGAAGTTTACTAATCATTTTGATAGACGAGGTTGGCTATGTTGTCTTCCAGATTCCAAGTAATCTTGTGCTTACGAAGGTCCCGTAAGTAATTCATATTATATCACATTCCTTTTAGATTCTCTGAAAGCAATATGACTTACCGTCTGTTAGGGCTCAATACTGGCTTCCAGCGGCGGAAACATTTTGGGGGCTCTTCACCCTCGGTACAGCTTTCGTATCCAACTATAATCAGTTGGTGGTGATGCGATTCTTCGTTGGGTTGAGCGCAACTTCCTGTTATGTTGGCCTAGTACACATTGTTAACTCGTGAGCAATCAATTTTCTGACAAATCTGTAAATGTGAAGTGTTGACAATTGATTTAGCTGGTACACCAAGAAAGAACTCGGTCGTCGAAACGCAATATTTTGGGTGTCTAATCCAATTGGACAAATGTTTGCTGGATACTTACAAGCAGCGGCTTATTCGAACTTGAACAATCACAATGGTCTACAGGGTTGGAGGTATGTCGGTTTACCTAACATATTACTTTGCAGCTAACATTTTATAGATGGTTATTCATTATATGTACCATCATCACTTTACCAGTCGCAATACTGTTTGGGCTCCACCACCACTATCGTGTTTTTTATGAGACTAACAAATTCCTAGAGGATTCTTTTTCTTCCCTGACCTTCCAGGACGCACTAAATCCCGATGGTTTACTGGAGAAGAAAAGCTCCTCGCAGTCTCGCGTCTTGAAAATGATGGTTTCAAAGCACCAACTGGCCTCAACAAGTCACTCTGGAAGCGAGTTCTTCTTTCATGGCGTTTCTATGCCTTTGTTTCCATTCTCGTTCTATTTTGCAACATTTTGTATGCAAGCGGAACTCCGTTCATACTTTGGCTTGATAGTCAACCGGACAAGTATTCGATTCCAATGGTAAATGACCTCGGGACAGTCTCCAATGCTGTCGCTGTTGTTTCTGCATTGAGTACTTCGTACTATACGGATCTGCGTGGAAAGAGATGGGAACCGATCTTGTTCTCGGGTGTTCTTTGCTTCTTTTCGAATCTGGTTTTGGCTATCTGGACTATACCGTCAGGCTTGAAGTTCTTCGCTTATGTGTCGATTGGTTGGGTCAATGGCACTATCCCAATTCTAGTGGCTTGGACTGCAGAAGGTCTAGCAGGAGATTTGGAAGCAAGATCAATTACGTTAGCGACGTATAATTGTCTTGGTGAGATCACTGGGCTCGTAGTGCCGTTAGTTGCTTGGCCTGTGTCAAAATCTCCAAGATTTCATGGTGGCTTCATATGGGTGAGTACCTTTTTTCTTGCACAATCAGATGACAACTACTGATTACCATTCTAGGCCACTGTTATTAGTGTCCTTTATCTAGTCAATACCGGAGTAATCATGCTTGTGCTGCGAAGAAGCAACGAGAACAAGCCAGTCTCGGCTACTAAGTTCGAAAATGGGGATTTGGCTTTGGCTACAGAGCCCGAGGTTTTGACTGACAAAAAGAGTCCACAGACTGAGACTATTGGTAAATTGGATATTTAGTACAACTATCTTTTCGCTTGTAAAGGTAAATATACAGCGCTCCAAAGGCACAAATGTTCACTACACTTTTTTGTAGCTGCTCGAACCTACTAGTATCTCCCTGAAAAGTCTCAAATATAAAGTCATTTGTATATAAAAATCGTCAAGACATCATATCCAAAGAGTTTTACTTCACACCAAGAAATCAACGAATATGTCTTCCACCCGAACATCACCGGCACTGTTCACCCGTTTTCGAGAGCTACCAACCGAGCTCCGTATCAAGATCTGGGATTATGCTCGTCAAGATGCAGTTCCGAAGTCTGGACGGTATAGATCTCACGGCGTCCTGATATCACTCACCGACCCTCAAGGCAACCCGATACAAATTTTCACTCCAAGCTTCCGTGGTGGATACCATCCTGCCCTGAACGTCAACAGAGAGTCACGAGAAGTAAATCCAGCAATTATTGAGCTTGAGTTTGTGGAGACAGGAAGGATTTTCTTTAGGCTGCTGGGATTATCTTGGTTCCAGGATGGACTTCTGTCCGAGGATGGCCGTTACAGATTGGAGTCTCATTTTGGCCAGTTTCTAAGTTTCCGCTACTTTCTTGTTAGCAAAGTCAACTAGAAAGATGTAGAAATCTGGTTTGTTTTGCATATCCTTAATTGCAAAATATTTCTGGTGCGAAGTGGCAAGTGGTAGCGTCGTTGCTTTCCAGGGAGCTCACGTGGTTTGACTTCAGTTGCAGCTTAAGAGCAAAATATCAACCCAGCAAAGCCATTTTCACCCAAGGTCTTGATTTTCCGTGATACGCATTTGACTCTTTTCAGAGTCCCTCAATAATGAGTTCTACTTCTCAGATGAAAGTCACATGATCCCCCTTTGTCACACAAGCGAGCAACACCAACTTCGAAAACATCGCCGCTAGCTAACCTGTCTTTAAACCCAAGATTATCCCAATACTAAAGAAAGACTCCTCCAGACCAATCTCTCATTAAACGCCTCAAAACTCAAAGACTCGCCTTGCCAAACATCTTATCACCTATATCACCATGAGTATAAGGCACCAAGTACCCATCATCATCCACACTATCAGCCCTAAACCCCACCACAAGACTTCCAACCACCTCATGACCAGAAACCTTCTCAATAGCCTCCGGACTTGCATAGCAGCTTAGTATAGTAACACAACCTGCCATACCACCCATATCCTGTACTTCGTCACACAACCGTACAATCGTATCTCCAGTAGCCATAACAGTATCCAAGAGGACAATTATCTTCCCCTCTTCACAAGTACAAGTTCCGCTGCTATTTGAGGAAGTGGAAATCATCTGAAGAGGTGGTGCACCCATCCAGTCGCTCGCAACGGTCCGACTTCCCTTTTGCTTCCTGCAGCGTACGAGGACGCATGAGGCTTTGGGCAACCGGTTTTGTGCTACGACGTACATGGGTAAGCCGGCTCGGAGAACTGGAATAAGCACTATGTTGTCAGAAGTGGAGAGGTTGGTGTTTGTTGAGATGGCCTGTGAGATTATAAGGTCAGTCATTTCGTGGACGACGCTTTGCATTTTGCTTGTGGTTGTTGATGCTGAGAGGAAGGGGTCCATGAGTGAGGTCATTCGAGGGTCTGAGGAGCAGATTTTTACTGCTGTTGTTACCGTGGAGGTGGTCATTGCTTCAGTAGAAGGATTGTATGTTCTTGGATGGGTTTAATGTAAGAACTGGGGTTATGTGGTTTAATAGGTCAATGTATCGTGTGGATAGTTGAGGTTTTGATAAGAGTTTTGGTTGGATCCAGTTAATTCTTGTTTCTTTTATAGTTGGTATACTAAACTGACATTCACTCCAACTAGTGGATTTGACAAGGTAACAACTCATGTAGATTCGAAGATATGTCCCCTTGCGAAGTCTTGGGGCTGTTGACTGGTAAGCAAAAGGGCAACTTGGTCATATCTAGTGTTCTCGCAGTCAGCTCGTACCACCTAACGCGAGTCACATAGCCATGAATATGCATTTGAGCAGTCATCTTTATCCTCTCACTCGAGGGACTCGAGTCCCTCGAGTCCGAAGGCTGCTGTACCACTCGTGGCTTTGGAGGCACATGGCTATAAACGGAAACCCTTCAAGTATCTTTAGTCATAGGATTAACATTGTTGTTCCTGTGACCCCAATTCTGTTTGATTAACACCTGATAGCCAACTGTCAGATTGCTGAATTTAATGGCTTAGTCTTTGCTTAGAAAACACGAAGACGCACTGGTTGACAAGACGCTAATAAGTGACAGACATGAATAATGCAGTGGGTGACAAACTAAGTGAGACAATAATGACAACATAGCACAGCAGTATGCATCTAGAATACTTGGTATGGCCATATGAAAGCCATCATTTGTTTAATGCTAATTGCAAACAGTTCACAAGAAGCTTATTGAAAAATAGGCACAACCTAGTACTAGGAAACTTAATAAATGGCTAACAGAGACTTAAAACATTTCACTATCTTAGTTACTTCCACTGCAATATTATAAAACTTAAATTTAGCTACAAACTTGTACATTATGCTATAAAATTTCAAACTATTTTTTTAAAAGATTATTATCAACTCCTGAACATATACAAGGATCTTGGCACACAATTTATATTATTGTAGG
Organism: Pezicula radicicola; assembly: GCA_003008705.1. Lineage (NCBI taxonomy): Eukaryota > Fungi > Ascomycota > Leotiomycetes > Helotiales > Dermateaceae > Pezicula > Pezicula radicicola. Next base: position 217,576 of record PDUO01000048.1, on the reverse strand, counting down.
AAGTGTAAAGACCTGTAACTTAAATGGACATCACCAATACAGTGAATTTGAGCAGTCGGGTAACACACATGCTCACAAAGAGGGGCTGTAAGATGGTGAGAAAATTCTAACTAAGAGAGAGTAACTTATCCAACAACGGTCCTACCAACGGAAGAGCACCCAATTCAAATGGTTTATTCAAATCAAGTGGGCTTCATAAATGGAAAATGTTACCCAAATCAAGTGAGTTACCCAAGTCAAGTGGGATACCACAGTCAGTTGAGCCAAAGGCTTGGAAAAAGTAGACTCGGCATAGCTGTCCCAGAAATGTTTGTGTTATGCATGACAATTATTTTGAGGAACTCTGATGCTGAAGGTCAAGCAAGATAAGTGGTCTATAAGAGCAAGTGGTGAATCACAAAGACGTGTTTTAATTTTGCGCGTTTGTAATTCAAAAATTGGCCGCAATATATTATTCCCAACTTAAACTTCCATATTTAAAATGAATTGCTTCAGCCCGCACGCAAAGCCTTGCTACAACCATAACGTCAACACATTTCTTCCTGGTCTAAAATTACCCCATCCGCCCAACCACTACACCCATTGTCTCTTCCAATTTCAACAATGACGACGCCACCAAAGACTGTTGCGTTGTTCAAAGACATGGAGCTTTCTTTCAACCCCTCCACCGACTGGCTTGACGGCGGAGTACCAGCACATCCCTTCTTCGACCAAAATCAGAAGATTCAAAGTATCACTTCCCGCATCAAGAACAAGCTCCTTACCTACGGCCTTCAAGGAGTAGAAAAACTCATTCACCAGTCCAGCAATCCTATCGATTCCCACCTTGTAAATTCACTGCGCGAGCAATCCGAAGTTTGGAAGGCTGTATTAGCAACTCAAAAATATGGTGGAATCTATTTCTTCAGCAGGTCTGACGCAAGAGAATGGCGAGAGAAGTGGTGCGGAAGTCCAGAGACAGTCTCTTTGATCCAACAAATCGACGAGTTATTACAATGCAACGACAAGGGAATTAAGGCTATGAACTACGCAGTCCACACTTTTGTCCACGATGAAAGCATCAAGCTTGAACGAGAAACGAAACTCATACCAAAAGGTGCTTTATCTTGTAGAGCAAAGAACCATATCGCGGTCAATGTGCAGTCTTTTAGAGATACGGCAGAAGACAATTTGAGTGACTGCAAACCTCGGTACGATTTACATGACTTCGCACACTTAACAACTGCAACGTTGTGCTCCGATCTTTATGGAAACCAGTACCACCCAAAGTTAACGAATCTACCTTTACATCTCACGGCTCTGATTCGATCTCGAAATCTGGAGTTGCTGCTGCCTGGTCGAGAACAAACTACTCTCATTTCAGATGGGATTGTATTCAGTGAGTTCCTTACGAAGGTATTTACCGACGAAATTAAGTCGACCAAAATGGAATTAAATGATCAATCTGGAGCAAAATTCAACCATGCCACAACCTATACAACTACCTACGAACAGCTTACAGAGACTCTGGCTTCTAAAGTAGCCGAATATCTCATGGGACGAGGGACATTGATTCATAACACCACTGAAGAAGCTATTAGACTTTCAGCACCGATCGCACCAGTGCAATTGGCAGTTCTAGCCCAAAACAAGGCTTATGAACTAACTGCGTCCGAAATCGAGCAACGGGTCTTTTTCCGTGGACGAGGGAAAGATGAAGCGCCTCCAGATGAACTAGAAGGTTGTTTAGGCGCATGGGAGCGAATTGAGACGCTGGCAGAAAATCGGAGCTGGACGTATTTCGAGGTTCGTAATACAATTAAACACCGCGCCCATACGGAGGCTTATCGGTTGGTAACGGAGGAGTTTCTTGGGCGAGGGGAAGACTCTGATCTGTGCCGGGCTATTTTGGATAATATTAAATATGAGGACTGGAAGCGGGGTGAGAGAGTAAATTTGTGGTATTTGGTTTCTTCGTCGGGGTGTCTTTTGTAACGGCTTAAATTTGGGTTCACAATTTTGCTTGTTTTGAGTAACTGACTTGTTTTGATTCGAGTAACTGACTTGATTTGGATAACTCACTTTTGGGCAACTCACTTGGCTTGAGTAACTGACTTGTTGTGAACAACTGAAATACACCGCCTTAAGAGCGGTGAATATAAAACATATTCGCGGCTCCTCTAGCAGAAACTCATCGCTTCTTTAGGTAGGTAACGTTGTTCCTTCCCTACTCAGCAGCAATCTGCAACCCCTCCCACGCTTATGATATTTCAACAAGTTTCCCCACTTCGTGTCACCATCAACACAAACATAACACCACAGCAAGAAGATTATCACAATGTCACCAATTAGTTTACCACTCAACACACCCCCAATTGACCTGACGGACCCTCCAGACCTCGTTATCTTTGATTGTATGCATTTAACTTCACCCTTGCACTCTCCCGACTTCCTTCGCCCCTACACTTTCCTTGAGAGGCATTGCTAACACACTGCTTTTGAATTGACAGTCGACGGTACACTCTTCGATACTCGAGCCTCCATCATCCACTGTATCGCCCAGACCTTTGCAGAATTGGCGCCAGACGCACAACCTTCGACTAGCGATATCCAATCCGTTATTGCGAGCGGAGTAGGCCTCGAAGAGACCTTCCGGCGCTTGATCTTGAGCGACGATGAAACAGCTCCTGGAATAATATCTCGAGATCTGAGCAACTGGGTCTCAAGATACCGTGCTATCTACACCGAAGAGGGACTTTCGAAGATCACTCCTTACCCAGGAGCCAAGCAAACCCTACAGCGCTTACACCAACATAACATCAAGACAGTTATAAGTAGCAACAAGGGTCGAGAGGCAGTTTTGAGTGTCCTCACAACTTGGGATATGTTGAAGTATATTGATTTCGTCGTGGGAGATACGCCTGCTGTCAAGAAGAAGCCTGATCCACAGAGCTATGACCTGTTGATTGCACCGAGATACGGCACACAAGATACGAATTCTTGTGTTGTTATTGTTATTGGCGATACTATGGCTGATATAGAGTATGCAAGAAACATTGGAGCTTTTGGGGTATGGGCGAAGTACGGTTATGGAAACCGGGACGAAATCGAAGAGACGGGTATCATGTTTACTATTGATAGTTTGTTTGAGTTATTGAAGGAGTAGAGCTCAATTCTCCTTTGAGAATTTGGGGCTGGGGCCATAAGAAGGCGTAACAAGAATGCAATAACATTTTACACATGCAACATATGCATAGGTCTTTTCCTTTCTCTCCCCACCTTCGTATGCAAAGTGCCTCAAGAACACAAATACCACAAATGACATCAGAACCCTTCCTTTCTGCGTGTAGAAGTTCAGTGTAGCTAAAGTTAACCCCCTATGGTTTAGCTCTCCAACCTCGGGCCGCCGATCGAATTAGGGGAGAGCGCCAAGCTAAATATTTAGCGAGACGCCTCACCTGTCCAGGCACTTTCGAGAAAGAAAAAAAAACAAACACTAAAAACAAGTAAAAGAAAGGATATACTCCACCCATATTATTCACATCTCAAACTATTTGCTAGCTCCGACGTTCGTCATGAACCAAGAACACGAAAAAGATACAGACCCATCCTCGCCTCAAGCACCAATACGCTCACCAGATCAAGGTTGGCGAGCTTGGCAAGCAGTCGTTGGTGCTTGGTGTTGTTTATTTGCGAGTTTTGGTTGGATAAATGGTAATTGTTTTCTCTCTGAACTTGAATTTGCCAAGTAAGAGAGCGAGATCGGTTGACATTCTAGGGAATAGCACTTGCAATTTTCCAAGATTATTACGAAAAGACTCTTCTGAGAGATTCCTCCGCTTCATCGATAGCATGGATTACTTCTATTCAGACATTTATTCTGTTCTTGATGGCACCTACTGTTGGCAAGGTAAGAGATCCTCAACCCTAATTCAAGGAAAAGTCTCTCTCAGCTTTGAAACGTGCTCACCATTGAAAATAGCTATATGACAACTATGGGCCTCGATACCTTCAACTACTAGGAACGCTTCTCCAATTCTTCGGTCTTATGATGGCTTCACTTTCAACAAAATACTACCAGTTGCTTCTCTCGCAAGGAATTTGTGCTTCGCTAGGAGCCAGTCTCGTCTTTCATTCCGGACTCTTGACTGCGTCGACATGGTTTAAGACTCGACGAGGTCTCGCCTTAGGTATCGTCGCATCCGGCTCATCAATCGGAGGAATGGTCTTTCCAATTCTCCTCTCCAAACTCCTAAAAGAAGTTGGATTCGGCTGGACAATGCGAATCTGCGGTTTCGTAGTACTTGGGGTCCTAATAATCGCCAACATAACAGTACAACCACGCGTACCTCCCTCACCAAAACCACTCATACTTCACGAATTCATCCAACCATTCCATGAAAAAGTTTTCCTCTTACTAACAGCAGGAACAATGCTAGGTTTTCTATCGCTCTTCATTCCACTAAACTACATAGTAGTCTACGCACAATCCAAAAACATGAGCACGAACCTATCAACCTATCTCCCTACAATCCTCAACGCAGCAAGTTTATTCGGACGAATCCTCCCAGGTTGGCTGGGCGATCATCTAGGTCTCTTCAACATGATGATACTAATGACATTTCTCTGCGCTCTCACACTCCTTCCTCTCTGGATCCTCGCCCATACCAACATAACCCTCATTCTCTTCTCCATATTCTACGGTTTCACTTCCGGAGCTTTCGTCTCTCTTGTCCCTGGTATGGTAGCTCAGATCTCAGAAAAAGACATGAGTAAAGTGGGGGTTCGACAAGGAAGTTTGTTTGCTTGTATTTCGGTTTCTTGTTTAATTGGGACACCGATTGGAGGAGCGCTTTTGAAGGGGTCTGAGGGGGAGTTTTGGGGAATGCAGGTTTTTGCTGGGTGTTTGATGTTTGGGGGGTGGTTTTGTTATGGGGTTGCTAGGTTGTGTATTAGGAGGGGGGTTATGGTCAAGGTGTAGAGTTTGAAATGGGGTTGGAGAGGTTGGAGGGGTTGGAAAATTAGATTTATATGGTTTCCTGTCATGACTTTTGTTTTGTTTGGTTCTTGTATATATGCAAAGAGAAGGAGATAGATTTTGGCGACATAATGCCAATTGTTGAGAACTCGTGCACACTAGATATGACTCTTCAATGTTATCCAACTCCCATATGAACTGGAGCTTGAATTGTTCTGTACATTCCAATTATATTGTACGAAATGGTTTGATTAAATGCTGAGAGGAGTTTCAAAAAGAAGAGATCACAGTTTCCCTTCCCTTCCTCGTAAGATGCGGAATAGAAATGACGAAAGTTATATAAGCACAAACTGACTTAGGGGATAATTTTCTTCTATAATGATATTCTAATGCTGGCTGAAAATGACAACCAGAATTAAAGATATCAAAGTCTCACGAAAATGATGGCGGCTTGCAAGGTATTACAACCACTCTCACTACTCACTAGCTATCCTCCAGCAATTTTGCAACGCAATTCCTGCTCAACTACGGATACACTGGTGATATTTCCAACCTCTTTTCACAACAAGAACCAGACATGCAACATTCTTAAATTCGGCGAGGATTCCAGCCAGAAACAGATGAGATTAAAAATCGTCCCCCTCGAAAGAAACTTACAATACCCCACCAGTGTACGAAATAACCACGACTCGACACCCCTCAAAATCAAAATTCCCCTCTCAAAACTTCTCCCATCCCAAACTCACCAACTAAACCCCATCCCCCCAATCCCGCACCACAAAACCAGCCTCTAAACCGTCATTCCCCTCACACCTCTCACCAACACCAACACCAACACCACCAACAACAGCAACCTTCTTAACTCTCCCTAAAACATCCAACAAAGAAATCTAGAACCTAACATTCGCACCCCGAACCCTAAAACTCCACAAATAGGTATACACAAATATCATTCATTCTCGACAATTATAGATTACACTGACAGATCCACGACCCATTGCAAAACTACAAGCCTTAAGCAAGATAATCCCTTTCTAGAATCATCCAGCACCTTACTTACCTACGATTTAGAAAAATCCTCTAATGAAGTATTTCGTTGGGTTACATCGAACAATTATCAAAGATCAAGGTACCGGCTTCGAAGTGGTAACAATAGAAAAGAATTTAAAGTTGAAAGGAGGAAGGGGGAGGCACGTCAAATAAATTCGTTGGTGTGGGAAATTTGGACGTATGTTATATTTGGTAGAAAAGGCAGGCACATCATACTCTACTGCTTACTGTACCAAAGATACGCAAAGATGCGAAACAATATAAGTCATATGTCTTCAGCCCTTCTTCCCTACAGCAGAGGATGAAGGCTACGAACATATCTACGATACTAGTGGACATAATACCGATAATGATATCGCTTATAAGCGAGGTCGTCTCTATGTTTTTGTTTTGAAATCAGTATTTTGTTTTTCTGTCTTGAATATGGGTATAAGTGGTACAAGTTAACTGTATCAAAGGCTGAGACGAGTGCCTATGCCCTCTTCTCGTGTTTGGCACGGCTGGATTCCCAGTGCTTTAAATGCAGATCCTATTCAAATCACCAACTTGACCAAGATCATTTAAAAGACCAACATGCTCAAGAAATCATTTATTCATTCCTTCATTCATTTTCGTTTCAATTCCTTCAAATTCCTTCAATGCATACAATCCAATATGCTTTTCTACCTCAAGTCCTTAGACGAGGTTCTGTTTCCCGAACGCCTTAGAATCATGAACTATGTATCTACCAAAATCCATCGCCGCCCTCTTTCTTAGCTGCAACTGGGGTTGCCATTTCCTCAGCCCAATCACCAGCAGGCTTGTCTGATGTTGGGGACAAAACCGTAGGTTTTGCGCCTGGTAGAGCGGGGAAATCATCCGGTGTTGGGACTGAGTTTTGAGCACCACCACGAGCCTTCCCACCTCGTCCCCTATTGTTGGAACTGCCACCTCCACGCCCGCCCCTTGTTGGTGGTCCATCAGAGGCTTCATCTCCATCGCCATAGTAGTGTTGGCTGCTTGTAAGCCCGCCTCTACCTCCTCGGATAACACCTCCATGTCCGCCCCTCACATATTGACTACTACGCCCAGTCGTTCTATCAACAATATCCGCCTCTGTCTTCCCCTCATCCCACTCGCGCCCTCCCTGCGCCTTGAGCTTCCGTTCTCTATTCTTTGCGCGCTCCATATCCATTTCTCTGCGCGACTTCTGTTCTTCTACCCTTTTCTTCTGCTGCTCTTTCTCTCGTTTCGCGAATGCGGCAGAATCTGCTTCAGACAAGCGGTGCCGCTCTGCTTTCTTCGCATTTAAGATTGCCATGGCTGCCATTTTCGCGGAGAGTTCTTCTTCGGTTAATTTCTTGTGTTGTGGTCCGCCCGTCGCAGAGCGATCACCACGTACTGCGTGAACGCGAGTTTCAATATTGGCGGATGGAGCAGCGGGTGGTTGCTGTATAGAGGTAGGTGATTCGATTGGAGTGTCGGAAGTATTGTTGGGAGATTCGGTGGGTTGAGATTGATGTGGCGGGGCAGCTTGTGCTGGCGCTGGGTCTGCATATCTCGATTGATTTAATCCTCCTGATTTGAACTCTTCTCGAATATCTCCTCTCCCTTCGCCTCTCCCTCGTCCTCTGCCTCCTCTACCCCTCCCTCGCTCTCTTTGCCCTCCCCTCTGGTTCCCTCCTCCATTGGCCGCATTGTGGCCCTGTTGCTCAACTCTTGGAACATTTGACTCTTCTGAAGCTCCAAAATTTGGTTGGTGATCAGTGACTCCCTCTTCAGGGTGCTGTTCCTCCACAATTGCAACTGGCTCTGTAATTGGCTCGAATTCGTCTGCGAAGAGGTCGTCATCCTCTCTGGATTGAGCGAATTCGTCCATTGCTTTTTGCTACTACTTCCACTACCTTCTCCTTGCTTAGCGCGTTCTTCCACTCGAGTATTGCTTTTATCTATACCCCTCGACCAAGGAAGATCCAAGCGCTTTCGTGACGAAGGTGGGGAGCCTGGTACGAACGAGTCCTCGGTGGTTTGAGTTGAAGGTCTGTGTGCGTCGGAGAACCCAGAAATTGCTATCGGGATGGTCACTAGCTGTAAGGAGTCTTGGGGGTGAAATTCGGATTGGACACGTTTGTCAGAGTTCTTTTCGTTGCGAACCTTTTCCTTTGGGAACTCGATATTGTGATTAGATCGGTCCGGGTCCATATTTAATCCGTCGGTGTTTTATTGTTCCGATATGTGTGGCGTCAATCTTGTGGTTAGGTTTGTGGCGCGTGAATGCATGCCATGTGGAGGAAGTGTGGGGTATGGGAAGTGCCTGGTGGTGCGGTGAATTCACCCAGGTTTGTAGTTAAACAATTTTGCTAGTGTGTGACTAACGGCGAATGTATAGGTGAGTGTGAGTGCATCAGTTTGACTTTGCACATGACAACGTTCAAGTTAATTGACATATTCCGTCTGAGGAAGCACAAATGTCTACTTGTATTGTGAGTAAAGCGACTGCAATAGTGCAATAGTACCACCAAATCCAAAACCTAGTACATCTAGATAGGTCTTATTTATATGCAGTCCCGGTGTTGGAAATAACACTAGGTTTGTATACAAGTAAATTAAGCGAGCAATGTATAAAGAAATCCACACAAGGGCAAGTTTAAGTAACTTAATCCGGGAAACTCTTTTAAGTCTAGAATCAAAAGCACTGTCCCAACAATCATATTCCAATTGATATACACACCTACCCAGCGTAGAACCAATAGGTTTGCATTCCTACTCCCTTAGCCTAGTAATCCTTAACAGAAATAGATAAACAAACCTTCACGTCTTCTCCCTCTACGTAAGGTACCTAATATTTCCCTCATCCCTCAACCCCAGCTCCAACACCCTCGCACTCACTACCTTACAACCACCCTTCACAACAAAACATCCAATTCGCAATAACAATAGTAATAAAAAAAATACTTAGTCCATCACCTCTATCTTACTCTCTTCACACTACTCATAACCTTCTCCACCAATGAGCTTTACAGCCTATGAAACCAAAGCCTTTATTTCTACTCCAAAAACGACCTAAGTCCCTCAATATGTCTCCGCCTTTTGAATTTCTACCGAGAACTAACTAATCGTGATAAAACTTCGTTCTACCTACCTATGTAACGTCCCCTGTGAAAAGGTGATATATTTGGCACCTATAATTAACGTCCTTTACAGTAGAGTTAGGTCGCTATGCAGCTAGATAATGATGAACAGGTGACACAAAACATATCAGTTGGTTACTTGGTCGACCAGGAACCGCAACTACTGCGTAAGAGGATAATAACAGACCGCTTCCACTACTTTGTGGGGCCAAAATCCGTTGTGCAATATATATTTTATTTCATTGGCCCCCATTAAAGTGGTCAAAGTCTTGGCCTGGCAATAACTGGTGTTACTTGAAGCAATTTGATGATCCAGCAAATAATTCCAGCTGCCAACACGATAAAAATCACTCATCAAACAGAGGTGCGGTTGGTATGAGTTGGGGTAGCATAAATAATGTATTGATCAAAATCAGCGCACTAATTATACATCGGATTGCAACAGCTACGCGTCATATCCAGAATTACCTATTCAATGCTCATCTTCATTAGCCCATCGTTCGTGTCCACCATTCCCTGGAACCCAACACGCTTCACCCCGCCATTACCAGTCTTTCCTGCCTCCCCATTACTCGGAGGCCTGCTTCCCCAAGGCGTGACATCTCTTTGCATGGGACTCTGCATAATAGGGCTGTTATGTACACTCATACCAGGGCTCACTGCTCTGCGTTTAAAGCTTGTGGGGTCAAAGTCGTCGTCTCTTCTGCGCTTCTTATTGACCTTTTGTGTAATCTCCGCTTGCGTTGGGCCACCAGGAACTGGTCCTGGAGTTGCGGACCTGGAAGGTGATGATTGGCGCTCGGAGCTGGATGTAGTTGCGAATGGTGGTGGTATATTTAGGGATGATGGCGGAGTGGAAAAATGTGGCGAGTCGACTAAGGACATCTCGTCACTAATAGCTGACGACGAGCCGCGATGTAAGAAGTTGGAAGGTGGTGGTGTACGGCCATTTTCATCCGTAAAGGTCTCCCAGAATTCCTTACCCTTTGAATTTCTCATGGCGTGCTGCTTAAAGCTGCTGGACATGATAGTTGACGAGGCATCAGCCATGATATCGTCCTCTGGGATGCCTTCCAGTGAATCCTGAGTTTGCGGTCCCAAAATAGGCGAAGATTGTGTAGTGGTAGGGGCTGATGCAACAGATGGGTGTCGGGCTGGTTCAAGATCCATGTCGCTTTCTCGAGTTTGTCTCACGACTTCTGCCTCTCGACGAACTTCGGTTTCAACCGGAGCGCTCTCCTCAGCAAGGGCGGCACGGATGCGGGCAAAGCCTTTCGTTTTAGGCTCATACGAGTTAGCACTCGTTCGGGAGATATCATCGGAAATACTCACCAGCATATTACCTCTTCTGGTCACGGCCCTGCGGATGACGCCCCGTTGGGAATCTCTACCAGGTGTAATTGGGTCTCCATTCTCCAGTGTTGATTTCAAGGTACCATCATCGCTCTCGCTGCCCGATATATTCAGTTGATTCGCAGCCCAGCTAATACTCTCTCGTCTCGCATGCGTTCCGTCGCCCTGTATTTCTCGTCCAAAGTAACCAGTATTCATACCATCAATATTTCGGCCCATGGGGGGCGACTTCGAACTACGGCTAGCCTTGAAGACATTACTGAAGCTCCCACTTTTCTTTCCCTTCTTGTGGTGTAACCTGTGCCGTTGAAAATTCATCAGACTGCTGACCGCAGGGGATTGTCCAGATGTCCAGTTGTTTCCAGGACTTGGTTGGGGCAGTGTGCCAAAAGCTCCCGACATCTTACTAACTTGTGGCGTTGTGAGGATAGAATCATCAATATCATCCGCATCCATCATATCCTCTTCATCCGAACTACTTCCTGAAGAATCTGAGCCTAGCATATTTACGCTGCCCAAAGAGCTCGAAATGTTCATTCGCTCCGCATTCGCCATCGTCGACCACAGTGAATTCGAATTCATGCCACTGTGTGAATCGGGATTCGCAAAGTGGAGTCCGTTCTTTCGATTTGGAATATTCATCGCACGTCCGCCGATTGTAGGGGAAGAGTCTGGGGAGGATTGCTCTGCGAGGGTCGAATGATGTAAGTTCGTAGCGGCTCTCGAAAAGTCTAAACCGCGGGAACGTCTTGGTAGTACCGATGTTGGAGATCCGTAGGTCTGTGAGTAGTCAAGTTTTGGTGACAGAGGGGCTCGATTTATGGAGGCAGAAGAGCTTGGGGACATCAAGTCGCGCGGTGGCATCTGCAAAGAAAGGCCACGCAAAGGAAATGCAGGCCGCCGTGGTGTTGTCGGGCTTTCATTGACGGTACTATCATCCTTTGATTTCCGTTTTTCTGGCTCGCGGAATTTGGGAGATGGGGATAATGTTGGTGGTGGGATGTCCGAAAGAGAGCGAGCCTTTGGAGGAGATGGTCCAGGGGTTGTTTGTTGGCCACCACTCGCAGCTTCCCTCAATTCATTATTCTCAACGTCCTTGCTTAACAAGCCGGCCTCGCTCAATTGACTGGAGAGCATGATGTCTACGGCGAAAGTTCAGAGTGGTATGGATTTTCGACTGGTTGAGGAGACTACTGAGGCCCTAAGAATTGGGGATCAAGAGTGACTGGGGTTTCACCGGCAACCGCAGGTGGCGATGCTTTGAGGCATCGTTGAGGATATACTCGGAAGAAAAGAAGACAGTGAGGTCCTGACTATATACGATACAGAAAGAGAGGGAAAGTGACGGGGATGCAGATTGAATCAAGATGATGAGGTTGGAATTAAGGTAAGAGCTACACAGGGATCTTAGTGCCGGCCTAGTGGCTCCGGAGCTAGCCCCTCTTGAAAGTTCAAAGGCAGGGAAGAGCTAGAAACACACCGGCAGAAAACCAAGCCGGTGTGAACTTAGCGAAGTTGAAGCGAGAAGGGTTGGGCTTTAGCGAGGTATAAGGGGTGGCTAGCGCTGCTCCTCCTCGTCATCTCCGCGACGACGCGTCTTCCTTCCCTACGTACCACATCTTACGCGACTTTCCGCATCAACCCAATCACAACCTCCATCACTGTATGGCGAGACCCCGTGACGTAGTGACCGATCTCACTAGTAACTGCAACTATCCTCTACTGCATCACTTTCCTGGTGACAAGTTCTGCGACATAGGGTACCCGGTCGTTGCCAATAGTCCTCCGCACTATTACACACAGAGGCAAGGATCTTCCGCTTCACAATGTGGCCATTTTGTAGGTCTTTATATCTTCCTATATCTTTCATAGCTAACTATTTACCTGCCAGTTGTGAAAGTTGCGTCCGAGGATGGGACAGATCGCAAAGATGCTCAGCGAATTTGCATTAATGGACTTGGCCCTAATACTCAGTGGGCGGAAGCGAAGAACCTAATTGCTGCAGCAGTTCATCTACCACTCGAAAAATGTAGATTTGTCCACAAGGGAAAGTTCCTGGAAGATGCGATGGGCACCTTGCAACGTTGTCGGATCAACCCCAATGACCTTGTTACTGTCTACCTAGTCCCACACGCAGAGGAAAGTCTTGGTCTTGGTCAGGTTGATCTTGAACAACCAGAACCCAACTTCTATGAGGAGGGCATTCTAGTTGCTGATTATACTTGCGCACGCTGTCAACGACGTCCTCAAACCAAGATCTGCATCAACTGTGGCTGCGGAGCTTGCGGAAATAAAGATGACGACTTAGACAATGTTGTATGCGAAGAATGTGACCGGTGGTACCATTTTGTGAGTGTTCAATCCCCAAAAGCATATGTCAATAGATATCTAACAGTCCATAATATCCAGGCGTGTCTTGATCCGCCATTAACAGAGCTTCCCGACGATAGCTGGTTTTGTGTTGAGTGTAAGAACGACCACCGTGTTGTCCTGCCTGGTCAATCTACCCCAGTCTTACCGACCTCAAAGAAGAACTTCAGAGGCATGGCAAATATCGGTCATCCCAAGAAATGCGAGCACGTTTCCCCCAACCACCGTGGCCCTATCCCAGGTATTTCTGTAGGCCAGTCATGGAAGTTTAGAGCATATTGCGGAGGTGACGGTGTTCACCGACCAACCATTGCTGGAATTGCTGGTTCTGTGTATAAGGGAGGAGCTGTATCGATTGTGCTATCTGATGGCTACCCAGAAGATACGGACTCAGGCGATACCTTTTGCTATACCGGTAGCGGAGGCAGAGATCTTGGCAAGGGTACTGACAAAAAGAAACGAGTTAACGTTCAATCATTTGATCAAACTCTCACTGGAGCTAACCGTGCTTTGGCAATGACCTGCGACGCTCCCTTGAACAAGAATGGTGCGGTTGCAAGGAATTGGAAGGATTCTCTTGCAATTCGTGTGGTTCGGGGGTATAAAGGAAAAAAGCCGTATGCTCCTGAAGAAGGTTATCGGTACGATGGCATATACAAGATTGTTCAATACAAGTTTTGTGTTGGCAAGAGTGGATTCAAAGTTTATAGCTATGAGTAAGTGATCCTATTCTCATTTGTATAGATTGTACAATTTCCTCTGAAATTGTGTAACACAAAGCAAGTCAACTACCTAACAAGGAAACTTTACTAACTAAAATAGATTCCGGCGCGATGATGTCAGCCCTGCCCCGTGGACGGCTGCGGGCAGGTTACGAATCCAACAAGAGAATCTTCAAATGGTCGTGCCAGCACCCGACTTGAAATCAACCCCCACAGACCCGAGGTCTTCAATACAGGATTCGGAAGAAGCTACTGATTCTGACCCTACTACCAAGAGCAACTCGCGAACCTCCAAGCGGAACTCGGAGGACATCGACTCGAGCGATTCTGACTCTATGCCAAAACGCAAAGTTACGAAGCGTAAACCTTTGAGGCGCGCATTTAACCTTAATTTCCAAGTGTACTCTAGCCCAGAGGAGGAAGACGAAAGCTTGATATCCCAATCCAACGCAGAAAACCCCGTACCACTAATAATGAGCAAGTCTTCAAGTCTCCCTCCAGATGTCATCGAGAGCAAATCACCCTACTACAAAATACCCGCAGACCTTAAATCTCTTATTAACAGAGCAATGAACGCCAACAACCTACAACGCCAACCATTTCAAAACCTGCTCGTAAAGAACTACGCCAACTGCCGCGAGTTCATCGCAGAAATAACCTCGTTGTTCGAATGCCCAATCTGTAAAGAATTCTACCAATACCCCGTAACCAGCCCATGTGGTCACGTTGCATGCCTCCAATGCCTGAACACAAGCATCAACACAGCCTTCGGCGCAAAGTGTTCTATCTGTCGTGCTTCCCTAATAACTGGAGGTTCATATAATGATAGAGAGATGAACGCTATACTGGAGAGAAAGGAATGGTTAAAAATTATGGAAGTGGATAACACATTGGTGGAGATCGTACGTGCGTGTGGTAACACGGAGTATTGCAAGGATTTGGAAGCTGTTATGAAGAAGGTTGGTGGTCGTTAAATGTGCTCGAAGTATGAGGATTGCTTTGGCTTGCTTTGACTTGCTTTGGCTTGTAGAATTAATGTAAGAGATTAGGTAGCGATCATTAAATGAGGGCGTATGGCCTTTAAATAGTAAATAAAATAAATATAATTCATTAATTGGCTGATGTATGTACGATGTGAGTAACCTACTTGATTTGGATACCCAACTCGACTTAAGTTTCTCACAGTGCACATCACTCGTCACTCATACCTATTTTCAATCCAGACGGAAACTATTAAGAAATAAACCATAATTCACGCAACTTCCCAAACGCTATGCAGTAACAAAGGTTCTTAAAATTCATATTCCTGTCACTACATCATCAGCTGTGACTCACAAAGAACAAATTTTCAATGTATCTAATGGTACGAACTGAAAGCAGCTCAAAATAATCTTCTCAACTTTCATTCCATACCCTAGGTAGGCATGTTGACACCCACCCATATTAAAGCAGCAGCCCCGCTTGGGGCCGGGGCCGGGTCGACACAAACACCTCGATCTCAATACCAACGGAGCAGTCGCATGCTCTCTCCAGGCACTATCCTTCAAAGCCATACCTAATCTTCAATAAATTCAAAAATTCAAACAAAATAACTCTCACACTCACACATACACACACACACTCTCTCTCTCTCTCTCATCCTCGGCACGAAATGGCAGTCACCTCAACTACTACCTCCGGGCCAAATGGTTTATCCTGCTCCTACTATGGGGAATTAGGACAGCTATCGATCAAAATCTCCCTCTCTCTTTCCAAAAATGGCGAGCTCTTGGTACAAAAAGTACCTAGTTGGAAATATTTTCGTCCTAATTATTCTCTAGGGCATGAGAACCGCAGTGGATCAATCCTCCCTTGACGAGACACCTGTTTGACGGTCTGCTCTCTGAGTCAACAGTACCATTCTGGTAAGTCTGGATCATTGAGTTACTTTGAGCTACCCAAGTTGTCTGTGCAACGAACTTGTTTTGAGCAATTCACTTGTTCTACTTCTTTGGAATTACCAAGAACATGTGGTTTACTCACTTCTTCTGGGTTAATTATCTACTAATTGCTATTTTCATAGGGTCTTATTGGCTTCATCGGCATGTGGATGATGGCGTCCGAAATTAATCCCACCGGCCCTACTCCCGAGTCCCTTTCCTATAGCTCATGTTACCAATGGGTACTTGTTATGGCCAGCGGAATTGTTACCAAGTTGTCCTGCGATGGTGGTATGAACGATGCACAGAAAGTCGTATTGGCTTTTGTCTGCCTTTTTTTTTGGTTCTGGATGCGATTGAAGCCTTTTATACCACTTACAAGTACGTGAACAATCTAGTTGTTCTGAGTTACCCAGTTGCTTTGGGTTACTCATACTGACTTGATAATTTAGTTGGAAGAAGTTGATCGACCAGAGCAGAGACTCCCCAATTCTCCCCACCCATAAGTAAGTAACAAATATGGTCTTTTGAGTTACCCAGATGTTTTGAGTTACTAAAACTAACTTGATGGTCTAGCCATCAAGACTAGGGATGCAGAATGGGAAAGCAGGAGGCGTGGTGCTGGGCGGCGGGTGTAAGATAGGAGACTAGAATTGTTTTGGACTCGAGTCCGAGAGCCATTTGGCTGGAATGAAAGAACACTCCCCTCTCAAATTCTTCTCTAAGTGGATTAAATTAGGTGAATTGCGCAGATTTTTTGGAATTACGCAAGCTAAGTTGATAATTTAGAGATGAGATCACCGAAACCAAGAGTCGATAGGACGCCCAGAGAGGTGCTTTGCTCTGCCTGGCTAGCTGTAAGTAAAAATTCGGGGGGTTTTCTTTGTCGGCACAGCTGCAAATTGTGATGATGATGATGATGATGATAATGATAGTTATTTGCGTCCAGCGGGCTGCACGTGAAACCTACGGTCCTGTGACCTCCCGAAGGGTATGGGGACGTGCTAAGCTAGGGAATTATATACATAGTAGGACCTCAGAAAGCATTTCGTGCAAAAGCGTGACGAGAAAACGTCTTGTGACTGTGACCTCCCGCGGCCAGTTGGGGTGGACCACCAGAAAAAGAAAAGAGGGCAGCCCTCGAAGTCTTGCTCGAAAGAGCGTACGGCGGATTGTGACCGTACGGTCGAGTGTCTAATGCCAGAGATAGGCTGTGTGTATTAGGGCTGAAGAGCCAACAAAGGAAATAGTATTATGTATAGAGATAGGAAAAAGCCCCTGAATGCCCGCTAAGTGTGTAAAAGCCCCCAAGTACAACTCCTGCTATAGTGCTTCTCTGAAACTGAAACTTATTATTGCCTAACAGGCGCCTGCGCCTATGTTAGAAGAGGATTCCCCTTGGAGTGCACCGTGCTGACCCAGGCTGCAAATTGTTGTGGTCTGGCGGAGTCAATAAGCACCGGAAATTCGTCTTGTGGCTTGTTTGCTCATTTCTTTTGGCCACGGAAAAGATAGAACTGTGGAAGAAGTTTTGGCTTGTAGAAGAAGCAGCCCTGGCGGCGATGATAAATTCAATCGGAGAAAAGGTTGTCATTGGCAGATATAAGACAACACAAGATACTCACGAAGACAAAAAGACTCCTTGAAATGAGACTGTACGATGGAAACCTTCCCCCCCAAAGCAAGCAGCTCTTGTATCAATGGTTGTTCTTTCTAGCATTGAGACAATTATAGAAATTAAAAGTCACTAATTCAAGAGTCCAAGGGTACAACCTAATTTGACCTCTACTAAGTCATTTCGACTTAAATAGCCCACTTTTAAACAAAATCCGGACGGCGCTGGTCAGTACTAAAATCTAAGTTTCAACACTTTATTTGGATGACAGATCTCCCCGAAAACGCGCCTTGAACATCATAGATATCTTTCACACAAAACCCGCCACACTCGTTTACAACACCATCCATACAAAACTAGTTCACCTAAAACGCATCTTCCCATCATGTTCCTTCAATCGATTTTGTATAGTATTCTAAGCGTTATATTCTGGATACCTCTGCGAATGTTCCAAGTCGAAGCATGCGGGCACCCTACAAGGTCTCCTGCCTCTGAACCCGAACCCTCAAAGTACGGCACAGCGATCGTAATAAGATGTATTGCTGCACGCGTCTTTGGGACTGGGTTATTATTTGGAATACCTATTGGAATTGTGGGTTCTGTAGCTATAAGCTTATTCAGACAAAGGCAATTTGTGGCCGAAGGAAAGGCTACATCCATACAAATTGGAAGAGAAAGAGAGCTTAGCAAGGTTAGCGAACAAATTTTACGACATTTAAGGGAACATAGTTTGGAGAATTTGGGGGCTGTATTGAAGCTGGGCAAGGAAGAATTTGTCACATACAAATCTGTCCTGACTTTCGGAAAGAGGGCGGTGACAATTCTGTATCAAGACTCATTTTTCCGCCAATTCATATGTCTCGTTTATATCGCTATTTCCTTTCTTCTTTTCCTTATCTTCTCGAGTTTTCCAGGTGCTCTTGAGCTTGAGAATTCTACCAGCTCCCAGACGACGTTACCATCATCGAGTAGTTTGGGATTTCTTTGTGGAGGGCTCAAATACACTTGGGATACGAACCATATGGGTAATTTACCGGAAATACTTGCCATGATGATAATGGGGATGATGTGGGGTCTAGGAGGGAATTTCTTGCTTGCAAAGGTATCACTGTACCCAGCACAAGTAAGAGAGTCTGCACGCAGAGAGTGCTTTAAGCTTGGGGTGGAGTGGGGAAAGATTATTGGGGAGGTAATGGCTAGGAATGAGATTCGAGATTTGTTGTTACGGTATAATGTTAGGAGTACTAAGGAGAGCGTGGGATATTTGGCTTCTGTGGTGGTAGTGGATTGCTTGGTTGCTGAAATTCAGCAGTTGCAAAGCCTCCAAGTGGTATAAGATGGATCATCATTTTAGATTTTCGATCACTTGAGGAACCTAAGTCAAGTGAGTTACTCAAATCAAGTGAATTACTTGAAGCAGGTCGACTATTCATGTCATTCAAGTTAAGTCATTTAGCCAAATTAAATGATTTATTGAGCTGAGCTGGGCTACTCAAATCGAGTAAATAGTTCAAGTGAGTTACCTAAATCAAGTCAGTCACTCAACTCAGATCACTTCAATTATTCAAATCAAGTGAGTTACTCAGATCAAGCAGGCCACTCGAATTAAATGGACAAAGCGAGTGAGCAACCCAAAACAAGTTAGTTACTCAAACAAGTCACTTATTCAATTCAGATAATCCACTGTTTATATCAAGTCAGTTACTCAGCTCAAGTGAGTTACTCAAAGCTAGTCGGTTATTCGATTAAGATCTGATCAATTATTCAAATCAAGTCAGCCACTCAACTCATATTAGTTTAATTGTTTAAAACAAGTGAGTTGCCCAAATCAAGTCAGTTACTCAAATCAAGTGGGCAACTCAGCTCAAGGATTGGGGTCTTTGCATAGCATTGTAGAAGGAAGGAGCACCAGGTAAAGCCTCGACAACTTGTTCTGGTAGGCACGCTTGTCCTAGTCCCTCCGCAAATTGTTGGGGAGAGGTAGGCTTCACTTCACTTTTCTTTTCTTTTCGTCCCTTTGAAATCTAGTTGAAGCGTACACCAAAATCATACCAAATCCTCAATTAATTCAAAAATCTAATTAAAACACTCACAAATATACGCACACACTCTCTCCCTCCTGAAGTCTCCCTCTCCTTCTGGCAAAAATGGCAGTTACCGCCTTCAACTACTACCTTCGGGCGAAGTGGTTTGGCCTCCGTACGCTATGGGGCATAGGCTCTTACGTTGAGTGGAAAGGACTACCAGAGGGCTCGTTCGCGCCAGTTAGCTGGTGGCTCAGCACAGCTTTGGTATGTTAAAATCACTAATATGTTTTGAGTTACCTACTTGTTTTGAGTTACCTACATGTTCTGAGTTGCCCTTGTTCTACTTGTTCTGAATAACTCACTTGTTCTGAGTTACCCACTTGTCCTGAGTTACTCAAACTAACTAATTACTTAGGGTCCCATTCACAACGGGCCACGAGCTATTTTGGAGGGGGCAATGGGACTAGGAAACAGAACGGGAAGGAAGGGGACGTGGCACTACTATAGACGGGTTACACAATAGAAGAAAAGCTTAATTTTGGAATTGAAGACAAATCCCCTCTCAAATTCTTCTCTGAGTGACTTAAATTAGGTGAGTTACCCAGATCAACACAGTTACCCAAGTCAAGTCAGTTACCTAGATCAAGTCAGTCACCCAAGTCAATCCAGTCATCTAAAGCATATCAATTGGCTCCAAGTCAGAAACGATTGTAATTCATGCCTCAAATAGCCTGCACATTTCAAGAATCATTGCCCATGGTATTGTTTCCCTGATCCCTATCACCTCTCAAAGTCTCGCAGAACAAAGTTTCGCAAACCATCCACAACCATAGCCCCACCCCTAAAAAGAAACGAAAGAATCTCCCCAAATAGTCAAACCCACGGCCGCAGCAAACATTCCCCACTGGAAATACATATCGAAGGTGACACGTGCAAGGCTAAGAGCCCCTCAAATAGTCAAACCCATCATCCACCCATCATCCACCCAGCATATCCATTCCTTCTATCCCCACCTCACATAACAGTGCAAGGTATTGGAATGCAACAACACTCATACCCATCACACTCAATACACTTTGTCTTTCCAGCAGCGCCACTCTCAGGCTTAATGATCGAGGAGATAGTGCTTGCTGCAGCAGAGCCAGGACCGTTACGGTTGACGAGTTGAGAGGAGGATGAGGTGCACATCTTTGCGGTGTTGTTTATTCGTTCGTTCGTGTGTTTAGAGCTACGATAATAATATCAGTTTGCATATAGGACTGTAGATAAGAATTAGAGCTTACGATTTATAGATTTGTATTCTGCTGTTCTTGTATTGGTAGTGACGTGGAATTGAAGTGTTTGTTGGAGGTGTGTGAAGAAGTTGGTTTTGTGTTGTGTGGAAAGGAGGTGAATTGGAAAGTTTCTTGGAGTTGGGATGAGGTTCCTCTTAAGTACCGCGCATGAATCTTGTTTTTGGCGAGGGAAGCTTGGGGGGCTTGATTGATCGTCGCTGTGGCGTTTTAGTGTACTGCTGAGCCACTCGTTACTTGCGTCACTGGCTGTCAAAGAAAGCTGGAGATTGGGGCTTGGCTGTTTTGGGAATCACAACACCAAGTATTTGCCGACGAGGTGGACTTGTTCGCAAGAGGGTGCCTCACTATCGACTGAACGATGACTTTCGAGGTACGAGTTTTTTGTTGTGAGTTACTATTATTACTTGACAAAACCAATGGATCCAGCCCAGGGAACTCCATAAGCTCCTGATATTATATTACAGGGTATCTCGATTGTAACTGGCACGCGGCTCCTCTCGACTCGATCTTCGTAGTCGTACATGCTTGGGATTTAACCTCGAAGCCTAAAATTGCCCCAGTCATCATCTGCATCTTCATCTTCATCTTCATCTTCATCATCCCCGTCCTCTTCGTCCTCAGCATTTGCCACGCCATTGCTTTGAGCTGTTTCTGGCTCCACCACATCCACAGGCTGGCCTACATCTTTTAACCTCAAAGCCTCTCTCTTCTCCCTCAGCCTCCTTACTCTTGCCTCTAGTCCCTCCATCTCCTCAAACTCATCCTCCAGTTTCCTCGCCGCATCCTCTTTATCTCCTTCTCGCTCAGCCTCTTCCCTCTCCTTGCGTTGTGCACTTGTCTCGTCCGCTGTTCGTGCCGCGATCTCCGCAGCAGTCATTGCGGGTGCCGAGATAACTGCATCAACAGCTGTTGGTACTTCTGCCGCAGCTATATCTGCCTCGAAGGCTGCCCATTCATCTTCGTCAACAGCTGGCTTTTGCACCGCGGGCACTTCGGTCGTAGTAGGTGTCTTTACAGCTGGTGTGGCAGGCCGCGAAGGTATTTGTATCTCATGATGCTGCCGAACAGGTGTAGCTGGTGGTGCTGACTCTTCAACGCCTTCATCAAAGAATCCATCTGGCAGGCCATCCCCTCGACTTCGTTTCCGCGGAATAGCATCATCGTCTCCAGCCTTCCTCTTCTTCCCATTGGGGACTGCCGGTATTGTAGGATCCTTATCTGTGCCATCCCGTATCCTTTGCAGCTTCATGAGATGCTGTGAGGATTTCAGATGTCCTTCCCATAATGATTCACTCTTGACTTGATGTTGGCAGATTATGCACACCAGGGTGCCTGTACTGTAGCTGGCATGTGCATGCTGTATTCTTCGAGAGGCACGCTCATTTCGCAGAAGGGACCGTACGTCTGCCATATTAGATTGGATTGAGCAGAAACGGGAGGGTTGGCTCGAGGCGAGCTTTAAGGGATGGTTGGCGTAATTGAGTCGTGAATACGGAGATATTTGGTGTTGTCAATTTCCCAATCTCCCCGTGTCGTAAGTTCGTATTTTTCAGCCCTCCCCAGCCTCGCCTCGCCAAAGCCGTGCTCAGGTTGAGGTGCAGGCTCACCACGTGATGCGATGCGGGGGTTACCAAAAAAGCACTCGCTACTCTAAAGGTCCCAGCGCAGAAATAATGCCGCCGCTTTCCTTGAAGATTGACTTCATCTCTGGAACTTCGACCTCAACCCAACATCGATGTTCACACCACCACACAACGCCGAACACCAACAACCTCACATTAATCAGAATTCTTGTCGCTATTACTGCGCGACGCCATTCCCCAGCTCAAACACGTCTCAGTGATACATCTTCGCCGCCGACGTAGCTGTGTGCTTCGTAAGCAAGGCGAGGGCGGATCACTCGCGACATCATTCATATCTGAGCAGGACATTGCAGCGGGCTCTCTACTGCTCTGCTGTCTGAATAGCCGCATCATCTTCTTATCATTCTTGCCTCGCATCATCATAGCTTGTCTGTAAAGCCAATAGTGAATCATCGCGTGAACAACGCGTCTCTGAAATCTGCTGTCGACTGCCGATTGCCGGTCTATCCTTGTAAAGCCCATCACGATCTGTGAAGCATCGCATACTTTGATTCAAACTTCATCATGGCCGGTAAGCAATCGTTATTGCCTTCTATGGCCCCCCTCGGCGTCGCAAGGTGCCAGGGCAGGCGCGACCCCGATATGTGAAAGTGGTTTACTGACAAGCTTCACAGACGAACCGCGGCGCTCCGTACGCGCAACGAAAGGGCAACACACGAAGAAGGACGATGAGATGAATACCCCAGAGCCACCCAAGAAGAGATCTAAGAAGGCAACCAAGAAACAGGAACCGGAGCAGGAGGTTGAGATCATACGCTGCGTTTGCGGTGCAACGGAGACACAAGATAACGACGAGGAGCCATGGATTGCATGCGACAACTGTGAGGCCTGGCAGCATAATGTATGCATGGGAATTAGCACATTTGATGAAGATGTTCCTGATTCCTATCTCTGCGAGCAATGCTCCCCACAATCACACCAGGTATTAGTCAATGCATTACAGAAGGGTATCAAGATTTGGGAAGACCGACGGAGAGCCTATGAGAAGTCACAGGAGAAAGAGAAGCCAAAGAAGGGGGGAAAGAAGGGAAAGGCCAAGAGGACGAGCGACCTAAAGTCGGAAGGAAATGGCGGTGCCAATGGAAAAGCCAAGTCGCCGGCAAGCTCAGTTCGTGGCTCACATCCTCCGCCTGACAAAAAAGAGAAGAAGGAGACACCAGCAAAGAGTAGCGGTACAAAGCGTAGAAGAGACGAATCTCATGAAACCGACTCTGCCAAGGTAAGTTGCCTCATTAAGTAGCGACTGAACATCACTGACATTGCATAGGCCGCAAAGATTGCAAAGGTCACGTCTGCTGCACCACCACCACTTCCACCAACACCAACACCAGCACCTCCGCCCCCGCCGCAGTCCCCACCTTCACTTGTTAAGATCACCGATCTGGAAAACCAACGACAACAAGTTGCAAACTACTTTCTCAAATTCCTCCAGGATTCCATTCCAAGAGCCATTAAGCTTAGTGGGTTGGCCTTGAAGGATGGTGATACTACCGAATCAAAGGCCGAACGTCTTGCTGTTGAAATTGAGGATGCGGTCTACAAGTCTCACCCAAATCCCATGCAAAGAGCAAAGATTCTGGCCCTAAATCTCAAGCGAAATTTGGAGTTGACTAGTGGGCTCCTTGCGAAGACTCTTACGCCAGCTACTCTTGCAATTATGAACGAAGATGACCTAGCCCCAGAAGAGTTAAAACGTAAGAATGCAGAGCTGAAGGCTCAAAACGACAAGCAATCCATCATGATTACCGATGAAGGCCCTCGTATAAGACGAACTCACAAGGGCGAGGAAATTCTTGAGGTGGATGACTATGTTGCCCCGGCCGACGATACAACTGCGACTTCAAGAAGAAGAAGCGAGTTAGATCCCAATGGCGATATGGCGGTTCGTTCACGGGAGAATTCTCCAGGGGATGGGGTTGAACTTCCAGACAACATTGATGCATATCGCTCCCAGGACAATATTCGAAAGAATGTCACACCCAAGGAGCCCCTCAAGGTCAATACCAAGCCCACGAAGCCAGCTGTCAGAAAACAATCCTCTACCCAAGACTTCGACATCAATAAGGTGTTCTCGAGTGTACAATCGCCAGTTGGTGTGCAACATGTACGGAAGCCATCAATTGCGGGGAATGCCCCGCCTGTCAATGGCCCTGGCGAAGATCCAGAGATCGACGCCATGCTGGAGGATGATGGGAATGAGTCCCCACCATACTCGCCTCAAGAATATAATTCGGACCCAGAAATTGTATGGCGCGGCTCGGTGAGGATGGACACGGTTGCTCAGTTCCCAGCATCAGCCAAGCACGTTGGTGGTAATGACCTCGGCCCTTCACCCTTTTCTTGGAGTGACATTCTCCCCAAGGATGTAAAGGTAGGCGGTCGTATCTCTGAAGAGACAGCAAATGAGTACCTCTGCGGTCTTCGATATTCACCCAATTCCGACCTGGTGGTTGTCTCCATCACCCCTAGTGGCGAAACGGCCACGCAAGAGTTTAAGAAGATGTTCGACTATTTCCAGGAGAAGAGCAAGTGGGGTGTAGTTTTGGCCAAGAGCCAGGGCAATGTGAGGGATACTTACATTGTTCCTGTTCCACCTAACCCAGCAATGCTACCCGACTTTATGGAGAATCTCGAAAGTCACAAGCTTTCTGGAGACCGTTCCGAAGAGATGATTCTCTTGGCCATAGTCATCCGCAACCAACCAGAGCATCTACATAACTCAATTGCTGACGGCTCGTCGGATCCGCGATCACCCTCCCTAATGTCCCACCCACAACGCCAAATGTCCATAAGCGGCATGGGCCCATCTGTGTCTCCCATCGCCCCCCAAGGTGCGTTCCCATCACCATCTCAGCAGCAGCAACCCCAAACGCCAGTGCCACAACGAGTTTCGCGAACCCCTGAGGAATTACACCGCCAGCAGGAGCAAGAAGAGCGTCATCGACAACAACAGGAAGGCGAAGCAAATGCTAGAAGAATCCTCGGTCCGTATATCGATGCACCAACCGTACATTTCTTGATTCCACAGGCATGGCAAATGCGAGCTCTGGAGTGGGAAGTTATCCGTGACATTTTCAAATCGGACCCCAGGGCGCAACAGGATCTGACACATCTGAGTCAGTTGTTGGAGATTAGGGAAGGTGGAAGAGGCGGTTTATAATGAACTCTTTTCGCCATATGTTCCTATTTGACATGTTGGAAATCAAAAGTTCATTTTTTATTATTCGATTCTTTGGCGATGATATTGATCACCATAGGGATATGGGAGTTGTCTGCTTTTGTAAATACTGGGAAGAGGAAAGGTTGGCGGGCTTTCTGTGTTTGCCTTTTGAATTCAAGGGCAATGCGTTGACTGTTGCCCGAGCTGTTCGTAGCGTTCTTCCTTCTCATTCCATTTTTTTTTTTGTTTAAAGTTCTTACGATACCACCTTATGAGTTCACGACGACCGAATCAAACGCATCGAACCTTTTGTATGGAGTACATCTATCTTGGTGGGATTACTGTCTGTGACTTTGTATCAATAAAATATTTACCAATTTACAAGCCTTAATCAGGCGCAACGTGTGGTTAAGTGAGCTACCCAAAAATCAAATGAGCTAAATTCAAATCTAAGCAATCCGCATTGAGTGTCTTCCTTGAATCAACCCAAGCTACCTATTGTACTGTTATGTAACTTTGGGCCTCCCGTCGGCTCTTGAAAGCAGTCACGTGACGCGGACTCTTTGTCTAGGTAGGTCATATTCTAGTTTTTATAGATATGGCCTGTGATTAAGTGGTTCAATGATTCTTATCTAACATGGAGGGTACTTTAGTCTTCTTAGGCTAAAAAGTTTGGTGTATTTAATGGCTTGTGAGGGGAGTTGTAATTTGATGTCACGGGACTATCAGACTCGGGACTTCGGATGGAATGTTCGGGCTCCGAAGCTGGACTCTGATTTGCCTCCCTCAAGACCATAAGGCAGTCTAGGCAGACCAGGAAGAAAGCATCTACCTCAGCACTTGAGTCTTTCTTCCTATTGATTGATTAAGCAATCTGGCGTTGGAACTTACATGCACCCGCACACACTTCCTCCGTCCTTGTAGAGTTCGTGATGTCCAATCCCGACAATGCCGACCTCTCTTCGGTGTCGCTAGCTGCACCGCCGGCACCGACCACAGCAGCGACCACGACCACGTCCACGACCACGGCTGTGAAGATCACCCGAGGCCACTCATGTCTTGTCTGCCAGCAACGAAAAGTCAAATGCGACGGCCAGAGACCGTGCTCAACATGCATCAAGAACGCCGTTCAGTGTGTTGCCAAGCCTCCATCGGCACCACGCAAGAGGAAGGCCAAGGAGGCCGGCTTGACGGGAGGCAAAGAGGACGTATTGGAGAGGATCAAGAAACTCGAGCAGAGTCTCGAAGGCCAGAGTGAAGACGGAGCTTCGAGAATTCAAACATCGTCACAAGCAAGTTCGGGACAGTCGTCACCACCGCGATTGAGTCGTGTTAACGGGCTCTGGGCTACCATTGAAGAATTGAAGGCTTCGGAGTCTGGTAAGATTCGGGGTCAGATGGTTAATGAAGGTGGCCATTCAAGATATGTAGAGAAGTATGAATTCCGAATACACCCAAATGTCGGTCCCGAGACTGGACTGGGCTAACTTCCGTACTTTATAGTACACTGTGGGCAGGCCTGAAAGACGAAGTGAGTCCATCTTGTTTGGTCTGTGTATAATGCCGAAGACTAATAATGCTCTACAGCTTTCTCAACTGCCCAAGACTGCACCTCCTCCAGTCTCATCAGACGATGATCGCCCTACGGCCGAAGGCCTTCTCTTTGGCAGCCCAGGCGTCCTCAATCTCACTGCATCCCATCCAGAGCCTGTTCATATCTTCCAGCTATGGCAGAAGTTCCTGGAGAATGTGAATCCCTTGACAAAACTCTTTCATGCGCCGACCATGCAGCAAGTAATCCTCGACGCAGTGAGCCATCTCGATCAAGTATCAAGAAGCATGGAAGCTTTGCTATTTGCAATCTACCTGGCAGCAGTCAACTCGTTGAAGGATGAAGAATGCCAAAGTATGCTCAGAAATACCAAAAACACTTTAATAAGCAGGTTTTCAAGAGCAACTGAATTTGCTTTAAGTAATGCCAAATTTTTACGATCATATGATATTGCTATCCTTCAGGCTCTGACTCTCTACCTCGTAAGCTCTTCTCTATGGCCTTCCAATCGCTCAAAATACATCATTTTCCAGCCTTGTCTATCTACTAACAACGCAACAGGTTGCTATGCGGCACCGATATGATCCTCAATCTTTATGGCTGCTTTCCGGATTGGCTGTTCGGAGTGCACAGAGGATAGGTCTACATCGCGAGTCTGCCTCTCAAGGCTTCTCTGTCTTCGATGCAGAACTTCGACGTCGCTTATGGTGGCAAATTATGATGCTGGACGGTATGTCAGCAAAGCTTTCAGGTGCAGCAATTCACACCTGCTACTCGCAACTATTGTCCGACACCAAACGACCTCTAAACGTCAATGATAGCGATCTCTGGCCCACCATGAAAGAGATACCCAAGGAACATACTGGTATCACTGAGATGTTATTCTGCTCCATTCGCTGCGAGCTAGGCGAGTTTCTGCATCAGACAAGATGGTCAGGTGCCTGCTTGAACGGCGCATTACCAGAGAGAGCACCAGGTGAAGGGAAGAAACCACTCGTCTCTGACAAAGACAAGGGAATCGACGCCTTGGAGGCCAGTCTCGAATTCAAATTTCTGCGCTTCGTCGATCCCTCCATCTCCTTCCATCTCCTTGCAAGCTACATGGCCAAAACTGCCGTTTCTCAAATGCGCCTCGCAGCGCATCATCCGTACCAGTACGCTGACAAAGGAGCCTCATTACCACAATCAGAAAAGGACATGCTCTTCTCAACTGCCATAGACATCCTTCAATACCACAATCTTGTAAATTCAACCAAGGGATTGGGTGGTTTTCACTGGCACATCAGTGCGATAGTCCCCTTCGAAGCCTTTATTTTTGTTTTTGGCGAATTGGCCCAACGGACCGAAGGACGAGGACCAGAAGGTGATTTGGTGAGGAAAGCAAAGAAGCAGGTTGTCGAAGCTTACGAGCATCATCCAGAACTCATTAATGACTCGGGAAATGCTCTTTACTTCGCCATCGGAAACCTAGCTGTACGAGCATGGCTCCACGGTCCCTCCACATCTCTCGAGACATACTCTGGAGAACGAAACCAGGACCTCCCACCCTTCATCGCCAAACTCCTAGCCCAAAGGCAAAGTCGAATAACCACCGGAACTTCCACAACAACAAAACAACAACCAAATAACACAAGTACCTATACAAGTACAAGTACCGAACCTTCCACCCCCTCTGGACAATACCCCAACGAAAACCAAACCCTCTACCAAACAAACCAACACCAACAATACCAATGGGGAATCGACAATCTAGATCCAAATACAATGAACAGTAATACAGGAGTAGATACAACAGTCTTCCCAGGCTTCACCTTGACAGATCGTGCGAACCCTTTGGATTGGGATTATTGGCAGTGTTTGTTGGATGGGACTAGGGATTTACCGATTATGGATCAGAATGGACATGGGAGTTTTAGTTATATATGATTGTACCCTCTGTAGGATAATATGAGTTATGATTGTTTTGTGTGGGTTTTGTGTGGGCACGAAAGTCTTTTCCAGCATAGAAATCTGTAATAATAGGCTTTAAATCAGATAGCGAAATCAACTCTGCCACGCAAATCAGATCGAATCGAATCAGTTATCTAAGACATTACTAGAGTAAATCACATACCAGTATCAAATTCTACCATCGAAACATTTAACAATATTACAAATGAGGGTTTGGTAATGATAGAATCAACCAATTTAACGAAGTAATTAAAAAAGGGTTCCTATTCGTCTCACTTATTCGAGACATGAATATTTGAACCACTATAATATAGAGAGGGAACACAGAACACAGAGTTATTAAATATCACTCGATCACTCGTTACTTCGACATTAATAGTAAACTTTAATGTATAACCTATAAAGTAATAAGGACAATTAGATATAAATAAGCGAGGAAAGTTCCCTCCTTACAGTACTTTAAATATAGATAGAGATGAATGAGAAGAGTTTTATATTAGAAATTATCATGATAAAATTAAGTGATAAATATATTTCTCTATGCTCGCTCATTCTTGTTTAAGAGGTTGAGTGAGATTTATATCAGTAAAAATATCTACTTGTACTTTACTAATTTTTGGCCTGTTTATTTAATTATTAATGATACGATAAAAGGGAACTGAGACTAGAGGCATGGATGGAATGTTGATTTATGTGTTAAATATAAGTCTTAGTAATATGTATTGCGAAAATAGTTTAAAAAAAAAGTACGTTTTTCTTTGAAGTGATGACTTAGTAAGATAAGCGACTATAAGCGACGATGAATTTGGGTACCTCATTTAACTTCGAAAATACTATACAACTTTCTTGAGAAAATTGTCCTTCCTTCCTATATAGCGCCAGTAACTATATTCGTAAATTAAAACGGTAGTTGTATTACATTGTATAGTAAGGCTACAAACACTGTTGATATATACCCGACTAAGCCTTAAACTTCTACCGATGAACTGTACAAAGTGTACAAGGATCCGCACTGAAGCTTCTCAGTGCTGCTGTGAGTACAGAAAACTTATCAAGCACTAATTTTTTTAGGTTAGTTAATTTAGTGATATGATCTTCGAGTTACTTGGGTATTGGGGCAGGTACTCTTTTCTCCCGCTGTTTCGATCACCTCGCCGCTTGGGCATTAATACGCTTAATTCAGGAACTGCACTTCAATATTATGGTAGGACCAATGAATCGCGAAGGTTCTCTGCTGAAGCAGGTCTCGATGAAGTACTATAGAATAAGTAAACTGCGCGGATGTGTTTGTGGTTGGTGATAATGGAAGAAGCGAGAAGTAGTAGAAAGAGAAGGAATCAGTAATCTTGCTCAAATCATTTGAGCAACATCACTCCTTGAATAGTTGAATTAGGGAAAAGGCTTAAGCTTTACTTGAATAATTTACCTTCCGTACGTACTGTACAGTACGTCCTGGTTACTTTCTCGTCGATTAAATTCTACTTGGCAGCTGGATTATCGTGCAGATATCAATTCAATCTATATACCACTTGAGAGCAGAACGGGCAATATCTAAGTCTCCAATATATATCTCACGTATTTCCTGTTGCCTGGAACAATCACTTATGTAAAAGCCTTGGGATCTAGCTCAGAAACACATGGTGGGCTGAAATACCATTAATGTCTTGAATCTTGATAGAAAGTTCACTCATACTCTCCGGATGGATGTCTCCTAACCTCGCCAGGAGATGTATTATATCAGCTAGAACCTGTACGATGACATACCCTCACCGTCCTCGCCGTTCTCTCCGCTCAAGTCCAATCCCAATCCAAGCGCTTCAGAGTACCAGTAACTCAGGGCAGACCACAACGCAATACCTCCATCTTCCATCCTCCCTCCCTCCTTGTGTGCTGCTATTCCCAGCGATTCCCAAAGCCAGGGCTCGGTTAAATCGAGAGGAAAGATGCATCGACTCTCATCTCAGGGCACCGATGGCCTCGGTGATGTTCCCTTAAGGATCGACAGTCCTGTCGGTGACTTTCTCCTCAAGATTCTTCCTGATAGACGTCTCCCTGGCAGCTGTTATTCCCTAAGTAGCTCCTGCAAGTCTCATCGGTCTCAGGAACATCCTCTTCGTCGTCGCTCTCAGTCGTGGGATATTTGGTGTTGGGTATAGCCTTCTGAGTTCACTCGTTTCGAATCTTCTGTAATTATCGCTTTGTATTTGAGCTTCTCGAATGCAAGGAGTCGTATCTTTAAAGGTACGCTGCGCCCATTTATCGTCGTGTAGGAGGCCAGGGCAGGGTTGCACAGACGAAGTAGATACTCCGTATATAATACAAAACATGGATTATCGTCAAGATGAAGATGTGACAGCACACAAGCAGCACAGAATTGCCTCAAATGTTGGTAAAGCTTTTGTTCTGTTCGTTTGTTATCGTGTTGAGCATACCAAATGCTGCCAAGACCTACAGGAGACTACTTGAGTACGCATTTTAAACAGCTGTAAGGACAAATACTGTGTCTTCTTGTTGTATTAGCCTTGTATAGCCCGAATTAGTGATAACACATTTGAATATTGGCTGGCAAGTGGGATAATTACTGTGTTGAAGGAAGATAACACAAGCGAGCACTTCCTACCGATTACTTTACCTTACGGGCTTCGGGGGAGTTGTACCGACGAGCTCATGGATTGCCCAATGAATGAGTTCAGGCAAAGTGATTAACTCACTTGACTTGGGCAACTTACTTGACTCTAGTTCCCACACGGCTTGAGTTACTCAATTGATATTAGTTACTCAAATTATTCAAGGTACAAAGCACCGCCATCCCAAACCATGTATCAAAATCATTACCTCGTAAGCCTAGTCGCCTCCCACTCAGCAAGCAACGCGACATCCAACTTCTCCAGTAACTTCTCATTCAACACCTTCAAGTGCTCAGCCTCATCTCGCGCCACCCCAAGATCCCTATCAAGCGACTCAACCTCCGCCTCCAACTTCTCGAAACAGGGGCAGTGTCTAGCATGGTAACAGGACTCAGGTCGTCCGCCGGCAACACGATCTGTAGTTACGATAATCTTGTCGAGGAATCGGTGGAGGACGTTGCCGAATGCGCTGAGGAGTCTTCTGAGAGGTTCTAGGATTGGTTCGACCATTGGAGAGAGATCGTCTTCATAGTATAATCGAAGGTCGTTCACGCCAGTCACGACAAATGGGACTGTAAAGTACGAGAAGACTGTGATGGCAATGATCAAGAAGCACTGGGATAGTGTCAGCGCGTTCAGTTCTTGTTGCGCTCTGCGATTCCAAGTGCGCAGAGCGCAGCGTAAAGAACACCTACAATATCTCGAGTACTAAGGTCCTCCAACTCTTCCATAAAGTCGATGTCTACCATCGCGGGGAGCAGATTAGCTACAATGGCTACCATGAAGGTGATGCTGATAGCGTAGATGTGTGCCATTGCGGGCGCCGTTGTGTGTTTGGAAGTTGTTGTTGTTGAAAGGATGGCTAGGTTGTTGAGCTAATGGGTAGATACAAAAGTTAAAACCCTGCGCGCTAGTCAAAGCAGCTGAGTTACTCAAATCAAGTGAATTACCTAGATCAAGTGAGTTACTTAAATCAACTGAGTCACTTAAGTCAGTCCATCTCTCGCATCTCAATTCGTAACCATTCAAAATAATGTCTCACAGAGCAATTAACACGGGACTAATTGCTAAACAAGATTTCGGCCAACTCTGACCGCGAATATAAGAGATTTGACTGATTCGTTATTGTGTAAGTCATAACACGGGGTATCTTCGAAAATTAACCTTGTCCATGAATCACGATTCATGACTTGCCTTCAGGAGAATTCTTCATCAAGTTGGGCCCATATGTCTCTAGAGGTATCGGGCTCTGGGTTGTCCGCATCGTTCTTCCCATCTTCAGGATCAACCAACTTAGCCTGTCCCAAACCCTCCAATATGCCTTCCACTTTTGCCTTCATCCTCATAATATCCTCAGTCTCCGCTCTAGACCTGTCTAGCTGCTCCTGCATCATTAGGATCAGTGACTCTCGTGCTTGATGTGGGCGATATTCGTTCAATAAATGATGGAAGTTGATAAATAGTGTTCGTAGATCTTGCATCTTGTCCGCTTGCTACGAAATCTTAAGTCAGCCGGTTATAATTCTAAACTCTGAAAAGGCAAATTGTGTACCTGTTCTGGATTGACGCTGAGCGTCCCTACCATCTCCAAGAAATTCAACAACATGGACTTCGCGAGCTTTTTTAGGATGAAAGCGCGGTCAAGGTGTTTGCCGGTTGGGGTCGCGGGGGGTGTATAGAGTTGCTCTAC
The DNA here is from genome assembly GCA_003008705.1 of Pezicula radicicola. Taxonomy (NCBI): domain Eukaryota; kingdom Fungi; phylum Ascomycota; class Leotiomycetes; order Helotiales; family Dermateaceae; genus Pezicula; species Pezicula radicicola. The sequence goes on along the minus strand of PDUO01000048.1, from coordinate 184,536 downwards.
ACCAGCTTCTTCCAAGGTTGGGATGGGCTCATCGAGCTGTAAATAATATTATATCAGTCCCCTGCTCTGTGTCTCATTCGCTACCACATACAAAGTACCGTCCCCCAAAGCAATTCCATGTTCCGTCCGCTGGTGGCGCGGGAGGCTGTAAGAATCGTAGTTCAGGCGGTAGGTCGAAGAGTCGGATTGGCGCAGTATCTGTAGATAGACCGTTCTTCTCACTCTCAGATTTGGCTGCAGCGCGCAGTTCTGCTATACGATCGAGGTTCTCTGGCGTGAAGTTCTGATAGAAGGGGGGAGGAGCTGGGAATAACGCTCCAAGCACGTTGGTTGGCTGTTGCTCTGCCATTGTCGCGAGTGCCAAGTTAGACAAGGGAATGGAGCTATACGGGACTGTTCAATCACAAAGTTAGCTTGAAGTGGTAATAACGAGAGCGTGGAGCTCTTACTTGCCAAAAGTCTAGTTGTTGAAGTTGTTGATGTCGTTGGAAAATCCGGGGAAGCTGTTGTCGCGAATCTATTGGTTATGTAAGCAAGGCTGAAGATCCTGTTGATCGAAAGCAGCACTGCTCAGCCTTGTACATACGACCCAGTTCTCTTTCAATTACCGGTACTCGAATCAATTCAGAGACTCAAATAGATAATGGGAAATTATTCCCGTAGCTTTCAAGCATTCAATGTTTCCTCTTATTGAGCGTTAAATATATTCATCTAGTTAGAGCTTGATCTCAAGATACTCGTAAACGACTGGAGAGGGTCGCCGCTTTCCATGCCAGCGGTGAGGCTTGGTTGCGAGTGGCCACAAAAGGCACGATGTCAGACGACACCTCAAACCTCAAACATCGTTCCTCTTGTATACCTTTATACCTTCACTCCTCGACCTGGCCTATTTCTCGAATACTGATGCTTGTCTAAGCTAGTCAACGGAGGCATTTTGGACGATGTCTCGCAATGGTCGTTCAAGTCCGGGTCTTGCCGCCCGTCAAGGTTGGATCGGTTCTATAGCCAGATTCTGGGAGGTTAGCTTCTACTTGTAATGAAGGAGCATGTGCTGTGGCTGATATTTGCAGAAAACCTACGCTCCAGATTATGTTGGCTTTGCACTGCTGATGACGGCGTATTTCCTCGTCCAATTCCTTCTCGAACCCTTCCACCGAATGTTCACCTTGAATAATATCAACATCCAATACCCACATGCTCTTGTGGAGAGAGTTTCCGTCGGCTGGAACATATTCTATGGTGGAGGCGTGACACTTGTTACTTTACTCTTCTGGTTGGCAGTCTCACGGGCCAGTCTACACAAATCCCATGTTACCATTTTAGGGCTCTTCATCAGGTATGGATGTGTACTAGTGTGGTCTCCAATTTTCCCTTGCTGAACATTATCAGTCTGGCTCTTGCTGCCTTCATTACCGATGTGATCAAGAACGCCGTTGGGAGGCCTCGGCCTGACTTGATCTCAAGATGCAAACCTGCTACAGGCACGAACCCGGCCATTCTCGTAACAATAGATGTTTGCACCGAGACTAATAGCCATACTCTACATGATGGCTGGAGGAGTTTTCCATCCGGCCATTCTTCTTTTGCGTTTGCCGGTTTGGGATATATGGCTATGTTCTTTGCTGGACAAATGCATGTCTTCAGACCTAGGACGGACCTCGGTAGAGCATTGCTTGCTCTTGCCCCTCTCCTTGGTGCAGCTCTGATTGCAATCAGTCGTTGTGAAGATTATAGGTCAGTCCCTATTCTCACATCCGTGGAATTTCCGCTAATTTAGGTAGACACGATGTATACGATGTCACATGTGGCTCTATTCTTGGGATGACTGTTGCATTCTTTTCTTACAGGCGCTACTACCCACGGCTTCGGTCCTCGAAGTGTGATGAGCCCTTCCCATCTCGAGCGACGACATTTAACGAAGGATTTGGCAAACTCAAGAATGATGAAGAAACTGGCCTGCGGAGAGGACCAGTCGGTTTGGATGGTGCTGATAGTGACGATGAAAATTGACACTGCCTTGTGGCTAGATACTTGATACTGTTGTACATGCAAATATATACAATTCCCTCGTCTTCCAAGGCCAATTTTCAAATGTGAAACGCTTACTAACCTGAGTTCAGTGACGAAAACGAGGACACAAGAGTCTGGGAAACCGAGCACATTATCACAAGCTCTAGTCAAGCGTGAAGGGTGGTTATGTAGTCGCTTGCGCCTAGTTTGGCAAATAAAGTTATGATGCCCAACTCAAGTGAGATAGTACTAAATAATCAGTTACCCAAATTAATTTAGTCACTAAAGTCACTGAAACCAATTAAGCCACTGGCGGTGTCGAATTGCACGGACGGTTTTCTAGTTTCTATATCGCCAACTCAAGTCAAGTTCACATTGGAACACAAGTGTGAAAGGCAATCATATCTGATTGCATCGCAGCTGTTCTGCGGCATAGGAAGCAAAGGCAAACCCAAATCTAACTACACAAACAAGCCAATAATGGCACACTGCTCCCCATGATAAACCAAGTGGCAGCTAAGAGAGTTACGAACACAATGGTACCTGACTCGCGATGGCCTTTGCACACAAAGTGAAGTAAACGCTCAAAACTCCACGCCCCCAAATACACTAACATACATGATAATTCAATGTGGCCTTTGAGAGAGCCACCGACATATTGGTACCTGACTCGCTAAGGCCTTTGCACACGAGTGTGATGACTCAACTCAATTCCACCCCCCTCTCACTTCTTCACGAGATACGCGAAGATATTCTTCGGCTCTCCCTCCTTCTCCTCTCCCTTCCCCATCTTCATGACAGCTTCGACGTCTCGGACTGCGTTTCCGTTTGGATCCATGGTGAGCCGGTCCCAGATGCTTCGACCAGCTGGTGCTGGAGCAACTGCTGCCTCCTCAACTGGTTCTTCCTCGTCATCCCAGTCTTCGTTATCCTCGTCATCCTCCTCAGCATCCTCATCCTCATCCTCATCCTCATACTCCTCCTCCTCCTCCTCCTCATCATCATCATCGACTTCGTCCTCGTCATCTTCGTTCTCAGGGTCAGCTTCAGTCTCGGTGTCTTGCTGGTCTGGCGCGGTTGATGGTGATGGTGATGCTGGTGGATCTGCAGAATAGTCAGTTACTGAAATGATTTAAATAACTCAAAGACGAAGACTTACTGCCTTCGGATTCATACTCCTCCACCTTGATCTTCAACTTGCAGCGCTCTTTCCACACCTTTCTCAGAAAGTTCTGCTTTAACTCAAGCGCAGTCTTGAGCCCGGGCACTTCTCTAGCGGCCTCCTCTGCACTCTCCCTCCATGTATTTGCAAGTTGTAGATTGTCTCTCAGCCTAGTCATCTTGTGTTCATCGTCCCGTCTTGCTTTTTGGAGCTGTTCGACTTCCGCACGGAGCTGTAGTACTTGATCGTAGCCGGAGGCCTTGTGTCTCTCCGCTGCTGTAGTGATGCGTAGTGGAGGTGGTTTAGAGAGGTGTTTGTTGGCAGCGGACAAGTTGCGGCGCAGTTCCTTGATAGCAAACCTCTTGTTGCGGTTATCAGCGGCGAGATAATCATTGTCCGTAGTGAGTTCCTTGTTTCTGTTGGTCAATTCGGCTATCTCTTTGACGTATTCGTTCGAATCGTCAACGAACTGCCGCAATAGGACATTGTATTTTTGCTTTCTCGCTCTCCAGGTCCTTGATGAGAGATTTGTGCCCGCAGGCACGGACTCGGACTGGTACTGGTTTGGCGAGTAGGTTGTGGCTGTGACAGACTACGAGGGTGATGAACGCGAAGATGAGATTGATAATGGCATTGACACCACGCAGAAGAGAGACGATGGCGAAGGTGAGCTGCAGATATGGTCAGCTTGGATTCTTTGGGTAACTGACTTGATCTAGGTGGCTTAGAAGATCTGGGTAACTCAAAACATCTGGGTAACTCAAAGGGCTTGGGTAAATCAGAAGATGAACCTACATGGTTCTGCTCGGGGAGCGCGCACGGGAGAACATTGCCCAAGAGGGCGGCGACGATGAGAAGCAGTGGTAGGTACATTTTGGTAAGATAGTCGAGTTTTGATTGAAGAAAGGCGTACGATGGAAAGTTCCAATTCGAAAAATGAAGCTCTTGCTAGATCGCTATGTCGAAAGACGAGGAGGAAAGAGGAAAAGGTGAAAAAGTTTTGAGGTTCTGGGAATGATATATTCACCGAACCGCGCTAAGCATGCTCGCTTAATTTGAAGGTGAAGGTGAACAATAGGCAAAGCTACACAATAGGCGCAGGCAATAGAAAGAATCCTATTGACTGGCTCAATAGCTGCTCAGTTCACGTGAGTTACCCAGGTCAAGCCAGTTACCAAAATCAACTAGGCTGCCCAAAGCAATTGGGTTACCCAAATCAAGTAGGCTACCAAAATCAAGACAATTGCCTAAATCAAGTGGGTTATCCAGGTCAAGTAGGTTACCTAAGTTACCCAAGCTATTTCTGTTTATCTTAGTTTCTGTGTGTAGCCTCCTAACTTGACTTCACAGTCAACTACAACTAAGGTGCGGAAATGGAGAATAAAAGAGCAAGTCGATGGAGCCGAAGTTTTGTAATTCTGATGCTTTGTATGAAGCGCACTTGGCTCCGACACTTAATGTACCTATATTTGGATACGATAGATGTAGAATATTCGAAAACCTAAGCAAGACTCGTGTGAGCAAAAGGTGTAGTGCGTCTTTGAAATAAACTCGGTAACTAAAGTTCATGATCTTCCCACTATATAAAAACATGAAGATGGTCTAGGGTTTTGATAATGCAGCAGAAAATCCATAATAAATATACGCTCGTAAATGTCTTTTCTGGCCTTGTAATGTTCTGTAGTAAGAGCAAGCGCATGATCATAAAATCCACAAGGGCACAATCTAGTACTATTTTTTGATTTGGACATCAACGAGTTACTCAAACCGAAGGCGAACAAATTGCCTGGACTAAGCGAGGTACCTCAGTTAAGTGTATTCTCAAAAGAAATGAGTTACCTAGGATAAGGGCGTCACTCAAGATAGACTGGCTACACAAATTAAGTTAGGAATCTAAGTCAGATGACTTCCAGGCAATTCACTCCTGGAGGATTTGAAAACTGTTGGCCTCGCGATTTCGCAGCCTCGCTTAGCGCGATTTTCTATCCATAACCTCGCCAGCCCACAATCTTGTTCCTCTCCTCTTCTTCTCCTCTTCGTCGCGACGACGTTCTTCACTTTGCACACAAATTGTTTCTCACACACAAACTGTTTCTCACACACAAACTGTTTCTCACACACAAACTGTTTCTCACACACAAACTGTTTCTCACACACAAACCGTTCATCCGTACAAAATGTCACTACAACTCTTCTTTCAAACCTTCGCATATTTTGCGCTGAGCGTCTCGTTCGAGCTTGGAATCTACATCTCCCGCCAGGTTTTGGGCGCGGTTGCTTACGTGAACGGATATGCATCATGGAAGCTAGGATATGATTCTCTGATAGAGCCTTGCTTTGGCGGACACCGCGGCGGAGAAGCTTTCCAAGGAATCTCGGACAGGAAGCACTATTATTTCATGTCATGCAATGGGCAGCATGATGCCATGTGGGGCAAACATGAAGGAACTGCGCTCTTGTTGGTAGGAGTTTCAACTTCCACAACTAAGTGGTTATGGCTAATTCAAACATCTTTAGTTCGTAACCACCATCATCGTCAACTATTTCCTATTCCGTTTCCTCGTCCACCTTGTCGCAACCCGTCCATGGTCTACGACTAGCCCCGAGGCATCTACCCCTACTGTATCAGCCGAGTATGTTGACCACTTGAGAGCTGCGCTCAAGACAGCTGAAGATTCTGTTGCAAAGTCAGAAAGCGACCACATACGCGCGCAAGATAGAGCAGACAATCTTAGTAAGAATCTAAATTTGCAGCGAGAACGTTATGAGCGCTTAGAGCGCAGCAAGAACCAGCAAAAGCTGGAGCTTGAGAATGCAAAATGCTCGCTTGAACAATCACAATACGAACATAAGAAACTTCAAACCTTTGTTACTCAGCAACCAGAGATGTTGGATGTCGAGTCAGCAGAGCGTCTCCGATCTGAAACTCAACGATTGAAGAACGAAAACCGCACACTCCAGAAAGAGGCAAAGGAAGCCAGAGATAGTAAAAAGACAACCACGGCCCAATTTCAAGCAGAAATCAAGCACTTGGAGGAGGCGAGAAAGCAACTTCTTCAGCAGAATGTGGATCTAAAATCGAGAAAGAACCCCGAGCAGTCCAACCAGGAGTTGAAAACTCTGAGCGTGGAGAAAGCCACCTACGCCGATACCATCAACCAACTCAATAAAGAAAACGCCGACCTGAAATGTGACTTAGCTCGCAAGAACAATGAACTTGCTACTTCGAGATCGGAAACTGCAACGAAGTTTACTACAATTCACAGTTTGACACAGGACCGCGCCAATTTGAACAGTACTCTTGCTCTCAAAGATACGGAGATCTATAAACTATCGAAGGACATACAAGATATGAAATCTGAGAAAGAAAAGCTCCAATCGAAGATCTCAGAGCAAGATCAGCGCATAATCCGGGGAACTAGTGAACTTGAACAACTCCAGTCTTGGGCCAATGAGCACAAGGCTACCGTAGACCAGGAAAGTGATGAAGTCAAGAACCTCAACTCTACCATTGACACACTCAAAGCTACGATATCTCAGAGAGATAATGAACTGAATGGTCTTCGATCTACCAATACGGACCTCAACCGTACCATTGAAGAGGGCAATGCTAGGATATCTCGGGGAAATAATCAAGTCAATCACCTCGAATCTAGCATCGCGGACCTCAAGCGTACCATTGTAAAACGCAATGGCGATATTAGCCAAAAGACGGCTTTGATCGCCGACTTACGAAACCAAATTTCCCAGTCTACGAACAACAACGTATCAAACCTGGAGAGCCAGGTTGCTCAGTTGCAGGCGGAAATTGAAACTTTGAAAGACGAAAACACCAAATTAGCTCAACAGAGAGACCTCGCAGTCAAGGGAAAGAAAACCGCCGACGAAGACTACCAAGATGTGGAGGAATTATACATCAAGGCCGCGAAAAACTGCAATGAACTTCAGGAGCAGGCTAAAGACACGCAAAAGAAAATCAAACAGTTGGATGAAGCAGAGGATAAGTGCAGGGAATACAAGGACAACTTAGTAAAGAGGATCGAAAAACAACAATCGCTTGAAGCTGAAATCATCAATTTGCGTACCGATTGCAAGGACCTTAAGACCGAAATAGCCAAACTACGCACTAGCGGCGGCGCACAACCCTTCGCATTTTCATTCGGAAGCAACGTGGACATGAATTGAGTGGCGTTTCAATGGCCAGTCATAAGATTTGTTAGGGCTCAAAATCACTGGGACAATTGGAAACTTGTGGTGTTGGATTATTTCAATTTCTGGCAAGACGTTGGCTTGCTCAGCTGTTTCATGTAAGCTTTCGAGAACTGAGATTGTGAGATATTTTACATATTTATTGTTTGTGTTTCTGGTGGAGAGGTGGAGTTGGGAGAGTTGCCAGCACTCGTGTGCAAAGGCCATTGCTAGTCAGGTACCAATGTGTCTGGTAGCTCTCCCAACTGCCGCGTTTGAAAGATGTTAGAGTTAGAAGCAAAGATCTTTGTGGCTGTGTGTGTATTCGGATTTCTTGTTGCTTTTGTTCTTTCCGGTAGAACAGCTGGATACCAATGGACCAAAATAGACTGTCAAAATAGAACTCAATGATGCCACTCCTTGTATGTTTGGTCTATTATAGTGCATTTAATTCTCTCATCTAACTAGGGTTTAATGGTCCTACAGTATACAGATTTATGCCATGAAGCGCTTCCTCAACTCGCCGGCAAAATCCGCCATGCAAACTCATAGCTCCGAGTGTGACAATGTCAGTGAATCTACGAATACGGCTGCACCAGAATGATAGAGAACTTATATTATTGTAGAATAAATATCGTAACTAATTTCTTTTCCTGTTGTGGGAAGGCTTCGAAAGTTCCGAATTGTGTTGCATGGAAAGTAAAACACGCGTCGCTTATAAGCGATTCACTAAGTTACATCACGAGGCTCAAAGGCCCAAAACGGCGCTAGTCCCGCACATCCACTACAGCTCTATAACCAAAAATTTCCCATCCAGCTTTCCTCTTCCTTTCCTCGTCGTCGACAACACCATTGAAATCTTGAGTTTACCTCTAGCACTTTCAATTGTGTTACAGTCATAGACAAATCTTGATGTTCTCATTGGGTTACAGCATCAACAAGCTTTTCAAACTTCTTGATACACAATCGCATTACTTTGCGCAACATACCAATTGATACACATCTTCGGAATACTCATCAAGCATTGCCGCCAAGATGTCTATTATCAACAAACTCGTCGTCTTCGTCGCGTTTACTGCTCTCGTATCGGAACACCTATTCAATGGGCCCAGCAGAACAATGACTTGGGTCACCGAGACTCTGCTGTTCATTATGGGTTACGTTATCACCGCCTTCAACCCGGAATCCTTCGAGGCCAGCGGTTGCGACTTCTGGGAAGAGCGCAACCAGGGCGAGGTCGCTAGAAAGGCTTCCAGTTTTACTAATTATGTCCACGAAAAGCAATGCATGGGTCGAATTGCGGGCAACGAACAGAATGGTCCTGGTGAGAAATACGCTTTTGTAAGTCTTCATGCCTCAACGTATTACGGCCTGAGACTAAGTCTATTGCAGGTCCTTGTCATCCTTATCCTTCTTTACTCAATCCCCAAGATTTTCCCTCCTTCTGTTACCTCTTCAGGCTCAGCGCATGAACCGGAAACAGACTCGGATTCCAGCACAGGACTAGCACAACCCTCTTTGCCAGGCGGTTTCCATACGGGTTACGAAGAAAGCGCCGAGACTAGCACCGATGTTCATCCTGGTAATGAGCAGGCTATGGTGGAGGTCAAAGAAGACACAAAGCAAGAACTCGCGTCGGACTCGGATTCAGACATTGGACTATCGCAACTCCTCCTACCATACCCTGTTCTCAATATCCACGAAGATACCACTGGGCACCTCGTTAGCAATGAAGAAGCCGTGAAGGAGGTCAACGAAAAGCCAGAGGCAGAAAAGAAGGTGGAGAAAGAACAAAAGCCGGGAAAAGAACAGAAGTCAGACTCAAACCACAGCACAGGAACGGCAGAATTCTCCCCACCGGGCGCGTTCATTGATTTCCACGAAGAAAGCATTGACGCTTTTACGAACGTTAAAGAAGCCAAGAGAAAAGCCAGAAAAGCTCGCAGAGCATCGAAGGAGAAGTTGACATTGGACGATCCCCAGGGTGGTGCCACAGATGTCAATGCCCAGAATTCGCAAGAGGATGATCCTCAGCAAGTGCTCTTGAAGCAGTTGAGCGACGATAAGATGTATCTCACAAGAGAGCTCGCTTGGGAGAGAAGAAGCAAAGACATAATATTGGATGCACTTTACATCCAGAAACAACAAGTGGAAGGCCTCCAAAACGAACTAAACGTGGCGGGTGGTATAAAGTGGATGAAGACCTTCTCTTACGCGGACAATAAGTTGTGGGAGACTCGACGAGAAGTTGACTCGCTTCGTGTGAGTTTGAGAGAAGCAAAGAAGCAACTCGAAGAACGAGAGGATGCTAAGTCGGGGACAAAGCGGGGTCTCTTCATGGCTGAGGAGACTAGCCCAGCGAAGCGACAAAAGGTTGATGGTGTCAGCGATCGAGTAGCAGAGATGACGGAGGACATACGATCCCTTCGTGAGAATAATAACAAACTGATCTCATCATTGGGCGAGAAAGATACTAAGTTGAATGAACAAGCCACTCGGATTTCGGACCTGTTTGAAGAGGGTAGGAAGCTTCTGGGCCAGAAGGAAGATCTTGAGAAGGAAGTTCATCGCCTACAACAGCTCGGAACCGATCTCAAAAACACTTTTTTACAACAAGCCAACCAGATCCCCAGAACCATGGGCAGCGGTGAGTTTGAGCGCACCATAAGCCGCGAGATTGACGAGTGGGCGCAAGAGCATAACAGCCGCATCGTAGATGTCACTAATGAAGACGAGGCTCTTTAAATTTTGGGGCGATCTGGTGTTGTATCAACAGCGTTGGCTCGTAAGAGCATGAATAGCCAATGGAATTAGACTCTGTGTCTTTTCGATTATCTTTTTTTGTTTTGATGATGGGTAGGTGTTAGAGCTTTATGTTGTTGAATTTGCAGCAGGTGGAGAGTTGGTGACTTGGCTGATGCATTTTGGGGGATAGCGATGGGAGTGGACTTTATGCCATTACTGTATGAATTATCTCTAGGGTAGCATAAGTATGGAAATATTCCATGCACAGCCTTAGAGTCGCCAAGAAACCTGTATGAGTAGAAATATTGTATGCTAGTCTAACAACTTCTTACAGAAATCTGACTCCTTGACTCAAATAATACCGCAATTATCACTCAATCAACCATTCCGATTTGTAGGCTCCATCCGCCAGTTCAATGAAATCCTTAGGATTAATGCGGCGGAAAACATGGGACCACTGAGTTAACTTCTCGAAATCCTCATCCTCGTTTACTACGAAATCACCAGCAACGTTGTCCATTGAAAATTCCTTCCAGTCCACTTCCCGTTCACCACCAATCCTCGCTATGTGCGGGGCAATATGCGTCTCGTCAGAATCCTTGAGATTCTTAACTACGACAACACTCCATATCCGAGCCCCCTCTTTTCATCTCTGCAAACCATACGGGCCCTGCCTGCACTCATCTTAACTGTCTTCCAGGCTGCGGCGAGATCGTTTGTCTGCTCTATCCGGCAGAGCTCACTCATAAATTCGGGCATCATACCACGCGCGTAGATGAAGATGGTGTCCACTCGCAGATTAACATAGATAGGGTGATATGGTTCGTGGGCATGTCCAAATTCGAAGCAACCAGAAACATACTTGTCTACTACGTGTCGGCGCGCTTCTCGACAGACATTGAAAGCGGGTGGTTCTGGGTTTGTTGATGTGCAGCAGTATCTCCATAAATTCAAGACGACTCGTACGTCGCGGGGCTGTTCGCAAACAAATCCCCAGATCTTCCATCGTCTACCAATTGTTAACAACTTTCCAGACCTTCAGCTGAAGTCGAATGCTCTTACATCTCCGTTGGAAGTTCTGCGAACCATGCAAAAACAATTGCTGGCTTAGTTGCAGCTTCTCGAGCGTAATGGAGGTTGAAAAGGTAGACAGGATATTGCATGGTAGGAGCCGGTGCGTTTGAAACTATGCCATCGGAACACTGTTAGATATTGTTGGTAAAGTAACAGTGAACAAGTCGGCCAGATCTGGCACATTAATATCAAAGCCCAAATGAAGTTACTTACGAATAGATTCCAAGCGTCTAGGCATGGGAGTGTAATCTTCTTGGGTGCGACAACGACGGTTTAGAGTGCCATTTTGTCGGGCGCCAACAGATGAGTTGGCCCAGTCAGGTGAAATCCGAAGATTCGACATCCCAACTGTGATTTCCTCAAGTGTGGAGTCCAAAGAGATTGGCTTCGTGGCTTCCGTCATCTTGAACTTCGGGATGGGATGCGGACAATATGGCTGCGAAGGTTCGTAAGTATGGTGCCTTGCAGGTAATAGGTGCGCGTACTTATGCCGAAGACGCTACTCGAACGGTGCGCGATAAATGCGAGGTAAATGGCCAAACCTCCTATATTGCAGAGCTGTGGTATCAAGTTGCAAATGCAGCTGTTGATGTTCAACGAGGGTGAAAAGCTACCGTGAAGCACGATATCAAGTCACGTGCGGAGTAGGATAACACACTAGAGGTCAGTATTACATCACGTACTTCTCGTAATTCCCAATTGTTAAATAAATCTTCGGCAACAGATTTGCACTTAATTAGAATAACAATTGTTTTTGTAGATTGTAATTTCGTCCACAAGCTTCAAATCAAGTACTTGAGCTAAGTGAGTTACTTCAATCAAGTAATTTACTCAAATCAAGAAAGGTGCTCGAATAAGTGAGTTGTACCTAGTTATTATAGCTTATAGGTAGGCACAGCATCTCGCTTAGTTTCTGGATGTGGCATACCTAGTACGAAGGGTACAGTACATGGAGGAAATACTTAATTACCTACTCAGGGAACGCTGGTCGTGACCTTGGTACAAACCGCCAGTAATAGCCAGGAGAGACGATAATTAAGCAATGCATATGGAATCATTTCCCGTTCATATTTTATCCGTAGGAATGCATGTTTATGAAGTTGAAGTGAGACGACGTTGGATTTAAGATGCAGTGGTTATGTCAGCACCCCACATCGCTCCACCGCTCACTGGTGGCTCGAAACCGTAAACCAACGTCACCTCACCCTTCTCCTATTTCCTAAACCCAAGTACTGATATTTCATCATTCCCGTTCCTCAATACACATATTTATAACGCATATGTTGATGGCTGATATGGCAGTCTACTTACTGGAATGTTCTTCTCCCGTATTTGAAGTTGTGCATATGTGTGTTGCTTACGATTATTGATAGAGTACATGTTGCCCTTGACTAAGCGGCGGTTTATTCTTTAGTACTCGGTTTAATAAAGTAAATGATACCTGGGACTTTCCCTACACAAAGCAAGGTCTCGTATAGTCCTCTAGCCATGTTAAGGCATAGAAATTCCTTTGTTCGAACAAGGAAATGGAATCTCGCCCTGCGATTTCCTTATTTCCAGTTTCGTGCCTCCACTAAAAGCCTGTGTAGTATAATTTCAAGAGATCCGTAGAAAAGGGTTTGGGGCATCTAGGCGGAAATTAGTATTTCGAGCCAGGCGGCCTATAGTTGGCCGCCAGGAGATACCACTTCCCCCGTATTCTTGCGAAATTCCTAGACTCGAAAGCTCTATGCTCAATTGTTCCGCCTTAGCTCGTCCTATGAGCTTGCAACTTCTAAGTCTATAAGAACTTGGTCATCTAATAATGTCAAGATCAATTCTGAAAAGTATTTCTTTGAGGGGTAGAAACTGCATCCAAGCTGGGTCTGCATATTTTTATTCAGTTCTAACTGCGGACGTATGCTGTAGCCCAGCCTAAAATTCATTTTCAACTTCTGTAAAGGACTTTCAAGCTCATCTATATTTGGAAGACTTGTCCAAGTTTGGCTCAAGGAGCATATTGCCTCCAATCAAGCACCGTTCTAAAGAAAAAGAAACTGCGAAGAAATTATAATTAATGGAACAGCAATACCCACAGATTCCATGCTGATCTATCAGTTGGCACCCGTGTTTCATGGCTGTCAAGTTTCTGTTGACTTCCAAGACCAATAAACTTCACGGAAAATGGGAACAAAGCCGGGGTTTATGGGTGGTATATTCATTTAAAAGCTAAGTTGCAAGTCAGAAAGGCAAGTGGCTTTTCTTGCATCAAACCTTCATTGGAAATTTAGGTTTTAAGCAACAATTCACTTGCTTTTCCTTTTTTGAATATGAAGCGCGATGGTGCCTTGCTATAGTTAATTTTCAGCATAATAGCCTAGCGCCGCCGCAGCGCAGCCTCACGCGCAACTGAATATATCTTCAACGCGACTCCTCCCTCTTCTTTTTCTTCCCTCGACACCGCGTCAACAAGAAGATTGTAGATCATCAAAATCAAACATATCGACTTGTACTTCATCCAACCAATACGAATATCCAAATTTCTTCCATACTCCCACACAATCCCAAAATGGATTTCACTACGATCCTTTTGACCTTGTGGACGTTACTCCATACCACAATCACCTTCGCAATGGGCAATATCATAGCACCAGGAAACGTTGGTTTTTTCGAATATACACTCCAAATCGTCTTGTTTAGCGTATTGAACTTCGTGTTCTTCTTCCAGGCTGACCAACACCTCATCCACCACCGCGTTTTGGGCCCAATACTTTGGGCACTTGGTTACATAGAACCACTTTTCAGCACAGCCACTGTTGACTGCGATCTTTGGGCGAACGAGGTCGATAAGATTAAGCGCCTTCCGCTGGCCCAATATCTGGAGGAACGACGATGTAATGGAATGTTTGAGGGCTTGAGCGCGCAGTCTCAAGGCAACTGGCGCAATCAAGTAAGTCTCATGCTTTCCTTGACGTACCGTAACCACGCAACAAAACCTTGCGATGGTCACGACGAGCCTCAAAACTGACATTTTGACAGCTGTTCGTTAGCATTGCCATGGTCGTTCTGGGTGCCACGATGGCGATATTTCTCTTCCGTGTAGCCCCTAGCCAACTTACGCATACCTTCAACACCCTATCCAAGGCTTATAGAACAAGATTTGCAATCCGGCGAGACCAAACCCGATTGGGTGTATACCGCACTGCCATCGATATTCATCTTGTCACAATCTCTACTCAAGCGACTCGGATAACCAAGCTCCAAGAAGAATGCAAAGAGCTCAAGGATCTCATGAAGGCGATCGAAGAATCCCGTACTGAAGAGATAAACCAACAGCAACTGAAACATACAACCGAGGACGCCAATGCCATTCTTAAGGATGCTAAGGACACGGCCGTACAGAAAGCTATTACTTTATACAAGGAGCAGGTCGATAAGGAGACAACTCAAATGCATGAAAGATTCACTGAAGTTCAGAAAGACTTACAGCAACAACATGCTATTGAAAAGCAATTACTGCGTAGTCGTTTGGAGGGCGATGCGCGAGAAGAGCAGGATAACTCTCGAGAGAAGCTTGTGAAGCTGGGTACAGAGTATGCGAAGGAGAAGGATGCTTTGAGCAAAGATCTTGCCTCAAAAGAACAACATATCTCTGACCTTCATCAACAGCTTGATGCCAGGAGCAAAGAGTCTGAAGACATCCGCGCTCGAGTAGAGACGGAAATCCAGACACGCCTTGAAAGCCAAGCGGAGGAATTCAGCCAGCAGTCCGCAGAGAAGGAAGACGAGTTGCTAGCAACGAAGAGCACTCTGGCAAAAGCCGAAGGGGAAGTCACATCGACCCAGAACCAGTTGGCAGAGAAAGAAGATGAACTCGCTCGCGTTATGAAAGAATTGCAACAGGCCAATGCCGAATTGACTGAAGCCAGAAAAAATGCGACTCAGGATCAAGATCATCTGGCAAACAAAGTAGCTGAGCTGGATCTTGTTAAGACCCAATTGGCACAGGCTAATGCCCACGCCGCTGAGAACAAAGAGCAGGTATCTGCAAAGGAGACTGCATTTGCCAACGCCGAAGTTCAGGCAGCATCTATCCGAAGTCAGTTGGCGGGGAAAGAAGGAGAGCTTGCTTGCGTTATGAAACAACTGGCAGACGCTAATGCCCTTGTCGATGAGAAGAAAGGTCAGCTATCAGCAAAGGAGAACGATTTAGCCACCGTTAGAGATCAGGCAACGTCCACCGAGAACCTGCTAATGGACAAAGAAGAAGACCTCGCTCGCGTCAAGAACGAATTGGATACTCTCGTCGCTAAGGACAAATACGAGCTATCTGCAAAGGACGCTGCTTTGGCGAAAGCTGAAAATCTCATCATTAATATGGCTAATGAATTACTGCAGAAGGAGATTGAGTTGGCTGACGCTAAAAACCAAGTCACCTCCTCCAAGCAAACAGAGAAACAGGATGAGCCTACTGGACTCAAGAACCTATTTACAGAAATTGAGCGAGCTTGTCATGAGGCATTTGTCAAAATCAATGGACAAACGGGTAATCTCCAAATCTCCATTCCACAATTCATCCACAATGTCTCGAACGCCTATCTACAAGAGAAAGGTGGACACGAGCACTACTCACGCCAATATGAACAAGAGAAAGCTCAACATGTGCATTTTAAGGGCCTATACAATTCAGCTTCGAAGAATGCAGATAACGCTACCGAACTAAAGTTCAAATTCAAAGTCCTACTTGAATTGCATGATTACGAGAGCCAAATGCTCAACCAGCAGTCATCGTTGCTTGAGAGCTCCTTCAAAGAGCTCGGTACTGTATTCCAACAGTGCTTTGTACTGCCCCAGATCAAGGATCTTATGCAAAGCGAGATGAAATTAAAGATCAAGGAGTTACAGAACCAGTGGTCTCTCCTCTCGCAGCATCAAACTCTTCAATCGCAACCGGATGTCGAGATGACTCAACAGCCTTCTACAAGCAGCGAAAATCAACAACCTCCTACGCCAGAAGCGCAATCCCAGGGAGACATTGAGATGGCGCAACAACCTCCTGTAGTTATCGAGGATCCACAACCTCCTGCACCTGAAGCCCAACCTCAAGGAGACTTACAGATAGCTCCGTCAAGTTCGAAGCTGGCAGAGGCTGTTTTTCCTGTTGCTTCTCAAGCCATTCAAACCACATTAGAGATTCCCCAGGCAAAGGGACAGGAAAATGCTGAATCTTCTACCGTACAATCATGCCCAAAGCCAATCACAAGTCCTCAGATTCCAAATGTGGCGACACAACAAGCTCCAAGCACCGAGCAGTCCAACATTTGCGGAAGACGAATCCTACCACTCCCACGCCGTCGACTTCAAGCATCCACACCCACACATGAACAGATGTTCAGTACCTATAAAGCTTTTCAACCTGCACAATCGTCATCACCTGTGCAACCAACAAAAGCACGGGAATCTTCAGTACAGCCACAGACACCACCTGCACAGGTCCAAAAGATTGTACAGCCAAAACCAGCCTCGGTATCCCAGGCATCAGCCCCGAGCAAGCTGCAATCAGAACCACAGGCGTCATTTGTAGGCAAATTGTTAGCAGATATATCCTCATCGCAACCAATTCCAACTCCAAACTTACCGGAAGAACCGGAAGGCCCAATACCATTGCCAACACCGTCAGTAAAGGCAGCACCAGCAGAAAACTCGCCGCCCTCTGTGCCAAAGCCACAACAAAAAGTTGATATGACGGAATACAACAACTTGGTGGCCAGAGTTATTTCGCAGGAACAGACTATACAAGCTAAAGGTCTTATTTATTCGGACACTTGGGAGGCAATGAGACCCCCATCGAATATGACCGATCAGGAGAAGATCAAAGGTTTCCTTCCGATATTAAAGAAACACCACCAAAAAATGAGAAACATGTTGAAGAAGTAGAGCGGTTGGTTTGGTGCGGGATCTTGATGAGTTATGTTTGGATTATGTATGATTTTGTTGGATTTTGTTAAGTAATGCTGGGTTATGTAGGATTATGTTGAAGTATTGATGAAGTGCCGGTCTATAATAATGTAAAGTTTACACTGTAACCTTTTCTGACATGCCCACTTGATCTTACTGACTTAATAATTTACCATAGCGAACCTAAGGTTCTTATTTCCAGTAACAGCGATTTGAATCACCCACTTGATTTCAGTACCTTAAATCGAGTTAAGCTGATCTTTAGGAATATGTCTGTACTGAAATTTTGGGTTACCAAGTTGTTTTGGGTAACTCAAAGATGGGCTTCTTAAAGGCTCTGTATCAAGATTTCTGAGTTATTAAGTTGCTTTAGGTAACTCGAAAAGGCGGTATTCTGATGAGCTGCATCGAGATTCTGAGTTACCCAGTTGTTTTGAGTAACTCAAGGATGAGATTTTCTGACGCTCAATTTGAGATTTGAGTAATCAAGTGGCTTTGAGTAACTATCTTTTGAGTTACTACCCGTGCTGTGACCGTTTCCTTGGTTCGGCCATCACCTCAGTAACCTCAATTCCCATCAGTCAATACATAAATCTAGAATTTCTCCAATTCTCCCGAATTTCCTTTCGCAACTTATTGCTTTGTCTCATATCCCGCATAAAGGTAAGTAGGTTCAAATAATTCCCTTTGTCCTCAAAATGTTTCGGCTTATAGACCAAACTTTCTTTGAAGCCATAAAAATCATCAACTTTCTCTTTTCTTTGTTCTTTCAGCAATCTAGTCAATCCTATTCTCATCAAAGACAACAAATTTTTGGGGACCGCGGAGGACACTCCAAATTTCCTTCCTTCTCCACGTCTTTTCACTTCTCCTCTGCGCTCAGAACAAACCACCAACGAGCATTTGAAGTTCCGGACCATCACAATGAAGCGGGCGAAGGAGACACCTCTACTGCGACAAGCATTAGCAACCGCCACGAAAAAGTCTGTACAGTTCCAAAACCCGGTTGCGAGTTCTGCAGATCAGAATAGCTATACTCCGAATAGTAGTAGCAGTCCTCCATCTCAGAACACGACAGTACAAAATTCGGGACATGTTCAAGTACCGGTCGAGGATTCTAGTGAAGCAGATCGGGGTGAATTTCCAGCTTATGATGCAAAGGACTTTCAACCAGGATTTCCAAGCTATAATGAAAACGACCACAGAACATACTATGAACAGGATGAGAACTCCGCTAGTTCTTCTCCAGAGTCAATTCGTGGAACCTCTCAAGCCCTTTTGGCAGCAGAACCTACGCCAGAAACAAGTATCTCACAGAGCCTTACTCCAATGCATGTTCAGTCTGTGAAAAGATTTTCTTCAAAAGTAAACAACACAACGCAAAGAAAGCAGATACCCATGCAACGTCGCCAACGTGTTATGGTTCGTGTACATCCTATATCCCATATACCTATTTCCGGAGTATACTAATCAAATTGATAGCATGCTCCACCACCACTTCCACGATTCAACATATCTCGAAACCTCATTATGCCGGATCCCAACGAGATAATAGAGTACTCGCCACCAGCTATCTCCCCACCAGAGTCTCCACTTGAAGGGTCATTTTCTTTGCGAGCTAGAATAGAGAGTTCTAGTGGTTCTAGAGTAAGAGTTAATCATTACGCTGCTCATGGAGAATTTGACGATATTTCTCCCTTGTCGCATTTCCAGAGGGATTATCCATCCACATATGCCGCCACTTATGGAAACTCACAACCCCAGAGTCAGTCGGAGCCCGAATCGCCAACATTGCCGACAATAGATCTTCTCATACGTCGAGACAGACGCCAAGGACGTAACCATACCCCAGCCAACAGAACAGTTCTCGAAGCCGGATTAGAAGATCCATTTCTAGATGCGCCATTGACACCTCCCAACCATGAAAATCTCATAGCTCCAAGCCCAACCGAGAATAGAAGGCAAGACGTGATAACTACACGTGAGGGGCCATATACCTGGACGCATTTGAGAGACAATATCCTTGATATCGTTCAAGGATATATCCTCCTCGTCATCTCCATGTTCAACTGGAAAACATTAAATCCACTTATGTGTTTCCTGGCGTACATGATTACCATGCATCCGTTACTAACCTGGATCCACGCCTTCACCCTCCAAATCTTCACCATTCAAATAATCCCCAAAACACCATCACCAAAGCCAGGAAGCCCGAAATCGCCAAAACCTCACAGCCTAAGCCACGAAAAGCAAAACCCACCGAGGCAAAATTCCCTATCTCAACTCCAAATCCTGCACACGATCCTCATCCTCATCCTCTCCCTCTTCTCCAGCTTCCTCGGATTCTCCCAATTCCTCACGGGCTTCAGCACCTACCTATTCCACCACATAGTCTCCTCCCTCCAACTAACTTCACCCCTCGAATACGCTCTCGCACCACTCCGCCTCCAAATGTACGACGCCCGCTGCGAACGCTTCCTAAACCAACCTCGTTACTACCTAGATAGTGAAGAATGGATAATCAGAAGAGGATGTGAAGGATATAAAGATGGATTATTTTGGAGATTAGATCATAATTACATACCTTTTTTGCCGTGGGTGTTTAGTGTAAGTTTGATTTTAGTAGGATTCTGGGTTTTCGGGTATTGTAATAGGAGGGCATGGTGATTGCTGATTTGTTTGTGTGTACATAGGTTTCGGGGTTTGTCTTGGTTGTTGCTTTTCTCGTGGCGTTGTGGTTGTGGAAACAATTACCTTCTTTCAAAACTATCAACGATTTCTTTTCGCTGGTTGGGAAATTTGTGAAGATTGTATTCCTTTATAGTAAAAATGTTGTCTCGGATTTCAACCACGCATTCTGGCATCCTGTCGTCTCAGTTAGAGAATTACCTAGTAGTTGGTGGATTGGTCTTCCAAAAACTATGTTCAACGAATGGGTAACCGATAAATCCTCTTTTTACATACACTGGCAGCAATCTAAAAACTGGATATCGATACCAAGTTCAGCAGACCTGATGTGCCAACATGGAAAACAATGCAGATGTTTCATAACCACCATAGAAGAACAACGGAAAGCATATGCAGGTGCCAAGCTAGCAAGAAATGTTGGGTTATTGAAGCAGACAAATGCAGAACTCCAGCAAAGTATTCAAGAATTGGAGAAATCCAAACAACAGTTTAATTCCTGGGGTCAGCACCTCTTTCATCTGGTCCTTGCCGATGACCTCCATCTTGAGGTTCAGGCAATGGACGATGACTCCGAGACGTTGCAGAGGCGTGTTGAGAAGCTGGTAAGCTTACGACGAGAATGTATAACTGCGCATGTGCTTCAAGTTCAGAGACTATTAGAAGATGTAAATACGGGACAAGTGGATATCCAAGAGCAGCAGAGGATACAAATCGAAAACCTAGAAGTACAGAACAGATATTTAGAGAGACAACTTGAATCTGCTTGGGAGTTTTTGGATGTTAGAGCTAGAGATGAGAATCAGAATTCAGCACAGCAACATGGAGATCAAAGTACATCACTACAGGAATATATCAACGATCTACAATCACAAATTAACTTGCAAGCTGAAGCTCAGACACTTACAAATCTTATAGAGCAGTCTGAAAATGAAGATCAAAATTCAGCACTACAGCGACATATTAACACACTACAATGGCATATAAATTCCGCAGCCCAAAAATACCAAGATTTACTACAAGAACAATCAGACCTACAAGAACATAATAGTAGACTCCAGGAGCAAATTGAGCTACTCAGACAGAACAATCCTAACCCACCACAAAGTGCAGACGCCGAACTCAAACTAATACAAGACAACACTCGTCTAAAAGAGCACGTAGAAAAGCTCTACATCGAAAACCGTACCCGGGAAGAAGATCAAAACAAAGTCCGCCAAGAACTCACAGCCCAAAAAGAAGAATGCCAACTCAAAGACAACAGGATAAACGAATATCAAGAACAACAAAATAAGCTCAACCATCAAATCAAAAAACTAGAACAAGATAGGCTTACAAGAACAAATGACTTCAATGAACAGGAAGATAAACTAAAAGAACGAATAACAGAACTAGTCAAGGAAAAATTATTGCTTGCAAACTGGGAACAAATAAAAGATCAAAATCCCCAATTTTACGAACTTTGGGACAGATATGAAGATATGGTGGCAGAAAGAGATACACTGCAAGAAGAATTCGTTACTTTTCGTCTAATGCACAAAAATGAGAAAGAGGGCCTGGAAAACAGAATTGCGGAACAGGAGACCTGGTTTGCAAGAGCTGATTTGAGGTCATCCGATCTAGAAACACAGCTTTCGAATGCTAATACAAGGGCCTCGGAATTTGAAGATGCTATTACGAAGATAAGAACCGAAGCCTCCTCATATGAACATTTATTTGCCACGGAAGGAAACGCGGAGGATATTATCCGTACGCTTGAAGTTTTAAGAAACGCTAGTGACAAAGGTGATGAAATAGTTCAACAACTTCAGGATCAAATATCAGTACTACGGGAGAAATTACAAAAAGCAGAAAGAGATCAAAAGACTATCTCGGAGGATTTACAAATTGACGACAGGGAAACGATTTCTCAACTCCAGAAGAAATTACAACAAGCAGAAGAGGATAAGAAGGCAATATCAGAGGATTTACAGCATAGCTATAAGATAGAAACCTCTGAACTCCAAGAGCAATTACGAGTAGTAGAAAGAGAAAAGAGAGACGCTATAACTCATCGAGATCATCTACGAGACGTAATAACCAAAGAGCGAAACCAACGAGCAGAAAAAGATAAAATCACCACTTCCCAGAATATAGAAATCAGCCTTAAGGAAAGAATATCCGAACTCCTAGAAAAATTACAGGTAGCAGAAAGAGAAGTTACAGACGTTATAACTCAACGAAACCATCTAGAACGTGTAATAATCAAAGAACGAAAGCAGCAAGCAGAAAAAGAGAAATATATCATCTCCCGGAGTCTAGAGTTTAGTCTTCGGGAACAAATCTCTGAACTTCAAGAGAAACTACAACAAGCAGAAAAAACTCAAATTACTACATCCAAGGATTTAGAGCTTAGCCTCAGGAAACAAATATCTTCTCTCCAAGAACAATTACAGCTTGCAGAAAGTGATAAGAGAGACATTGAAGCATACCGAGATCATCTACAAGCCCTACTAACCAAAGAACGCCAACAAAAAGCAGTACTACGCCGCGAAGTCCTCCGAGAAGCAGCACTCGAAGTAAAAAAAGCCGGACATATGCTGAACAAAGGAAAAGGACTAGTAAGAAACACAGTAAAAAGTCATAGAATCAGAGAAAGAAATCTCGAAAAGGAATATCAATCTCAGATCGATTATCTAGAAGCAAATCAATCACAAGTAAACGAGCACCAGGAGTCAAAGACACAATTCGGAAATATAGAATTCATATACCAAGGATTATGTGAAGCCTATCGATATGAAGCACAACAAGATATCCCAGTGGAAGAAGGCTTTACTAGATTGGTCATGCGACTTGGAGGTATAATCGCGAGAACGAATAAGAATCTAGAGATCTCGAAGCGCAAAAATGAAGAAATACTGAAGAAAATTGAAGAAAATCTCAAAGAGCAGGACAATGCTACTCCGAGCGATGATGACAGCGATGACAACCAAGATCTGGCTGGACATCAGAACCCGGAACGCCTAGAGGAGACCAAAGACAAAAATGACAGTGAGGTAGTAGTGGCAGTAGGGGGCAATGAAAATAAACCACAAAACAATACGAAGCCCAACGAAGGCCTAGCATCTTCTCGATATTCAAGCCCCCAACCAAGACCAACAGTAGAACCACCACCGCTAACACCAACAACTCCTCCTCATCCCAATCCCCCGTCCCACCTCCTTCAAACATCAACACCAATACCAGCACAAATCCACCTCACCATTCCAACAGAAAGGGCTGGCAGAACCAGCCTAAGAAATTCCCGCTGGGCAACTACAACCAGTATAAACAATACCCGACCATTCAGCCAACCTCCCCCAACGCCAACAGGTCCACCAACAGCAACCCGAAGAAGAGGAAAAACACTAGACAATAGCCAAACTCCAACCTTTGATGGAGAACAAATGCAAATAGCAAGACAACTGCAGGAAGAATTTACCGCCGCGGGGTCTAAGTCTAATAATTCTAGTAGGTTTCAGAATCAATGGAATATTAGTGTTCCCCCTGCTTCAACGTCTAGATTGGACGGTGATGGTAATCAGAGTCGAGATGGGACTCTACGGGGAAAACGGGGCGGAAGGGGAAGGGGACAGGGAAATACTGATAGGAAACAGATGCCAGGTGCGAGGCCAGGCAGTCAAGGACCAATACAGCATATAAATGACAATCAGTATAATTTGGAAGTGGCTCAACGAGGCACGGAGAGGGAAAGAAGTAAGGGGAGAAGCAGAGGAAGACGTAGAGGAAGAGAAAGAGGAACAGGAATATCAAGAGGGTGAAGTCATGGATCTTCGTTGGACTTCACTAGAGCCCGCCGAATGTATTCGTAGTCTTTTGTTTATTGTTACATAGCCGTAGACCGACCTTTCATGATCCATGTAGAAATCTAGCTGACTATCGTATCCGCGCCCTCGTCCTTAGCTAAGTCGTGTTCCTTCAATAATGCCGTGATCTCCTCAGCGCCCCACAAGTGGTGGTAAATGCGGCCATCCTTTGTTTTGCCAACCGTCGCGAACTCAACTGCAGATATCATTAGCACAATTCCCACCAATTCCCTCATATTGCTTACTCTTCTCACTGGTCAACTTGGTTGAGTCCATTGTCTTGCTCAACACCTTGACCGCCATTCCACATGCCTCCTTCAGATCACAGTCCTCTTTGTAATCCTGCTTCAACAAACTTTGCGCACTCGCATTGTTTGCGCCGACACTTGTTGCCTTCCAACCACCGTAATTTCCACTGGGATTGCTCTGGTATAGCTGGAATTGTCTCTGTGGATCGTAACCAGCGTAGATGAAAGAAACACCGAACGGGCGGAGACCACCATGTTGCGTATAACCCTGCTTCAAATCACATAATCTTCGGACGAGTTGCTCACAAGGGATGTCTTCGTTGTAGGTGAGGAGGTAGCGTTGGGCGGCTTGGCGGGCGTAGTTGATGAGGATGTTGGCATCAGCTGTCATACCTGCGACAGCACAGATCATGTTGCTACGAAGAAATCAGCACAGGAAGCAAACAATTGAGTAAATGCTGCATACTCGTTCAAGATATACAGCTTCTCTGCTGAAGTGTCCTGCTCCAGAAGTTTACTGGTGACCTTTCTCTCTGCGGCCAACACGATTCCATCCTTCGCCAAGATTCCTATTGCTGTACCGGCGTGGGAGATGGCCTCGAGAGCATATTCGACTTGATAGAGACGTCCTTCGGGAGAGAAGATGGTCGTCTGCGAGGCTGTTAGCTTTGGTCTTTGGTGATGCAGCAGGGCTGGCCAATGCTTACCCGGGAATCGTATCTCCTGGACATGATTGCGGGTTTCTACTGTTTTTGCAGTGCCTTGAAGCTCCAATGAAGGTATTCGCAAGGAAAGGTGGTCCTCAAATTGTGATATGGTGATGGGTTGGGGCCGGGAGGAGGGTTGATTGTCGATGTTGAAGCTCGACGAGCTCCAGGCACGCTCCCACGCGTGGCTAGCGTTTCTGCCTCACGCCTTAGGCCGCTATCAGCTCGTGCTACAAGCGGCACTCCCTCATATCCTGGGCAAGTACAGTATTTCACATGGCAAACAGACATCTAATAAGGTGCAACCTTCTTTTCAGCTCGAGGCAAAAATGATGATATAGGAAATTCTACCATCTGCAACAGTTTTCATTAATAACAACATCTTTTTGAGCACGTGAACGGAGTCTGTCCCGTTGTTGCTGGTGCGTGCCGCTTTAACTGACCTGCTCAAGTTATCTTGAACTTCATAAATTTCCCCATAGCCATCGTTTGTATTTCCGCCGCCAGAGAGCAGTAGTGCGCCAAAATGCTGAAGTCAACTCATAAGCCAGTCGCGCCTCCACCTCTACCACCGGGATGGACTGAACACAAAGCCCCTACAGGTCAGTACACTTTCTCCACCGCGAGTATAATGGACGCAAAGAAGATACTAATAAATACTCACCATAGGGCATTCGTACTACTACAATGCAGAGACGAAGCAATCTACATATACACGACCTGTAGCTCCGCCCCCTCAGGCAACTCCACCCCTTGTTCTAAACCCCTCGCAAAGTTTCTTGCAATACCAAGCTGTCGGAAGTTCGATACCAAGTGCTGGACCAACTTTCAACAACTTTCCCACGCAGGATAATTTTGGCAGAGGAGGATTTCAAGGTGGACGTGGTGGCAGAGGAGGTCATGGCCAGTCCAGAGATACGAGGCCACAGCCGGTGGACAAGCCGAAGTCGCGACATCCAATCCCAGGACATGAACCATGGGTGCTCGTACATACGAAGCTTGGGAGGAGGTTTGTCTTCAATACGGAGAAGAACCAGAGCTATTGGCGCATCCCGGACAAATTGAAAGACGGCATATTGGCACTCGATCAGCAGAGAATCAAGGACAAGGCGGAGGCATTGAATCCACAAAAAGAACCAGAAAAGGCTTCTGGTGCCGCTGAAATGCAAGGTGCCGCTCAACGGCCGGTAATAGAACAGGAGAAGACTGGAGATGATGAAGCAGAAGACAGCTCGGAGTACGAGGAGGTGGAAGTAACCGATGATGAAGACGACGAAGAGAATCCTTCCAAAAGGCAGAGGACAGACGAGGATGCGCTAGATCAACCTATGGAATTCAACGAAGATGATATAGCGTTTCAGTTGGCACAAATGGGACAAGAGTACGGTTTGGACCCTGGGGAATATGACGATGGGAATATGGAGGATTGGGAGGAAGGTGCAGAAGGGCTTGGGCTATCCGAAGAAGATTCGGCAGCCCTGTTTAAGGATTTACTGAATGACTATGGTATAAATCCTTACAGTCCTTGGGATAAACTTGTCGAAGAAGGGAAGCTTGTTGACGATACAAGATACACTGCGTTGTCAAGCATGAAAGCAAGAAAGGAGGTGTGGGAAGATTGGAGTCGAGAGAAGATAAAACAACTTCGGGAACTAAGAGCTAAAGAAGAGAAAAAGGACCCAAGGATACCTTACATTACTTTTCTACAAAAACTTGCTACACCGAAGCTATACTGGCCAGAATTCAAGCGGAAATACAAGAAGGAGGCCGAAATGCGAGACACCGCATTGTCAGACAAGGACCGCGAGAAACTGTACAGAGAGCATATCAATCGTCTGAAGCTTCCGCAGTCCACTCTAAAGTCCGATCTCGCAACATTGCTCAAGGCACAGCCTCTGTCGATGTTGAACAACTCTACTCTACCTACACATCTTCCACCTTCAGTACTCGCTGATATACGTTACATCTCTCTTGATGCATCCATTCGCGACCCACTCATCGAAGGTCATATTAGCACTTTAGCTGCCGCGCCTGATGCTGCTGAAGTAGAAGAGACCGAGGAAGTTATCAAGGAAAGGAAAGATCGGGAACGGAGAGAAAAAGCTCTTCAAGATCGCGAAAAGCAAGTCGAAGAACAAAAGCGGCGGCAGAAAAGAGATCTGGCATTTGGGAAGGGCAGACTGCGGGAGGAGGAAGCAGAGATTGCAAGGGCTATGAACGTTACCAAGAAGGGACTGAAAGATCACTTGATAGGAGGCGACGATGCAGCAAGTGCTCCAAACGCAACGTGATGGTGGGTGCAATAAGAACGCAAAAAATTAATAAAAAAATTCAATACTCGACTCGACAGGTATCACGCCAAACACCTTGGGGTTACCTGAAGTACGAAAAGATGAGTGAGATGATTGTGCGCATACGAAGCAGTCCATAACATACATAGCTCATCAGCACGGTCTTCCCCCCAAGATAATCACGTACTTCTCACAACTCAACTCATACAGACTCATTACCGCCCTTTTACGTGTTGTCTGAATCTTCAATAGCAAGTACCAATAGTAAGTACAAACGATACCATTAAAAGATTATCCTCGTTTATGTAGATCTTTAGCCATTTATCCATACAGTAGTATCCAATCACGGAATGTTTCCAAAAATAAGAATAGTCGATCACGAAACGGCGAAACGGTAGCGGCCAATACCAGATCTCGCTACCCTGCAGAATTCCAGGATCACAGCTGCACCAGTGTGGTTCAGTTGTGTCCTAGACACATCACGTACAGTAGCTCATCACCTGCCCTGCGATACGAGAGGTTCACGAAAACGGTTGAAATGGTATGCTAGCTGCCTGCTGTTGACCTTGAAAATGCGACTATAACGTAGAGTAATACTGAGAGTCTTATGATTTTAAGGCAGCCATAGTAAATATATAAAGTGCAGCATTTCTTTACTTATTATTTCTTGTTTGTATATTGATTGATTCCGTCGCTTAGAGCAATACAGTCGCTACTGGTGAGTTCGTTTTCTTATGATAGCCGATGGATGAATTTGATACATGGGTGTCTTGAAGATCAAGACATTGAGAGTTTTTAATTCCCATCACCTCAACTAGAAATCTCCCCACTTTCACAATATCCATATGTACCGTCACTAACTAAACATTCAGAACCAATTCTCATAACCTGATTACTCAAAACGCCAACACCAACAACAATACCCAAAAGAAAAGAAAAACATCCCCCTCCCAAAACCACCAAACATCCCAAAAATGCCATCCCTCACCTCCCTCCTAGCAACAACCTCAACCCTCCTAGCCCTCACCAAAGCAGCAATCTTCACCCTAACCGCTTCCCTCCCCGGCAGTATTCTCGACGGCCAACCCATAAACGCAGGCGGATCAGCCTTCTACATCGGTGGATCACCAAGTACTTATTGCCCTACCATCGTTGAGCCAAACTGTCCAATTGTAACGGGTACGGTATTCGCTGGTATGAGTTATTTGTGGGTATGTTTGATCCCAAATCCCAAATCCCGAAAAACCAAAAGCCCATAATCAGAAGAAGGCACTTAAAGACTAACAAATCAAAAAAGGTCGAGGTACCAGGCGGTCAACAAACATACGTAACTCAGGAAGGAGAATTCGGTTTCACACAAGCTCATTCTATCTACATACCAACCGGTGCCTATCAATCTGGTTGGACAGCTACAAATGTTACATCTGAGGATGGTAATGAGTATACATTGATAAATTTCATAGCTCCAGATGCCACAGAAGGTTAGTTTGGGTGATTTCATTTACTCGTTTCTCCGTTAGATTTGAAGACCCAACAAGTGCTGTTCGTTTTTTTCTTTTTTGGAAATTAACTGTTCTGAGTGCTACGTATTTCCTTCTTTACCCTAAACTTTCTTTTGATATAATTATACAAAGTATATCATTTACAAGTCTTCTCCAAAACCTATAAAACCCCAAAACTACCAATACTAACACGCACACACACAAAAAGGAGGTCTCTACGCATGCCCCTACACACCCTCCAACTCCGATGAAACAATCTACCAAATCTACGCCCAAACACCAGCATTCGACCAGACGAATTGCGTTGAACTCGATGGTTTTATTGAGCATGATCAAGAGAATAATGATTTTGGGGCTTGGCAGTATGCTTAGTTGAGATTTGTGGTCGAGATGTGTGATTGAGTGGAAATGTGAGTGGGGAAGAAGGGAAATGGAGTGGGGGTGTTGGATGAGAATTGATAGATAGAAGGCAATGGGATGAGCAAGTGATGGAATTGGTTAGTAGAAAAAGGGGCAGAAGGGATGAATGAGGGGGAGAGGAGAGGGGAGGAAAGAGGGGGAGAGGCTAGGAGTGAGGGAGGGAATGAAAGGAAGGAAATCGAACGGGATGAGAAGATGGTGGGGTGGAAAGCAGGGGATTATATTATGATTGTGATGGAGAGAGAAGGGCGGCTTGGTAAAAATGGCGTTGGCGTAAGATGGAAAAGTTATAAGGAAACGTGTAAATTGATAATGAGCAATGTTTTTCTTCTCTCTTCTCTTTCTATTTTCTGTTCACTTCGTTTTTGAAATAGCGGATATGAATTTTGGTTTTTTTATAATTGGTATTTTAATAGAGGTTCACCTCGTATAAATTCTGCTCAGTGACTCGGACTCCCAATCAAGATGATAGCGAGTTCGCTTGTCGTTTCACCCACTGTCCTCCAATATTAGTTCACAGCCAAGCACTTCACAGTTGCAATCCCATTCTCCTTGCTAATACCAATATTTCTATGCCATCTTCTCTTACAACGATCGTTTTTTTTTAGCACAAACCATCCCATTCTATTTATCCATAGACTTCTTCGCAGTCTTGAATTGCCAGACTCGGCAACACATTTCATCTTCCTCTGTCTTCCCTCGGTCTTGCCTCTTGCTGTGGGCGACGAGCTGGAGATCTGGGCGCATTTCCGCTCAATGGATCCCGATGGCTAGTAGGATGTGAGGAAGAATTCCTTTGCGTATAGTAATGTTGTGGAATGGGTGCTGGCGGTTGCATATTTCTAGTTTGTGAAGAGAAGGGCGTTGCAAAGCCCGCTGCCTCTGATTGCATTCCCATTCGTGGCTGAGCGTACTGAACTGGCGCCTGCGGGACACCACGTTGGAGCTCGTAGTAAGCCCGAATACGATGTGGCAAGTACTGAGGGCCCATAGTCGGTTGAACGCCACGGATTGGAACCTCCGTTCTGTTCTGAGAGCCCACTATGTTTCCGTTACCCACAATATTGCGAGAACCGGATACCTCCTGAACTGTGACCAAACACCTTTGCATGGAAACTGCTTCTTCCACCTTTTCCAGCCGCCTTTCCAGTTTCTCCACGGCCTCCACAGCCTTCCTGATCTCGACAACCTCCTCTGATATTTGATTTTCAGAGGATATCTCGGATCCAGCAGGTCCAATTGATGGCACGTATTCCGATTGAGAAGACTCCGATCCAACTAGTGGCTCGTCATTCGGCTCTCTACCATAGTCCGATAATGGCTGAGGCTCGGATAGCTCAGGCTCAGGTGACGGCGATCTGCCAAGCAAGTGACTGAGTGGGAAAATCTGAGTTGGATCCTCCTGGTCAATGATAAGGATAGGACCATCCTTGCTGTGTAAAAGGCATCGAGAAATTTGCATATGTGATTCAGAATCCGTCCGCATCTGGGGCCTCCTATTGGTGTCCGTCTCACCTCCCCGTTTCTTTCTCTGAGGTTCATCCTCACCGCCATGACCAATGCTGGCCTCTCTTTGCAATTTCCTTTTGGGAGAATACCCAAGTTTGTTTCCTCCTTCACCATTACTGGCTTCAATGTCTCCGTGTGGAGTGCAGGGTGGCGTTGGATATTCCAACTCAGGACGCAAGTTTTCGTCGTTCTGAATTGGTCTCATCCTAGCACTCTCCTTCAACTTTCGTGCTCCTAATGATACTTCGGTACCTGCTTCTTCTTGTCCCGGAACCACCATAACCTTGCTCTTCATCGCAAACGAGACGTTGCATTCCGCTGCTATCTCATCTGCCTTCCCGTTCCCATCCTTATCATTACTCTGAGTTTTGTTCTCCGGTGGCGGCCCAAATATAAGATGCAAGTGTTTGCTTGTCATAGTGAAAGCCTGAGTTCGTGACAAATGAAGGTTGTGAAGTTGAAGTATAGAACCGAGCTCTGTGAATGTCGTTGGGTAGAAAGGATTTGCTGCCGAGTCGTTCTCTATCCTGTTGCTGGGAAATAAGGGCCCTCACTTCTTTAATTGCTGTACTTTGTTTCTGAGCATGAATGATTAAAGGCTCGTATTGACCGGCAAGTTCTAGAAGCGAGTTCTGACTGGTTTCTGGTTCGAAACTTCGAGAGGTTTCGAAGACTTCGTAGTGAACGAGATGCCTATGGACTGAAATTTGAAGACCTTCGAAATGAGGTTTTTGATACAAGTGTAATGATTCCGTGACTGCGGGCTGTACAAACCTACAAAAGTATATTTGTTTGCAGGTGTTATGTAGATGGAGTGGTATGAGTGGCGTATGAAGTGGGAAGTCGATTTCATTTGTTGGATGTGGAGGAGCAAATAGGGAAAGAGCGACTTAGTGTATCGCATCATCTGAAACCCGGTTAAGTAGAAAGGCAGTAGCACGGCGGGCATTAGAAGGGCAGGAACAAGGAGGTACAGAGCTAATTTGTACCACGTTAGTGTAAGTCTTACTCATTTTGATTGTTATGTAACACATTGACTTATATCCCCACTGAGACGAGTGTTTTTAGGAGTCCAGCCCAAGTCTCTCTTCGGCTATGTTGCTCCTAATACAATTTACACCCTGAAGCCCCTCTATATACTATTCAAAGTATTAAAGACATAAACCCCACACTTATTCTATAAAAATCTCCCATTTTTCAATCTTTTCAAGTGCCTTTCTCAAGCCCATTCGATTCTTTGTTAAAAAGATGAGATGTGATTTCTAAACTTCCCCAAATAAGCGAGCTGAAATCGCTAACTGAAGCTGCAAAAAGGTCTATGCAGCTTAGCTTTTAAGATCTAAGAATCAAAGTCTCATCTTCTCTAGTTCTTGACATTGCTTTCCTGATAGATAAGTTTCACAGTTGTTTGTTCTTCATTAGCATGCTTAGCCCAAGTTAACAAAAGAGGCGACTAGTTGATTATGAAAACTAAGTGGGTATCAATATGTAAAATCACCACTCATAAAATCATAACCTCATAACCATTAACTTTCCCAATCCACCTCCACCCCTCCCCAACCCCAAACCCGCATCTCAAACGTCATCAATCTTCAACACAGCCCCGCTCCCAACATCAATCTGCACTTTAGTCTTCATCGTACTAGCCTTCCTCGGGTTATCCGCGTCGAAAATCTCCCTCATCTCCTCGAGTGTTTTCCCGGCAGTCTCCACAAAGAAAAAATAAATACAAGCAATCTCCACACAAATCCACACAATATAAACCAGATACAACTTCCAACCAATCTTCTCAATGCCGATAGAAATGCCATAAGTATTAACAACCATAGCAACATTCAAGAACAGAAAGTTAAGACCTGATCCCTTTGCTCGCATACGGTTTTCCAGACATTCGACGGCGTAGAGTGTTTGTAGGGGTGTGAAACCCCAGGCGAAGATTATTCCGAAGAGGAATATTGAGACAATTACGCCGTAAGAGAGAGAGGGATGTGCATCTGCTGTTGCGGTGAAGGCTGTAAGCATTATGTACGCTATTAGTCCTCCGCCTAGACCGGCTAACATCATTACGCGACGACCGAGTTTATCGAGGAGTGTTGCTCCGTATACGGCTCCCATCATTGAGAAAATTGGATTGATGGCGTTGATGAGGAGTTGTTTGTTTTTGTCTGTTATACCGGCGTTTTCAATCTGTATGGTTGGAAACTTGGAGTTAGTTTACTTATTCTAGATTTCTTGGGAGTAACTCAAATATGATTTTGGGAGCATTACCATCGATGGCATGAAATACGAGACCACGTTATTGCCGCTCCACTGTCCAAAAAAGGACATTCCGATCACCATGCACAAGCGGTAACGAGCGCCACGAGTGTTTGCTAGCTCTCGGAAGTCCCACCATGGATTCTCGTTGCGAGTGAGAGCTAGTTGTTCGACGATCTCGTGGTATTGGAGTTGCACAATGGGCGAGTTCTCATCACCATCGCCGTGGTATTTGGCAAAGATTGCAAGACCCTCTTCTGCGCGATCGTGGGCGATGAGCCAACGGGGCGACTCTGGGAAGAACAAAATCAGGACCATAACAATGCCAGGTAGACCTGCTTGAACAATGGTAGGCACTCTCCAAGCCCATGAGTCGGAGAAGTTCTTGTTAGATCCATAAGTTGTCCATCCTGCGATGATGTTACCAAACCACCAGAAGTTGTTGTACATTCCTGCCATAGTTCCTCGGTAGGTTGGGTGGGCAAGTTCGACGGTGTAGGCTGGACCTGCAGCTGAGGCGAGCGCGGCACCAAAGCCAAGAATGAATCTTCCACCCTCGAATTGGCCCAGATGGTGAGCAGAGGCTTGTATGGCAGTCCCCAGAAGAACAATCGCACACCCGACGAAGATACACACTTTTCTTCCGTACCCATCGGCGATGAAGCCACAGAAGGGGAAGGCAGCAATTTGACCAAGATTATAGATAATGAAGACGATTCCAGTGCTGGATCCTGCCCCACTGAGGCCGAATGTCTTTTGATATGGTGTCATTGCGTTGATACTCCCCATGAGAGAGGAGTCTGTTGTTGATTAGTATGCAAGCAATGCAGGCTGGGGATACAAGAACTCACCAAAACCGTTCATTGTAGAAACCATGTAACCGACAGCCATGATGAAATACAACTTCAACATATTCTTGGACAGAAGTGAGGGCTTCTGAGCTGCAGTGGCAGCTGCAAGTGCCACGGACGCGGTATTGACTTGCTTGACATTGGTATTTGCTTCCTTCTCGTTGAGGACAGGCACATCATGGTGCTCGGCAGCACCGCCATCAAGGATTTTAGCAGACATGATGAATCTCAGACCACCAGAAACTTGCAACCAAAAGAAAGCAGAGGAAGAAAGCGATGGCAGAGAAATAAAAGAAATGAGGGGTGCATATCCCTACCAGTTTATATATACAACCCAAGTAATAAGAATATGCATCCCCAGGAAACAGCTTACTCGCTCCTCGCTAGTCCCTACCATCTCCAAGGTCTTCATCTCCCGACTCTTTGGGAAACATGGAGCCCCGCTCTCTGACTTTTCGACCCTCGGCAACGGACCAGACTCCCAAATTTTGCTACAGTCGCCGACCTAGGCTCAGGTCAGCAGACGCCTTATGGGGCTGTTGTCCAGGTCGATTCAGCATTGAGGGAGCTAGAAATGATATGGAGTCAGGAATGACATGCTGAGTGGCGTTTTGTATCTGTTCCTTTGCCGCAAAGAGAACTGTGTGGATCGAAGCTTTTGCGGTTTTTGATGGCACAAATTCGGCGAGAAGAGGGCTGGAGGGATATGCGCGCCACACCTTGGCAGAAAGTCGGTATCATACAAACTCGTTTGATCTTGGTGGTTTGCCAGAGGAAAAGAGCTAGGCTCTCCCGGCTGAGAGTTCATGAGAAGAGGCGAGGAGACGGGATTTATATCTTCGCAAGCTGGTACGGAACTTACAAATTACCATGGTCCGATGGTATTTTGGAAGAAGATGCAAGCTGCAAGCTGCTTATGCTCAGGCTAATCCTGGTCGTCTCCAAGTGGATGGACCCTTGGTAAACAAAATCACTGGATTTCCTCAATAATTGGGGACATCCATCGAGGTTCGACAGTATTAAATGGTGGCTTCAACCTCGTCGGCGCCACAAACGTCCATAGTGCACTGTTTCAGGGGGGGAATAAATTCAGGCGAGGAGTGATCCGGGGGACTGCGGGCCGGGGATGTGGGGATGATGCCTGACTCGTGTTTAGAGGAGGTTGGAGAGACGGACGCTGGCTCTCCACATTCCTTTTTGCGTCCACTTGATGTGATGGGACGCTTCTCCAACTTCAATAATTGCAAAAAGAAAAAGAAGAAAAAAAAACACATGCTATGAGTAGTATGGACTGATGTATTCAGTCCATTCAAGTATGCAATAGCTCACCCAGAGGAATCAACCACTCAAACACTTTCTCTATGCAAGACAAGAAGAATCTCCTAGTGATTTCAACTGTCCTGGTCCATATTGCCATCAAAAGATGCTGTTGTCTCCAGGGACCTACTGCCTTGACTAAGTGCTGAGTCATGGAAATGAGCTTGCGGGATATCTCAAAACCGCCGCTACTAGATGCAAAGAACATCTCTGTCATGCCTGACATATAGCCGCCGTCATTCCCCGGGCTTCACCGGTTGAGAAACGACTGGTGATAGGCTCTCCGTATTGCTTCACCGGTAACTAACCGGCCCCCCACTCTCTGCATCTCTACAGTACCTCTCGCTAACATGCAGCACTCCCACTTCTGGAAAAATAGCCATGGGCGTGAAGCGATTCCATTGGCATTCGTCCGAACACAGCATATGGCCCTCTTTATACCGGGGAGCTCAAGGCACGTAGAATGACCCCTCCATCAACGGTCAAATCCCATCAAGAAGAGAACCAAAACGGACAAACAACTTCTGGATATCAACATCTCAAGGGAATAAACTGAATTGCTGAATTTTTTCAGCAATCGTACAGAAAATCCCAATAATGGCAGAAACACACACCTTCCCACCTTCTCTACCCGACTGGAGTAACCTAAAAGTCATCCACAAGAACACTCTCCCACCTCGAGCTTCCTTCTTCCTTTACGATAACCCCACCGATGCCCTCACACGTGATCCTGCAAAATCAAAAACACACAGCCTGTCTGGGAAATGGAAATTCAACCTTGCAAAGAGTCCATTCGATGCTCCTTCGGACTTCTTTGCTGAAAAAATCGATACTTCCAAATGGGGTGACATCGAAGTTCCCGGAATGTGGCAGCTTCAGGGTTATGGAAAGGGTCCTCAGTGAGTTGAAGGAGAGATAGAGATTTCTTGTATTAGAAAGAGATTGATTTGGTGATTAGTTATACGAATGTTGTCTATCCATTTCCAGTTGATCCTCCTCATGTCCCATATGACGACAATGAGTGTGGAAGCTACATTCGCACTTTCACAGTCCCCAAATCCTTCAAGGACCACCAACTGAGATTGAGATTCGAGGGTGTCGATTCTTCATTCCACGTTTGGGTCAATGGAAAGGAAGTTGGGTATTCCCAAGGAGCGAGAAATCCTTCCGAGTTTGACATTACTTCTTTTGTTGATGTTGATGAAGAGAATACCTTAGCCGTCCAGGTTTACCAGTTCTCGGATGGGAGTTATATCGAAGATCAGGTAGGTTTGGAGAGGGTTCTCATTTCTTTTAGTGTGTCTTGCTCGATTTACAATCGATTCCTTGCTACTTCGTACAGATAAGATTGATGTAGAGGAAGCTCAGCAGTCGTTACCCGACCTGGGACATATTTGGAAACTTAAGTGAGCTACTCAAGCCAGGTGAATTACTTCACTCAAGCGAGCTACTTAAGTAAATTACTCAAGTATGTAACGAAAGTGTTGGTACACCCAAGGATCATGAGCTCGTTCACGGCTTGGTCACTTTACCGAAGAGTAGCGACTCTTTGATGAATTCCATCCATTCACGTATTTGGCCCTGAAACCTGACAGATCAAATCATCCAGAGAAGCACCAATCACCTCGCTAACACATGTCCCAGGACCAATGGTGGCTAAGTGGTATCTTCCGAGACGTAAACCTACTAGCCTTCCCCAAAATCCACTTCGAAGACTTCCACATCCAAACACTTCTCGACAAGGACTATAAAGATGCTACTCTGTCCGTCGAAGTAAAGCTCAACACTACCGCAAAGGTAGACTTAAAGCTCCTCGATTCGGATGGAAAAACAGTCTCGACAGCAACCCAAGAAGCAGCATCTTCAACAACATTCAAACTACCAGTTGCGAATCCACATAAATGGACAGCTGAGACTCCATATCTCTATCAACTCGTCTTATCAACCGAAAGCTGTAGTGTGCAACAGCGTGTAGGATTCAGATGTTCCGAATTGAAGAACGGTGTCTTTATGGTAAACGGCAAACCCGTCATCTTCCGCGGAGCAAACAGACACGAACATCACCCAGAACACGGCCGTACAATTCCCCTCGAATTCATGCGTCGCGATCTCCTCCTGATGAAAACCCACAACATAAATGCAATCCGAACATCCCATCAAATCAATGATCCAAGACTATACGACCTAGCTGATGAATTAGGACTATGGGTAATGGATGAATGCGATCTAGAATGCCACGGTTTCGAAGAAATAGACGCAGCTGCTCTCCCAGCCAATCTACGCTCCTTACCATTTGAAGAAAAGAAGAAGATTATTTATGGTCGAGCTGCACGTTGGACGTCTGATAATCCGGATTGGGAAGAAGCATATGTTGATCGAGCAAGGCAAGCAGTTACGAGAGATAAAAATCATCCATGTGTTATTATGTGGTCTCTTGGAAACGAAGCCTTTTATGGTCGTAACCATGTCGCCATGTATAAATTCATCAAGAATTATGATCCGACGAGATTGGTTCATTACGAGGGAGATTTCGAGGCTGAGACGGCTGATATTTATAGTAAAATGTATCCGTCTGTGGATCTGATTACGGAATTTGCTGAGGTGGAGAAGTGGGAGAAACCATTGGTTTTGTGTGAGTATATTCATGCTATGGGTAATGGACCAGGGAATATTAAGGAGTATGTTGATGCTTTTTATAAGTATCCAAGATTGATGGGTGGTTTTGTTTGGGAATGGGCGAACCATGGATTGAAATCGAAGACGGCTGATGGAGAGGTGTTTTATGGTTATGGTGGTGATTTTGGCGATGAACCGAATGATTACAACTTTGTTATGGATGGTGTTCTCTTCTCGAACCATACTCCGAATCCTGGTCTTCTCGAGTATAAGAAGGCTATTGAGCCTGTTCAGGTTTTGGGTGGTGATTCGACGAAGGTTAAGATTATCAGTCGCTATGATCATACGACATTGGATCATCTGAAGTGCGAATGGAGTCTCGTTGGCGATGGATCTCGTAAGGTCTGGAAGGAGGTGAAAATCCCAAAGGGTATGTTCTGCTCACAAAGATTCCTTGAATTGCTATTAACCTTTTCATGTAGGAATACAACCAGGAGATATTGTCGAGTTGGAGATTGAAGGACTCTCAGATGTCCCCAAGGACGAATCCTACCTCGAAGTAGTCTTTACCCTAAAAGAAGCAACCAACTGGGCGCCAGCAGGCCACGAAATAGCATTCGGACAAATCCAACTCAGCAAGCCAGCAACCCTCGCAACCCTTAAATCACTCACCTCACCAACCGCGCCAAAATACAACCTCATCTCACCCCAAGTCCTCCAGATCACCGGCTCCAAAGGAACAAGCTGGAAGTTCAACATCGTCCATGGCTCACTGACTTCCTGGCAAAAGCCCAACTCCAAAGAACTCATCCACACACCACCAGTCCTAGACTTCTACCGTGCCTTAACAGACAATGACCGACCCAGCGATGGAGAAGCATGGCAATTCGCACGCCTACACCAGACAAAAGCACACGTGCGTTCAGTAACATGGTCCTCGAGTGCCGATAATGTAACCATAACAGTAAACTCTCGAATCGCACCACCAGTCCTCGAATGGTCCATTGATACAATCTTAACATACACCTTCACATCTACACACCTCTCCATCAAAGTCGCCGGCAAACCTCAAGGAGTTAACCTCCCTCCAAACCTCGCTCGAATCGGGCTAACACTATCTCTCAATTCCATTGAAAAAGCAAGTTGGTTCGGTCGTGGTCCAGGGGAATCTTATTCCGATAAGAAACTGTCACAACGGATTGGAAACTGGTCTTCTTCTATCGATGATCTGTATACTGATTATGAATTCCCACAAGAGAGTGGAAATCGTACTGATGTTCGTTGGGTGCAGTTTTCTGGTTCTGAAGATGGAGAGGGATTGAAAGCTAGTTTTGCGGATGCGGAGGGTGCTAGTTTTACGGCGTTGCATTATGCGACGGAGGATTTGGATGCGTGTACGCATCCTTATGAGTTGTATAAGAGGAAGAAGGTTGAGACGGTTGTCAGGCTGGATTGGGCGCATCATGGTCTTGGGACGGGTAGTTGTGGACCGAAGACCCTGAAGGAATATGAGTTGAAGAGTGGACCTTTTGAGTATGAGGTACTTTTGGAGTAGATTCTCCAAAGATTCTGAAATTTTACTACTATTAGCACCTTTGTGCTATATGTGTGAGAACTTGCCTCATAATGGATCCCATAGAATACAGCTGAGCAAGACCCGCCTGAACGCCTTTTTCCCTTAAATATGCATAGAAATCGTCAGTGAGTTTTACCCTTACCAACCACCTCTGAATCCTCCTCTTCCTCTCCCCCCTCTAAATCCGCCACCTCGTCCACCACCGCGTCCTCCGTATCCTCCACCTCCCCTTCCACCATAACCACCATCGTTAAATCCACCACCACCCTCATAACCTCCTCTATCACCCCTCCCACCATCCATTTCTCTTTCATCCCGATCCGGCGCCCTTCGTCCCCTCATCTCCTTTGGAAAGGCCTCAAACGTCTTCCGCATCTGTGCGTATCCCAAATGCATCTTTCCATAAAAGTGGTCCGCCAACCGTCTATCATTATCCAGCCTGCTCAAATATGCACCACATACATCGCAGACCTGCAACTTCTGATGTCCAGAAGGTCCACTCGTATCGCTCAAAGCCTTGAGCTCGCGCTCCTTATCCCCCTTCGTCTGCATTGCCTGCCGAATGCGAAAGAATTCTTCGTAAGCGCGAGATACTTCCGCCGCCTCACCTAGAACCTGAATCTCCAATAATCCCGTCTCGATACTCTTGCTCAGATCCGATATCTGCTTCAAAAGCGCATTTGTCTGTCTAATCTCATCGGGTGTCTTCTCCAGTCTCCGCTGCGCAACATCAATCCGGCGATTACATTCGTCGATGTACTTCTGTAAATCGCGCATGTAGTCATATTCGAAGCCGTACTTTTCTTTGTTGGGTGAAGTTTCATATTCAGTTTTTAAGGGCTCGCTGTGGACTTTGGGACATGGTCCTAAATCTTGTTTGGTGTTGGTGAAGAGGTCGTGGGGGCAGGTGCCTGCGAGGAAAGACCGGCAAACTTTGGGGTCTGTAAGGGAGAGTTGAGCTGAGCGGGAGGAGGCTCCAGCGCCCATAAGCTGCTCTATGAAATGTTAGCTGGTGTTCTTGCGGATAAGGTAAGCTCTTTTCGAGGCGCAAAGTGCTACATATGTCGGGGGTTGTAGTTAAGCACTTCGTATTGATTGTCAGTCCTTACCTAGTAATTTTCTCTGTTCTGCAGCCATCTTGAGTGGATTTAGACGCAAATTGGTGTTGGATAGATGGAGTTGCACTCAACAAACAGCTTGTCGTCGCGTCGAAACGATGGTGGTCGTGAACTTTTTAGCCTCCCTCGCAAGGCTCCCGCTTATGTCATCCACGTATTTGAACAACAGGCACTTCACTTCTCAGCCTTCCACCTCTACATGCAAATGATCGCGCCTTGAAATATACTCTGGCGCTGGTTGCCAAGCTGCAATGCGACAATCCTTACACTCTCTACTGCTCAGCGTGCTGTTTGCCGTCACCGTCGCGTCATCCGATTACCACGAACAGCTTCTTCTACGACCCTTACATCCGTCCTCTCTTCTAGCCTCGTTCAATTTCCAGAGCAACGCAAGCTGGACATCTTTCGAGCAGCAGAATTTCCAGTATTTCCCGAGATCACTTGGCCAGATTTTGCAGCATGCGAATACCCGCGAATTGCATCTGAGGTTTAGCTTGGGACGATGGGATGCCGAAAGTTGGGGAGCGAGGCCTTGGGGTGGTGCTAGGGAAGGGGGGACGGGTGTAGAGTTGTGGGCTTGGGTTGAGGCGGAGACTGATGAAGAGTAAGTTATTTGGGTAAACGGGAGATTCAATTGCTAACTTTTGAAGGGCTGATGGGAGATGGTTGACGCTCACGAATGCGTTGTCTGGCCTCTTTTGCGCATCCTTAAACTTCATTGATTCTACGCGAACGACTCGGCCGGTTATGTCCTTCCAGCCTTCTGGTGACCATACAAATTCGACTCTGTCAAATCTACATTTACTGCATGGCACATTACCCAGAGAGGTTGTCTGTACGGAGAATCTGACCCCTTTTTTGAAGTTATTGCCGTGTAAAGGGAAGGCAGGGATATCAAGTCTGCTGGATGGTCACAAGCTTTTTGATGCGTCATGGCAGAGCATGTCAATTGATGTGCGCCCAATTTGTGGACCTGGCTCCGACGACTGCAAGATTCAAATTACTCAAACAATTGATATGGTATTGGATATTCAGCGATCGAAGCGACCGCGAGACAATCCTATTCCTAGACCTATACCGAGTGAGGAACTACAATGCGATACCTCAAAACCTTACAACGATGAGCATACTTGTTTTCCTCTTGAAGGCGCACAATATGAGAAGTGGGGTCTTTCGGAGATCTTTGGGCACTCAATTAAGGGGTCTTGTCCTCTTGCTGAAGAAGGAACGGATCCAGTGTGCATCAATGTGCCACACGCTCGCAATGTATTTACCTCAGGGGGTGCTACGGAACACAAGGACGAATCAGGGTATATGCGATGCTTCAAGCTGCTCCCAGAACGAGAGTTCGAGATGGTATTGCCACTACAGGATCTCGACGAGCGAGCGCCTATGGAGCAGCCTTTGCTCTACGCCGAACGGTCGTTCATTGGATATGGTCAAGAACGCGGAGGAGTCCAGGCTATCCTAACCAATCCCTCAGGAACAGATGCAGTCGACTTTGTATACATGGAATCCTTACCATGGTTCATGAAGCTCTATCTCCACACTCTCAAAGCCAAGATAAACGGCGTAGACGGAGACGTAATTCAAGAAATGTACTACCGACCGGCCCTAGACCGCAAACGTGGCACCCAACTGGAAGTCGCAATGCGTATTCCCCCCAACTCAACAGTAGTCTTGACCTACGACTTTGAAAAGGCCATCCTCAGGTACACGGAATACCCACCAGATGCAAACCGTGGATTTGATGTTGCACCAGCCGTCATTACAATCGGCAATGTATCCATCCGCACAACATCATTACTACTGAGTCTACCAACACCGGATTTCAGCATGCCCTACAATGTCATCATTCTTACAAGCACAGTAATGGCCTTGGCATTTGGCATGGTATTCAACTTATTAGTGAGGAGATTTGTGGGTGAAGACGAAGCAGAGAAATGGGATTTGAGAGCTGTGAGGTTGAAAATCGTTGCGGCTGTTAAGGCAGCAGTGGCGAGATTTAAGAAGGGGAAGAAGGTAACGAAGACGGAATAATAAACCTCAGGAAGTAGGACATAGGAAACGAAACTTTTGAATTAAAATGATAAATTGCATTCACATTCACCTGTTCTTTCTCCTTGACCGGAATAAAATAGTCCTTTGTTATTTTTCAAGTGAAAGGGACACTACAAATCTGTTTTCAAGGTCTGTCGTTAGTGGCCAGTTTAAAGATCCTATTCGATAGTAAGCGAGTGCTCCTCGTAGACTACTTTAAGTATTAAAACAACCATTTTGTCTTCAACAAACACTCAAAACAATGGCCTGCTGGCCCAATGGCAAGGCGCTTGACTACGATTTCCTTACCGGAAGATCATCAAGAGATTGCAGGTTCGATCCCTGCGTAGGTCACATGTATACATTACCTTTTGCACTTTTTTGCTCAGTATTCAATGCAAGCAAGTAAGCCTTTTTTTCCGGTTTTTTTTCCGTGGGCGCTTTGAGTTGTGGATGAGATTTGCTTTTTTGCGAGCTTGTGAAATTTTCGCTTATGGTTCCGTGGAGATGGTGGGAAAGGGGCTTTAGCGAATATGCTGAGAAGGATTTGTAAATGGAAGTTAGCATGTTTTTAAAAAGTCTCTGGTCTTTTAGTTGTTGTGAGCCATTTGCGTATAAGTTCTTGTATTACTTGTAAGAGCCCTTAGTCGCGGAACTCTATAAAAAGCGAGAAGAAGAGAAAGACAGACTTGAAGTTTTTTTCTTATTAGGAGTAGTGTTATTGTATAAGGTAGATAATAGTGACGCCATTTGTACAGAAGATTATAAAAATTATAAAGAAATATAATTTATATAGCCTCGGTTTATAGCAAAGACTTAAGTGTCAAAAAGCCTCTGTCATGTGCGTACATATGCTAGAAATTCAGATGTCTAACACAGCACTCATGAATTTACTATTATCTTTGAAGATCTCTTAGCGGCTACGTTGTGGCTTTGGCTGAAAATTCTAAGACTGCAATAACTAGTAGAAGGAATTTTTTCAATACTATGAACAACACTCCCTAGAATATGTAGGTAAATCAGGAATAATCCTAACCCTACCTTCAGGATAACTTGATTTAACTTACTGAACTTGGGTCATCCACCGGTAAAATATCTGTTACCTTGGCCACTTATTTGCCTCCTACCTTACCTCCCTGCTAATGGTTACCTACCTAGTCTTTAAACACTAGAAAACACCGGTTGCAGACTAGTACGAAGTACTTGTGTACCTAATAAGGCGTAATTAGCTATTCCTGATTGGGCTGGCTGACTTTTCTGCCCCTCTTCACCGATATCGCACCCCACCAACACACCCCGCTACAATTTATTGCCTGGATTTCCGCTTGCTCTGCTCAGCCGTCAGTCACAACCACACGACTCACGAATCTCCATTCTTCACTCAACTATATCGGGCATTGTAACAATGGGCGCGACAATTGTTCTCGGCGCCCAGTGGGGTGTAAGTTGCTAATTGCAGAGATATTGTAGCACTCCTCAAGCAAGACCCATCACTGACTCAATGGGTACAATAGGACGAAGGCAAGGGAAAGCTGGTCGACATTCT
Source organism: Pezicula radicicola (assembly GCA_003008705.1). NCBI lineage: Eukaryota > Fungi > Ascomycota > Leotiomycetes > Helotiales > Dermateaceae > Pezicula > Pezicula radicicola. The sequence continues at coordinate 140,893 of PDUO01000048.1, read as the reverse complement.
CACAGAGTCTGCGGATTTGGTCGCAAGAGCACAGGTGGGATATTGGACACAATTGATTGTTTTACGGAGCATGGCTAATTCGCAATAAGGGCGGAAATAATGCAGGTATGCCAATTCGAAGATAGCCGGACAGTTGGGGGATATCAGAATACCACTCTTGGCGTACGCGCTTGAGTGGTTTGGTATTCTGATACGATCAGTAACAATAAATACTAAGTCTGGAATAGGTCATACCATTTCGCACAACGGTAAATCGTACCACTTCCATCTCCTACCATCCGGCCTCATGAACCCGAAATGTTTGAATTTGATTGGATCTGGCGTGGTTGTACACGTCCCATCTTTCTTCAAAGAACTGGCCGAGTTGGAAGAACAGGGTCTTGAAAACCCTCGCGAGAGAATCTTCATCAGCGATCGAGCACACTTGAGTTTGAAGTTAGTATACACTGAGGTCTGTTTTTTTTATAGGAATGAGTTCTGACTTGATATAGCGTCCATGCGCTTGTCGATGGGCTTGAAGAAGTGGAATTGGGCGGCAATTCTATCGGAACAACGAAACGAGGAATTGGTCCAACGTACAGCACAAAAGCAGCCCGAAGTGGTATTCGCGTTGGAGATATCTTTCACAAAGAGCTTTTCGACCGCAAGATTCGGGAGATCGCGCGCGCATACAAGCTCAGATATGGCGACTTGCGTATGTATACTTTTGGTTTCCTAGTTGCAAATAATTACCTATCCCGTAATTTTCGTGCATATGTCTTGGCTCTCAGGACTTAGTAGTTTCTTTGCAAGTGACAAACTCTGACCAAGTAAATATTCTAGTAACGTACGATGTTGAGAAGGAGATTGGAAAGTTCGATGTGAGTTTGGTGACCTTTGATTTTATCATTACACTTGACTAACTAGTTACAGAAATACCGCTCTGAGCTTGCGCCTTTCGTTATTGACGCAGTTCCATTCATCGCATCTGCAGAAGCCAGCAATTCTCGACTCCTCGTCGAGGGAGCTAATGCACTCATGCTTGACCTTGATTTCGGCAGCTACCCCTATGTCACATCCTCCAACACTGGTCTCGGGGTAAGTTGGCTCTTCCTTCTATATCTACAGAGTCTCACGTCATCTAGGGTATCTTCACAGGTTTAGCATTAAACCCCCAGAAAATTTCTTCCATCATTGGTGTTGGTTTGTAAACCCTTCCTCCTCTTTATCTCCAACAGGCCACCTTGCGTAGAGCATCGCTTTTCGGGATGCGGTTCTATATTGCACTTAACCAAATGAACTATGTTTTACTAACAGTATCGATAGTCAAGGCTTACACAACAAGAGGTATGTCATTTTGTATCTTCTCTCCTTGTATGACAAAGCTAATTTCAGATTAGTGGGAGGTGGCCCATTTCCTTCGGAGGACCAAACTGAAGAGGTTGTAAGTACTAGCCTAAGCCATAGAATTTATACAAAGTATATGAAGTAAGAGATTTGGCACTAAAAGCAAACAGGGAGTCAAACTGCAAGAAATTGGTCGCGAGTTTGGTGTCACAACTGGGCGTCGTCGTCGTTGTGGTTGGTAAGTGCCTCCCCTTAACCTTGTACTTGTACAGTGCGTGTAGTAACCCGTTGTAGGCTAGATCTTGTTGTGGTGAAATACAGTTGCCAGATCAATCATTGTGAGTCTCGTCCGATTTAGTGTTTTCAACTGTAGTAGCTAGGTTGAGTTTTGATCTATACTGACGGCCTATGTTGTAGATACGGAGCTGAATCTCACCAAATTGGACGTCTTAGATACATTCAAGACCATCAAGATAGCGACAGGATATCTCGACGAAAATGGCGAAGAGATGGGGTAAGTCTATTGTATCAAAGCTTGGGTCAAAATTACTAAATTGTATTTCAAGCTGGCCTGCTGATTTGAGCCGTCTCGAGAACTGCAAGGTGGTGTATCATGAGATGGAAGGATGGAATAAGCCAACAACCGAAGCGAGAAGTTTCTACGACCTACCAAAGCGTGCTCGCGAGTACGTTGAGTTTATCGACGTGAGTAATTATTCCATATGTTAAGGGATGTGTTAACAAGATCCGCAGGAATTTGTTGGTATCAAATGCAAGTACATAGGTACTGGGCCAAGCAGGGATGCAATAATCAGACGCTAGAAAGTGCAGGTGAGCACACAAAGTGGACATAGAAAGATATTAGCAGCTGTAGATTTCAGGATCTTGGCGTAGGATATTTTCAACACTTAAATCATATCCCTTCTCTTGCTTCATAACTCAGCAGTAACAAATACCAACTGTACTAGCCAGATCACAAGAATTGTAAAATTTAGGACTTCAATGTTTAAAAACCAAGCGGCCCCTGACTAACATTTTTAAATACAATTTACTGGTATATTCCATATATGTGTTCGTACCTTCAATCAAGAGGGCCATATCGAATCGGCATACGAAATTCGGAGTGCACTCTATTTTCCATCTCTTCAGGAATAGATTCCATCGCTTCAATACCTTCAAGGATAACCACTTGCTGTCCGGCCTATCAATTAAATATTAGCATGATTGGGAACGCGAGATGTACAGACAACAAGCTGGTAGAACAGTTTCAGGAAAGCTTACCGCAAAATGATGAATCATATGACAATGCAACATACTCGCAGCCGGAAACGAGATCTCATATCTCACAACAGTCCAATCACCGGGATTCTTATCCAAACGACAACCATCCCGAATCGGCGGGTCAATCAAGTTAAAGTTCTCAGGGACTTCGCTAATCGCCTCGGCGACGTCTTTCCATGGGAAATATCCTGATCCGGTGCCTATTATGAAAGCTTTATGATTATGCTTGTGGAATGGATGTTGTGAGTTCACATTTGCTCCGTTCTCGAAAACTATATCTACAACGGTACCGTTTAAAAGTTTTCCTGTTTCGTGCTGGGAGTTTGAGGCGCTTCCATCTGTGTAGGTTGTTTTTCCTCGTGAGTCTTTGTGCCATAGGAGGGGTGGAAGTTGTTGACGGAATGCTCGGTGAGAACCAATGTTTAATGCCCAACTACTGGTTCCTGTCTGCTCGACGAAGAAGCGGAGTGTGTTGTCTGAGGTTTGTGGTGGTGGTCGTGCTGGGTAGGGTTGGAGTTTTGCTTCGTCCATGGCGATACTTGATGGGGAGATTAGGGTGCCGTTGAGATGGACCCAGGGTTTTGTTTGTGGTATTTTCATTACTTCGTTCTTGTTCTCTGACTGCTGTGAAGGTGTTATTTGTTTGTTATTGGTGATAGATTTGAAGGAGTAAACTTACCAATTGGCCTGGATACCGGAGAATTCCAAATCCTACAATCATCTGTTCTCGTCTGAGGGAAGTGACTCGAATTGCGTAGTCTCCAGGTTTCTGATTGAGATGAACAAGAATACTAATATCAGTTAGCTATACAGTCGCGTTAAAGTAAACCAAATCTAGTACAAACCTTATACGTTCCCCAAGATTAACATTAGCAGCAACCACCTTCTGCGGATGAACAAATTCCCCATCGGCAGCAACGACATAGAATTCATGTTCATCAACACTAACCTGTAACTCATGATGAGCACCCGAATGAATAAAATTAATCCAAACCCACTCCTCTCCCTCCCTTGCTTCCACAACTTCCAAATCCGTAAAACTTTCCTTACACCCCAGTACATTCGTAAATTCCGTCTTAGCCTGTCCTTGACATCCTAATGTATTACGGCCTACTCCTCCCGCTTCTTCAATTATATTTTGAGCGTGGCAAATTGTTCGACCTTTATTATTTAAGGTAATTGCGGAGGAACACCAGGGTACGAATCCGGTGTCTCGGTATTGGATTAGTAGGATATCCATTGGTTCGGCGTTCCAATCGCTTATTACTATGTGAAAGGGTTTCTCTTCTGCGCTTTTCGTTTTGTTTATGGTGGATGGGAGGGATGAGATTAGGGAGTAGGGTCTTGGTCGCCATGCCGCTGGTCGGATCCAGATTGGTCCTCGCATTCCCTGGTGGGATATCTTTGTTAGGATTTGTGATGGTGGGTTGGGGAGTTTTGATATGGTATGGTTTGGGTTTTTACTTACATCTGCGAAGGCGGGTCCGAAATGTCCATGGTAGAAGTAGATTCCGTATTGTTGTTGGACTGTAAATCGGTATGTATATGTATCGCGGGGTTGTATTGAGTACTATTATCATCATCATCAGTATACAGCATCTGAAAGTCATATCTCGCTCAAATGTGTATACTTACTTGTGTCACTCCAGGTACTCCATCATTCCAAGGTCGATCAACTTGATAAATTCCATGCCTAATAATCTATCAATATTACATTCTTCAATACAGGAACAGAATATGAAAGAGCCAAAATATACCAATGAAGAGTAGTCTCAATAGCTAACTGATTCTCAACCAAGATCTCAAATTCATCGCCCTCATCAGCTTCTAAAACGGGGCCCGGACTCTGATCATTAATCACGAAAACAGGTCGTCCGAAATCAGATTCCCATCTTTGAGATATCGTTAAATTGTAACTTCGGATTTGTTTTGCTGCTGTTTTTTGTGAAAGAAGGAATAGGGAAATGGGTATGGAGATTAGAGATTGGAACTTCATTATGGGTTATGAGATGAGATGAGGTAAGGTGAGGTGGTACCATTCATGGAGGGGAATGGGATTTGAGGAGAGGGTGGAGAGAGGTGAGATCAGAGGTAAGATGAGTACGGACTATTTTTACTTTTGCCATTAAAACATGGGGGATATGAAAAGTTCCCAAGTCCCTGTTAGTTTTCCCCGTGGCTTGAGAGTATCTCCATTATGCCTCTGTTCGGAGTCTTTGCCACCCATTATCCGTAATGGCTTAGAACAAACTCACGGTACTTGAAGTCCCCGCTAGATCTGGTGGGTTTCCACGTTCCTCTACAATACTCCCGTATGGAGTCTTTGCCCCCACACCCCCATTTACTGTTTGGGAGAAAGGAACCTGAAGTCAGAGCCCAACTGACAGGAGCTTGATACGTGTACAATGCTACGATTGATATAATAACATCCAGGCCCTGTTAGACACTAGTAAAACTCATGTGGCGTTGTTCAAATATTAATTGTATAAATGTATACTTATCAGAACCCAACAGCCAGCCCGTATCTAACTGTGGACGTGGGTGATGAACTTTAGTCTTGTTCTGAATCAGGGGTCTATTCAACTTCCCTTGTAATTCTCGCATAGTCAGTGTGGAGAGTATCGCGAGTATCCACCGGGGATCTACAACGAGGCGGCAGAAATCAGGCAACGGAAACAGTGAAACTACGAAGTACCGTGCACTACTAAGTACGGTACTTAGTCGTTGGCGTACGGATGTAACATCGATAAGCAAAGGTTCTAGTCTCTTTTATCTTTTCCGGAGTAAACAGTGCATAATGAGCTTCTTAGACAATTATATATTTCTTAATTCTTAGCATAACTCATATTTCAAAACCTAAATACGCCTATAATTAATAAGGTCTTGAGACCTTAACGTCAATATCATTTTGGGGAAGAAACAGGCTCCAATCAGTCAAAATGAACGATATCACCACTATTGTATTGTATAGTAGGTACTAGTACTCGCATCGATCTGAATTAGCCTCGCAAATTGAGTCTATCGGTCGCTTACCTACAGCAGGTAGACAATGCATAAGTGTGTACCTTCGTACCATGGCCAGCTTAGTTTAAACTGCATTAGTCAAACATGGCTATCAAAAAGTCTTGCGAACATAACTCTGACGAGTTTTAACAAGAGCTAAATGGGTCCGACATAGGATATGCGGTAAGAATAATTGCTCGGCCTGCGAGAGAGTCCGAAAATCCGTATTTTGCTCAACCGCAATGACTAAGTCCGCGTTGAAAACTGAAGTATAAAGGAAGATGTAGAATTAGTGTTTATTGCGGTGTATAGGAAAATAATTTCAAAAAGCTATTGCAGATACTCGAAAAACTTTCAACTATTTAGTTGATCGCTTGCTACCGTATAAACAGCTAACCCATGTGTCTAATCATATGCCTTCCCAAAGACATATCATACCCAAGACTTGAGTAGTTCGTAGGATTCAAATCCTTGTATCATTGGGCAGCGAACGACCTTATCACAGTATAATACCCACTCACTGGGTTCAAGAATATGACTACTACTGTAATCATCACCGATAAGATCTGGGTTCCTCACCGGGTTTACAACTCGAACTAGGTTAGTCGCTTAATGTAAAGTTCTATAGCGAACTCGAAGAAGTCTCAAACTAGAATTTTAACCTTTGCTTGGCGATCATTTAAACTTCTTTCTTGTGAATGCCAAGGTTTCCCTGCAGAACGGCCCGCCCGCTTAGAGTATTTCTCGTATATACTTGCTCATAATTGGCTATGTTTAAAAATGTTAAGAGCTTTGCTCGCAGTTCTGCTCGAGTCAAAACGGAGATGTCTCCTCTATAAGTGCCGAATTAATGCCTGTTGAGTTATGGAGGTTCAGAGATGGGATAAGTGGGATACTCCGCACCCCCGTACTAAAAGACGGTGACGGGTTTGTGGGAATCAGGGGTTCGGGTCGTCTGTCATTGACTTTTGAAGAACTCAAAACGGAATTTTGAGATGTCGAAAGACTTAGAGATAACGTGGTTGACAGGGATATACCTTTAAGGTTTCTAGGTTATCTTCGTATCTAGCCATGCTGATCTTTGCCTGACTCAATTCAAGCCGACTCGGCATTTGCAAGAGTCAGTGAGACTGAAGTAGTTCTCCGAGTCGCCCAGCTGAGCGCCTAGTTTCACGTTCGTAAGCTCTTGCAAGCCCCTCTTTAGGTCACTGCAAGTTGCAATTCACTGTTCTTCACACTTGCTGAATGCGTATGATGAAGTAACTGATTAAAACGTCTACGTTTCTTCGTAACCTATATCTCCTTTCCAGAGAAAATTCTTGATAAAAAGGAAACAGGATGTCTTATTCAGCTATACCCAAGACTCCACCTATTGAGAATACCTCCGAGGACAGTGAGAAAGAAACTGGATTGTTTATCAATGACTCGTTTCCCTCGCGGACGGCTCAAAAGCCTCGTCAAATTTTACTCAAACAACATTTCCTCTCAGCCATTGCTCTAACTATTCTGCTTCTCTGGGGGCTTCATGTATCACCATTGAATCTTCCCTCGATTTTCTCCATTAAAAACAAACCTGAGGTACAAACTCTGCGCGAATATAACTTGACCACTGGTTACAAATGGGCAAATCCAGGTAAGTTCTCCATACCATCGACTTGTTCAGTCCTTTGTCCTGAAGTGTTTTGGACTAATATTTACAGATGGTGGTCGTTGGAGGGTGATGTTCGTATGTAATGGGGAAACCCCATGTCCTACATTAGAAGCAAAAGAAGGCGATATCATACAGTTAAATGTCCAGAATGATGCTGGGACACAGAGTAGTATCCATGTGTAAGTTTATGAATTATTGCTGTCTTTAGAATTCTTTTGTTAAAGAGTGAGTAAATCTTTCTGTGATACTGAATACTAACTACCAGAATAGATCAGGCATGAGCCATAGGCGGTAAGTCAAACTGAGAGAAGGCTTACCCCATTGAGCCACCTAATTGATCAATCGGCAGTTTTGGCTACTGGAACGATGGTACCGCCGGTTTGAACCAGGTATGTAGAGTAGATCATTTAGTTCATGTTCTTTGGTACAAGTTGAATAGAGAACTGAAGTGAAATCTAAAGTACCCAATCTTGCCTCGTGGCAACTGGACATCTGTGTACGACACAACCGATTACTGGGGTTTATCATGGTACATAGAGCATACCACCGGGACGGCGAATGATGTAAGTAAAAGATGCCTTGATTCTTCCACGGAATCCCTCTCCCTTGAAAAGAAAGCTCACAATGCTAATTACTATTGCAGGGCCTTTACGGGGTTGTATGGGTATCACCTAGTCCTGAAAGACCACGACCGTACTCGCGTATCCCTGGCATTAATAGTTTAGATCTTGATCGTATTATGGAAGCAGAATCAGATCCAAAGCACCTCATTATCAAAAATCATTGGCAACGTACAAGCGATTGGAAATTGATGCAAATGAGAGCAGAAGGGACCGACTTCCACTGTTATGATTCACTTCTTGTAAATGGTAAGCCTTTCTATTTTTGTATTGGCTACGCTATCACTCTTTTCGGCTTCTCTTGAATTTAGGTCATGACTGACAGAGCTAAATCCTTAGGCAAGGGAAGATCCCATTGCCGGCATCCAGATTATCCGGAGCTAGGGGGAAGCAAACTTGATTCAACTGGCTGTATCCGACCAGCTGGACAAGAAGTTCAGGATTGCGAGCCCAGTACTGCAGATTATGAGGTACGTGAGCAATTGAATCAAAACTGGAACCCAATCTTCTCAACAATTCTTAACCCTGAATAACACTCGACTTTTCCAGATTATTGAAACAAATAGTCAACCGTGGATGATGCTGAACCTGTTAAATGTTGGGTTCGAGCATGCTGTTAAAGTATCTATTGATGGCCACAAGATGTGGATCGTAGCCAATGATGGTGGATTTGTGGAACCGAAACTTGTTGACGTAAGTACATAACCATCCTTTCCCTGGCCACAGAAAACGGAAACATAAAGGTGTTCAATACTTTTAATTAGGTTGTATACATCACCAACGCAGCACGAGTCACGGTTCTCGTCAAGTTAGACGCCGAACCAGCTGATTACGCTATTCGTATATCGTCAACAAGTCAAGTCCAAATGCTACAAAGCTACTCAATTCTCCGGTATCCTGTAAGTTCCTCTACTTCTATTTCTGCCACTACATAGGCTCCTTTATTTACAAGTAACAAAGACGAAACGATACCCCAAACTCGGCGAACCAATGGTAATTCCAGAACCTCTCAATCCACGCCAAAAATGTCTACTACCAGATGCCTCCATCAATCCCGGCTGCATAGAAGCAGATCTAAACGCCATACCTCCATTCTCAGCTACAAAACTCCCAGCAAAAGCAACCAAGACATTTTCCCTCTCAGCCGGTGTTCAGAAATCTGAAACCGAGACTTACATCCCAGAATACTTCATCAACAAGAAACCATGGCAAATCTTCCGTGGTGCAATGACACCACTGCTTTTCACAGAAGAACCAACCTCATTTGAAAACCCAATTCTTTCTGGGATTCCAATTGGTTCAACTGTTGATGTTATTGTTCAGAATACAATGAACGATACAGTCTCTTTATACAAGCATGGAAAACCATCTTGGCTTTTAGGATCTAAAGCATTTTCCAAATTCGAGTGGGAGCATGTAGAGGAGGCTCGTAATGGAGGTGTTGATTTGAATCTGGAAAATCCACCGCTGGTTTTAAGTCATGATCTACCGCCATTAGGATGGTCTGTTCTTCGATTCAAGGTTGATGGACAAGCGGTAACTAGTTTACATGCTGCTAAGTTGAAATACTTCGTGGTATGTAACCCCAATCGTCATAAGCAACAATTCCATCCTCCCTCTCCTATAATCCAAAGATTTAAAAACAGCTTGCTGACAATTTAACTGAATTGTTTAGTTGGGAATGTCTGCTCCTATCATAGAAGGCATTACAGAGGAGCAACCACTTGATGCCCCCGTCTATGCTAAATCTAGACCTCATGTTGAATTTGAGCCTACAAATGATGGTATTTTTGGGAAATAATTCCTTTGCTAGTAAATCTAATATATGCTTTTACTTCTTTGCTTCTTGTCTTTTTTAATTTTTAAGACTCTATGTGATTTAATACACATAATAGTAGAAAGGGGCTACAATTTGACGCTAGATTTGAAGCGAGCCTATCAGAAATCGCTGCGACCTTTTATACGCAACCTTTGTGCAAGAAAATATAAATAAGTTGTAGCAACAACACTTTGCTATAACATTGAATTAATACAAAAAACAAGTAGTCGCAAAGCTATAATCTCATTAATCAATACACTAGCGTTAGGAATTAATTATTTTGGAAGGGTAAAGCAATGTACTAAATGCCTTGTTGTAGGTGTTCTTCTATAGCAAAACGTTCCAAAGTACTCCCCTCCACAGAGCTAGAATACAACTTCTATCAACTACATAGTTAAATTTAACCTAATTTTTAAAACAACACTAAAACCAAAGTTACAAACAATTCAGATCCTATATCTCATAACTAAATACCAGGCCGGATTAAACAACCAAACTCCTAGCCTACAAATCTAGAAGAAGACACGTCTTCCCTTACGATTGATTTATCTCCTATAAACTACAGATGAAAGGTTGTTATTGTCGTCCGTTTTCGTGATGTCAACTGTTTTTGTGGTGTCACTGCACAACCTTGGTTATACAAAGGGTAATGTACCGTTCTTGAGGTCATCTCATCCTTTGAACCTACGTCTGTTCCACTCTATGGCAAAGGATTCTTGCAAATAGCCGTGTGTACATGTACCTATCATCCTACTCCGTACAAGTCACATAAGTCAAGCTATCTTGGGTTGTGGTTAGTAGTCGCTTTCATTCCTCTTAATGTAGGCTCGTTTTTAATCAGGGAAAGAACAAGTTTTATAATCTTCATTTTAGTGGTGATTCCTAGCCAAGTTGAGAAGGCAACTATGGTATGGAGATGGAGGTGACTATCTCTGTGAATAAATCCTTTGTTATATCTGCTGCAGCCCTTAGTCTAGAGAAATTAATAATGCACAGATCAGTCACTTTTGTTGGCTACTCTTTAGTTGAAGTGGGTATTCTTCCTTTCAGTAACTTGCGGGCTAATGAATAAGCCCCAGACTATCCCAAAAACCAAATCAGATGCATATTTATTGACGAAGCATCTAGATCTAAATCTAAATCTAAATCTATTCTATAATCTTACACCAAAGCAGCCAAACATTTTTCTCTTGCCTTATACCTTTCCTTCCTTTAACCCTCTCACAAACTCCAAACCCTCCAAATACAATGGGTGGTCAACACCCAGGCAATCCCTCTCAATCTCCAGTCCCCTCTCAGCACACCCCAAAGCATCCTCATACCTACCAAGTCTCCGGTTCAACCTCGCAGCTTCCAAATACCTATTTTTGCCAGCATCAGGGAGAACAAATACCAAAGGAATACTAAGACAAAGAAGAAGGAATTTGAACTCACATAGTACCAACCTCCCTCCCAGCAATCCCCTCTCCCTCCAAAAGCTCAATAAAAAGTTTCATAACCCTCAATTCCTCCTCCATCTTCTCACCTCCGCCACCAACATCACCCTCAGAAACAGGCAATTCGGAAAAGACACGCAAAACCTCAAGCATCTTCACCCTCCTTTCCTCCCCAAGCGTCCCCCTTCCCCCCACCTCATCCAAATCACAAGCCTCACACCCACACAAAAACCCATAACCCTGCAACAACCTTCCCCTCCTCACCTCCCTCAAACTACCTCTCTCATCCAAATAATTAAGGTTCACCTCCTCATCAACCTCAATATCTCTCGTGGAATGAACATTAAACCTACCAAGTAGCTCATGGAAATTGGCTTGAGCGTTAGGGATACAAGAATGATTGATACGGGAGATACGGGGGAAGACAGCTTGGTGGTATTTTGACTGGAGACCGAGATTGAAGGCATTGCTGCGGAAAATGTTGAGGATTGATACGTGTTCTTTTACTGAATTGAGGCTTGGCAGAGAGAATTTGATGGTGGGTTTTGCCCCTTGGTTACTCAGTTTGGTCTTGAGATCAGAGGAGGTCTGTTTGAGGATATACCAGAATGCTTGACTCCATCGCATGAGCGACGTTTCGTTTGTTGTGTGCGCTGAGAGCTTCAGGAGTAGGGCCCTGTCGTCGAGTGAGAGCTGTTTGGTTGCATGGTACAGAGAGCTGGCATCTTGATCTTGGCGAATCGCGAGGAGTGGCCGTTCTGAGAATATGCGCGTTCCTCGGGGAATGAAGCTTTTTGCGAAGACGCCGAGGCCTTTGGGACCTGCGGTGCGGATCTCCCACATTGATTTGAGGAAGGAGTTGAAGTCGTGTGAGTATGTCGCGTGGATGTTTGCCTTTTTTGTAAACAGATTTAGGGGGATCACGTGTGACGGCTTGTGCGCAGTTCAACATGAACATGACTCGTGTTAGATTCGAATGTTAACATAGTCCAATCTTTTAGCGATTGCATGTTATTATTTTGGCTAGAAAATTTATACTAGAATTTTATATAGCAACCCCTTTGGTCCTGAAATAAAGTTGCGTTATTATTACAGATTGTGATATAGACATAACTACTCGGTTTTCTCATCGCTTAACTTTCGTACGAAAGGTACAAAACCAAGTAAAATTACGTGCCACTGATCTTTGTGCATACCCCACTTTTACACTAAAACTCTCTTTATACATCTACTTATATAACTTTAACTTAGGCTATAAGTATATCTAAAAATTTAACTAGTAAGTATTTTTAGTATTTAAAGTAGACCTTCCTATATTATATTTTAATTATATCTAATAGTTAGTATAGGAAATAGGAAGTAATTAAGGGTAGTAGTTTTTTAAGCGAATTTTAGTATAAAACTAGTAAATTCTATACTCCTCTTACTTCTAATTACTATTAATAATTCCTAGTAGTCTATAATTTTAATATAAATATATAATATTATAGGTAACTATCGAATAAATAAGTCTAGTATAAAGATTTTAATTAATTATCTCTTCTTTACTATAAACTTTTGAAGTGTTAGGTATAAGTTTTGGTGTAAAAGTGGGGTATGCACAAAGATCAGTGGCATGTAATTTTAGACCTACTTAAGTATCATCAAAGTAGCTTATGTCTTATGGAAATACTTGCAATATTTATTAACTAAGTTAAAGATAATACTCTTAAGTAATTTAATAAATGCATTAAGGAAACTAATAATAAAGCATTTTGCTAAACCTACAAATTCCGTCCCTTTTCTTCTAAAGCCAATTCTGCCATTGCATAGCCCAATCCAGAGAATGCTGGTTCTCCCCAAAATCCATAGCAATATCTCCCTGTACTGTGCCATCATATCCTCCAGTGAGTTCAGTCTCCCCGATATCTACAACACCATCCACCCAAGACCAATTCAACTCGTTGCCCATTGTATTATTCTCAAATTCCATTGCAGAGCCTGTCACTTTAGCTGCCCCCTCATCACCTGTCTCATCAACATCCATCTGATCCACCATCTCATCATCATCCCTCTCGTCATCATCCGTCTCGTCATCATCCGTCTCGTCATCATCCGTCTCGTCATCATCCGTCTCGTCATCATCCGTCTCGTCATCATCCGTCTCGTCATCATCCGTCTCACTAATATCTCTCTCCCTCCTCCTCTCCCACTCCCAGTCCCTCCTCTCCTCCCACTCCCAGTCCCTCCTCTCCTCCCACTCCCAGTCCCAAACCCTCTCCCACTCCCTCCTATCCCTCTCCAACTCCCTTTTCCTCTTCAGCGCATCAGCCTCCATCTCGGATACCCACTCTTGGAAAGTAAACCCGTGCTCTGTACGCAGCCTACAATATTCTTCAAATGTCATTATATTTGAGTCTCGCCTAGCTTCACCAGAATTTCGTTGAACTCCTTGGGGATGGGCTAGGACAAATCCAGAGTCATAGCCACAAAACTCAAGGACTTTAATCCAGAGTTGCGTCCATCCATGCTTGTTAGCAATTTGTGTTGGTGTTTCCCCAAAATTGTTAACGGCATACACGTCCGATCCAGCTGTTATTAGAATTAAAGCAACGTCGATCAATTCTCGTAGTTTGTACCTGTAATGTTTTACCCATGTTTCATTATCTAGGTGCGAGTGGATCGGAAACAACCAATAAAAGGCATGATGAAGAGCTGTGTTGCCGTCTTTATCTCGAAACGATACGTCTACACCACGTTTGATGAGGACTATTATCTTTTCAGCAAGATCACAACAACTTCTGCAAATAAATAGACATGTGATCTCTATGATGGTAGACCTTCGTCTACCGTGATCGATAAGCATCGTTGAACTAATAAATGGACCACCTAGGTTCAGAATAGTTTCGAGCGTCAGCTAGAAAATGTGAGCAGATACAGACCATAGCCAAGCCAACTAGCGTCAACTTACCCCAGCAATAAAGCGAAGATGATAGGAAAATACTGAAATTCCATCAATAGGTAAAGAAAAATCAGCTCCAGCCTCTAGTAGCAGCTTAGTAGCGTCAGACTGCATGATAGTTTTCTTGTTGTAGTATTCCCCTTCGTAGTAAAAGTAAGGAGCAGCGAATACCGGCCTATAGAGTTAGTAACTTTATTTTCTTGGCTATGTAGGTTCCTGAGCTGAATCTTAGAGAGAAATAAGAAGGGCCATTACCGTAAATGTTCATCATATTCAAATGGTTCATATGTGGGTTCATATGCATTAGGATCTGCACCTTCACCAAGAAGAAACTTGCACATCTCTAAGTTTGGCCCAATTAGCGCATACTATGCCCAACTACTCAGTATACAATTCATCTAGCGAGAGTATTCAAGACTTACGGAAAGAAGAGATCTTCCCTCTTGGTCGTGATCATTTAGGCTTGCGGTGCCGTTGATAAGAGCTTGTTTTAGCTCCTCGACAGTTCCATGTTCAGCAATGTACAAGACTGTCGCGTCCCGCGGGACTATCGCCTGGTAAGAGACTCTTATTGCATTGAGACAATGACTAGAGTAAGAATTCAATGCCTCGAAATTATATTCGATTCGAAATGGCGATACAACATGTGATGGTATGATTGCAATTCTTGCCGCGACCAGTTCGTTAGCAGTTCTATCGTCTGAACTACCTGCAGCAAAGCCGTTTGGATTTCTTGGGGTGAGCCAGAATGAAGCGTCGACCCTCCCATAAGGCGTCAACCAAGATGTTGCCTTTAGATTGCGCGTTAACAAGCTCCTTCTCTGAGCTGTGGCTAGTGTCCAGCGTAGAGCTGGGGCAATGAAAACTTGAGGATTTTGTGAAGAATATGGGCAGTTTAAGTTTCGGTCTGACTTTGAGTTTTGAGACGACTGAACTAAAGAATATAGTTGTCGAAACTCTGTTGCAGCGTTTGGGTTCCAGCTTTCAAAGTCCAATGGATCGACATCCAGGTAGTATGGTCTTGGACATGGTTTACTTAGTGGATAGTTGAGGATGACTTTCAAGCCTTGCAGCAGTGTGTGGGCGTCGTTTCGATCAAAGAGTGAGGGATCCGACATGTGAGCGTAGCGACAAAGGTTCGATACGAGAGCAGTTGATTCCACCCCATGATCTAATGGACCTAAGAAGCCTGCTGGACTCAGCTTCGGGGATAGTGATAATGGCAAAGGTGATCCTGGGTGAGAAGTAGTATAAAAGCTAATTTCAGATGGTGTATCTGAGCACATCAGTATGTGTATCATGAGGGATATACAGAGTATACTACCTGGAGGGGGACTCGTAGTCATGTGATCATATGCCATCTCTATTCCCATCTCTCTCATCCATCTTTCGAGCTTCTCAGCATTTACTTTGTGGCCTCGGACCCTTATGAGTCTAGTTTCTTTGCCTAGGGTTTGCTTTCGATAACATGCCTTCTTCACAATAACTCTTCTATCATGCTTCTTAACATTTCGCTCGAGATTCCACTTTTCGATCTGCACTTTGTACTGCCTCTCACTTAAATGAGTCAGTATCAATGCTGTGTGGGAAGACAATGAGACTCGAGTTGAAAGTGGATCGTTCAATGACTTACGTAGCGCTTAGCACGAACTCTTCATTCACAATCATGCGTACTTCTTTCAGGGTCTTCTGCTTGTCAACATACAACTCCTTTATACGCATCTTACATGGCTCCCATTTCTCTGCCGACATAGTTGGAGCCTTCGGTTTACGCTTAGCTGTTGTAGAAGGAGCTGGGTTCTGGTATGATGTTGGCATGGATGGAGGAGGCGTGGCCGTTCCCTGGAGATCATAATGATCCCGCTGAACGGCATTCCAGAATGGGGCCGTCGAGTGAGCCTCATTGATGCCCAGGAGATTGCCAGTCGTCGCCGAAGAATGCTGCCAATCTATTGCGGCACCGTGGTTGCCTGCCATATTATTGAAGGCCTTGCCGAAAGGTAAAAGAGTGGGAAAATGCGTACGATGGAAGGAATTGCTCGATGGACTAGATGAGCGTTTGAGCTTCCTGATTGCACTTGAGGACGCTGCCGTCCCTTATATGCAGGCATGAAAAGTCGCATAGTTGTACGGTGTGTTGCACAAGGTTGGCAATTACGCAGGCAAAAAAAAGTACTATCTCAACGACCAATAAAGGGTGTCGGATATTTTCGCTGGGCTGACTGACAGCTGTCTCGCTTATGCACAAAAGTACTATCCATCAGCCACCACGAGGCTGCAGTGATAATCGCCTTTGATTCGTGACACGAAAGACGAGACGCAGAAGGACACTACGCAAGCAAGGTGATCATGTGAAAATCCGTTTAGCCCCCATCTGTATGGCCCGACAATTATAAGCCCTCGAGGCTCGTTGAGGCAGGCCGCAGGCGTTTAGCGAGGATCCCAGGTGCTCCTATGTCTTTACTAGAAGGATTTCGCACCTGAGCCTTGGGTTCGTAACTGCAACCCCCAGATTTATCGTACATGCTGCTTCATGCGTAGTACGGCTATGAATAACCTGGATTGGTAAAAATTAATACAACAAGGCCATAATATACTCCTTGGATCCTAAGTTATCATTATCATCTCGCCAGGATAGTCCGGAAACGACGGTTATAGCGGGAGAACGGTGACCGAGTCGGTGAGACTTGCGGATTGATCTGGGGATGTACAGTACCTCCTATATTACTTTGATGGAACTCCTAAGTTTGAAGAAATTTGGCGGCAGGAGCATCTCTTACAATGCGCAAGATCATAAGTACTTATACATTTATGCTGAGAGTTGCTAGCTGACCTGGAGTTGACGGTAAAACGTGGGAAAGATTGCTAGAGCCAAGTTCTTAGGGGTTGGGTCGCTTAGTGTAGAGCCCTGCTCCTTTACTCAGACGATCGAACTATTGAAGAAAGGCAAATAACAGCTGAGAAAAAATATTGAAGCTTTGGAAAGAATTACTGGGTATGAAAGTCTGACGTCACTATGGTGACAGGTATCCAATATCAAGCATCTTTCTTTTCCAGTTTCAATCAACTTAGGTTGTCCTCCAATCAGTAAGTCACAATAACAACCATAAGACCTTACACTTCTTCTCCAATCACCAAGCAGGAAGACCTGGAAAATATGCAAAACATACGAATAAACCTTGAATCTACCTGGAACCGTTCTGCTGAGGATCTAGCTACCATTACGAGAACCACTTTCGCAATCTTTTCCAGCATACTTCTTCACTTGGACTGCAGAGTGCTCTGGAGGAGACGATCAACTAGAGCTATGATCCTGACGATGAGATGGCAAGATGCTTTTCATGTACTCTCGGTCACGAGAACGTATTTCCTCCAAACCGACATGATGGTAAATTGCTTGCTCTTGGGGATTTTCAACTAGCTCTGATGCGGCAAGCTCGTTGAGATTTGAGCATATATCAGGAGCATTATAACATGAGACAAGGTCACTAAGATTGTTTCCATAAGGCTCGGTCGATGCCAGAATTGTGAGATACAATTTTACTTTGGTAACTTGGTTCTCCTGTTCTCAGAGTAGGCAACAGCTAAGTGGTAGAATAGGGACCATCCTCTATCTTTATGCACGGCACTGGTATTCTACCTGACCATTAACTCAAGAAAGGCTGCGAAAGAAATTTCGGAAATGCCCCCTAGCCTAAGAAAGTGTCAGTTGATCTCTCGCATGCCGGATGTCATAGTAGCTCAAGCCCTTCAATGTCTTTCGTCCGTATAGAGCCGACTACTGTACCGATTCGTCCGGTTTTAAGGAAGAAGTTGATCAGCATTTACGCTTTATTTGAGCTTGGATCTCACCGCACGTGTGACATTATGCGAGAATAACTTGTGATTATTCATAGGATCTACTGATTCCAGACCACTTTTTGATAATTCCCATATCAGAATCCTATGTTAAAACCCCATGTCGGAATCCTATGCCGAAATCATTTAATATAGCCCTTACATTACACCCAAGACAACCTCTATACTAAAATTACTTATTATATGCGCAAATATTAGTTAAATTTTACCATCAACTTATATAGCTTCAAATTGCATATGACAACGTCAAAGATGGCCTACTATGACCACTTCTCTACCTGTAATTTGCGCGAGCCATGCTCCATAAACAACTCGTCTCTCGTTGCTTATTGAAGCTTTTTCAAGATAGAGCTTTGGTTAAAAGAATGATGTTAACACTAATGATAGACTCCTTCATGTGTTTCGTCGAAACATCCAAGCACTAGGATTCAACTATGAGGCCCGACGTCAACCTTTTTGTCTGATATTAGAATGATGATTAGAGATGCTAGACTAGGCAGCGTTATTAACACTACATGCAAATTTATCTGGGAGGATGGAAAGGAGTACCGTACGAATTTGATTATTCTACAGAGTTTTCTATTCAGACATAAGAGGTGGAGTTGAGTAACTCACTTGACTTGAGAAACTGAATTGCCCTAATCAAAATGATCTCTTATTAACTAATTCGTACGTATTGCTATCCTTCAGACCAAAAGGATGTGTACTAAGCGAGGCTTGCCTCCGTACTACTAAAACCTTATATAATGTAAAATTGTCTTGTATACACACCTAAAGTGGCCCTAGTGGTTCGAGTTCAAAGATCACCCGCTCTATTCCCTGAGGAAAGTGGCAGCAGTCAGACTAAGGGGTAGCCCCTACATAAGGCACTGCCGGTACTCAAAAACGCTTCGTTTCCCCGCTACGCACACTGACGTAGGTTTCTTATATTTCCAGATTATAACTTCTGTTCATACTTTAAGTCTAGTAATAGCAGGCGCAAGCCGTTCGAATTTCACATGAGATGATTTGTAGTTCGCGTTTAGCCAGCCGGCAGAACCGGTCGGTAGACTCGTGTATGTCGGATGCTACCGACAGAGCCCATTTATTTATTTGCATCCCTCTTGTTGGAAGTTGGGAAATGAAAGGAAAAAATTTCTTTCTATAAAAGTAAATCTCGCCTTCACTGATTATTCAAGTATTATACCCCCAAGCTAAAAATCTTCTTTAGGGTTAGGGTTAGTTGGTAGAAATATCATTTTTACTTAAGCGACCAGAGCTCCTCCAACATGCCAACCAACCGCAACGAAGTATTGAAAAACAATCCTTTCGTCGTTAACGACAGAACTGTGGATATCCACATTACGACGGAAAGTTCAGATTGGTATTATGCTGTTATGTCAGTAATGGGCACAACTATGGTACTCACCATTGCTGCGGGCCTCATGAAACCCAGAACCCATCGCGTCTTCTATTATATCCTCGCTGCGGTGGCTATGGTATCTATGATCGAACATTACAGCATGGCTTCGAACCTTGGCTGGGTCCCAACTGATGTCGAATGGCGAAGATCGGATCCTCGTGTTGCTGGTATCAATCGTCAAATTTGGTGGGTTCGTTATTGTGGTTGGTAAGCATTATAACTACTCGTATGAAATTATTTTACTTGGACATGAAGTTTTAACGCATGGCAGGTTTATTGTTTGGCCAGGTCTATCTTTGGTTCTTTGCCTCCTGGCGGTCATGCCCACGGCCAATACTACCAGGGCCTGCTTTTTAAGCTCTGTCATGGCCGTCATGGCTCTTGTTGGTGCAATGCTTCACTCGGATTATAAATGGGGTACGTTTATATTATCTTCCACGATTAGATGCCTTGATTCGCTGGGTCTGACATATCCTAGGCAATTATGGCTTCTGGTGCACCTGTTGGTTCGGTCTTCTCTACAATCTCCTCTTCACCGTCCGTATGTACACACATGCGCTTGGTCGAGACATCCATCTGACTTACTTTGCGAGTGCCTCCTGGGATTCTAATACTCTGGATGCTTTACCCGGTCTGCTGGGGTGCCAGTGAAGGTGGTAACATCACTAGTCCTAATTCCGAGTTTATTTTCTACGGGATGCTGGATTGCCACCTCATACCTGTCAGCATTTTCATCCTTATCTAGGGCACCCGGTGTGTTGATCCTAGAAAGCTTGGTCTATGATGATGCTCTTCCTGGACAAGTTATTGTCCTTGACGAGAAAGCCGGTCGTGGGGAGACAAATGGAAATACTAATGGTCAGCAATCTGCGGCTTCCGGCAGCGCAATACCCACCGATACCGCTTCAGGGGCAGTGCGAACATTAAATTAAACTGTACGTGGTTGGTTGAATAGTACATTTCGTTGGAGAGCTCGAGAGATTTGTAATGGCTATTGTTGCGAAATCCTTCATCTGGTTCAAGCAAGAGGATGTTTGGTAATTAATGAGGCAATTGGAAGAATCAAATTCTATTTCATTACGTATTACTGGTGTTACCGGTGTTACCTTGGAGAAGAGGTTAAAATTCTGATTGAGCATGGCGTATAATTATTTGTCTATGGTTCTCTTGTTTAATTGAAGAGAACAGCTACCTTTCGATTGTGAGATAATTCAAGTGTATAACACTTGGCGACGTATAATAAATCTTATACAAAGTGTTAAATCAATCTCCATTCCACCTCCTTTGCTTGGAAACCAATTTATTTCTATTGGAGTGTGTTTATTAATACAGGAGGATATCCACTACCGTCAAAATAGGTTCATAAGAGATTATTTTAATTAGGACAACTAAGTTACCCAGATCAAATGAGTTACTCAAATGCATCTCTTATCTTCAAATAGATAATTATTCAAAATGATCTCTTATAAACCACTTCATACCATAGCTATCTTAACTTCTTGCCAGTAACTTATGCGCTACAGTAGCGGAAGGACGGTGGGTCTTCCTCGCTTACCTTAATGTATTTGCCGGACCTCATAAAAATAAACCCATAAGGTACGCGAGGACACACTTCCTCTAACTTGTAGACCTACTGCTATAAACAAAAGCTTTGGTGTGAGATATTAGTCTCTTATTCACCATTCTAGATTGCGTAATTCGAGCTATGACAACGATACCCGTGAAGTGACGTGAGAGGTAACAATCAAAAACTATACTGAATTGAGTGTAAAAAATGGCAAGTTAAGTATTCTATGTTCAAGAAGAGAAATACCCAAATCTAAGACGCCAAAAAGGGTCAGAATAAATTCGTGACCGCCGAATGCCCAACTTCACGGGGAAATGATAAACAAACCCCACTTCTAATCTAATTGACAACGCCATTACTCTCCAGGCATTCCAGCCACCATGTTAGCATAGACACTTGCTGGGTAGCTCAACAAATTCTGACTGCTTTCCAAACTGCCAAAACTATTTACAACAGTGGTAATCAAGCTAGAGCTGTCGTTTCGGTCACCACTGACCTCCCAGTACATGGCGCCTGCTAATCCATTAGTCTCGATATACGTAGCTTTTAATTGCGCTTCAGCTACAGTGTCAAAACTAATAAGTTCCTGGGTTGAAGAATCATAGCTGTATGTAGCACCAGCCACGGGATCCATGTACACGGTTGCACCATCTTTTGGCAAGACTTTGTAATCCCAAACCCCATTTTCCCAGCTGCCGCTACCGACACCTGTGTATGGTTGACCGATCCCAGCCGTAGCTTCAAAGGAGCGGCCATACAGGGGAATGCCCATAGCAATTTTGGAGGCGGGCACTCCACCTGCGATGTATGCAGTGATAGCTTGCTGTGTATTGAAAGGAGTGCTATTTGGGTTGGAAGGATTTGGGTAAAGGTTTGCATCATGCCCTGAAACTGTGTCCCAAGATCCAGCGTAATCATAAGCCATCAGATGCCAAGTATCCAGATAAGCATCCATTGCGCTCATATGAAGGAGGTTGTAGTTAGTGGGGCCGGCTGGACAAGCTATAGTTATAAGAAAGTGGTATCCAGGAGCTGACTCAGCGGCGTAGGCATCAAGTGCGGAGCGTACTGCGGCGAGGAGAAGGACAAAATTTGCGGCCTCGGTATCTGACGCTGGATATTCCCAGTCAATATCGATGCCATCTAATCCCAGATCCTTCACAAATTCCACAGCAGTCGAAGCGAAGGTGCTGCGAGTAGTATCTGTGCTCGCGGCAGCAGCGAAATTGGTGGAGTATGTCCAGCCGCCGATACTAAGAAGGACTTTCATCTGACGATTTGCCTTTTTGAGGATGTAAAGTTGCTTCACACATCCATAGACGTTGTTACCGACATCGTTCCACGAGTCTGTGGCGTAGTGCTTTTGAAGATCCGAATAGGTATCTGAGAGATAACTATTTTGATCGTAAGATTGTGCCTGGAACGATGATTTGTGGATATGGAGACTCACACAGTCCCATCTGCTTGAAGGTTTGCAAACGAGTAGAGCACGTGAGTTAGCTCGGAAGCTGGAATTTGCTGTGGTTGGTAGTTTCGACCATAGATATCCCTATTTAATGTCAACTCGGGCTCAATCATTGAGTGTTTCCTATGTGGTAAGCTCACCAGTTTGCAAAGTACCCGACGTTTTTGTAGGCAGATGTACGCTTATATACAGGTTCTACAACTGTAGGTGCTGGAGCTGCGAGTAATAAAGGAGCGAGGAGTGCCGAAGCAAGAACCAAAGGAGTGCTGAATAGGTTAAACATATTTAACAAGAATGTTAAGGGCTAAGAAGAGGCTTAAGGAGTGTTATTGTAAACTTGTTACTGTCTAATGTGTACCATGAGGACCAAACTGGTCGTTTATATAGTAACTGATATGGCCATTGCTATAGCATCCACACTTGGTTGCTTTTTTGAATGACCACTTGGCCTGTAAACTTGGATGCATGAGTGGATTGGTAGAATTCCTTGACGGGACCAGATGATGGATAGGAATAACGTTACAATAATACCCATCTCTCATATCCGCCTTGGGAATAGAGACGCTGCAGGGATTTTTGAACCCAGTTCAAATTGTCCTCTGAGTAAAGTACTGACAAGAAACCCAGTGAATGGCTTCAGAGAACATAGCTTTGGCAACATGGCATGGGCCGAGCCTTTGAAAAGAAAGGGGTGTTACATTCGGCAGCTGACTGAATGCTGGGGCAGCATTGCTGCATCGCTTCGGCGGTCTCGTGGTTACCTGCTCAGGGTATATTTTCACCTACTTAGCATTCCCACACCTACCTCATTATCTGAAAAGGGAGAAATTCAGTACTTTCCTGCTGTCATGCAGAAGGTCGCTGTCTCTCAAAGACCCAGGTTGTATTTCTGTATGCCATTCTCTACGGTGCAAGTGATGGGTGATGCTCCCCTGCAGGGTTGGGAGAGATGGAATACTTTACACTTTGCCCAATAGCAGACAGGCATTAACCATGGACTTCGGCGAAATTCCGCGGAGCCTTTTGTTCGCAAATTATTGAGGCTCAAAGGAAGGTTCTAGACTACAGTTATTAGCTATAGTCCTAGGTTTTGCTCGTTGAAATGGGATGCTATACCACGATTGGCTGTGGGTTGTAATTAAGATTGTAATTGACGTTGGATTGTCCCAGGTTCATCACAGATCCTCCCGCTGCATCTCTCCCATCTCCCCTCCTTTAGCAGATCAGGACCTGCCGCATTAGGCGACAAATCTCGGATGATATGCCCAAACCTTATCGCAACCGCCATCAATAGCTACTACTGAATGTTCCGTGAAGTAAGGAGATGTCGCTGAGAGACTACTCACGACTCACGACTCACTAAAACAGAAGAAGAGCATGTGCTGTGCCTTACTACAAGGGGCGGCAGCAACGTTACTCGCCATCCTAGAACCTTTCGAATCAACCCAACGAGGCCTATCGATAAGGAAGAGTCGCCGTGATCTGTCCGAATGCGTGAGCGTCACGCCCAAAAAGAAGATATCTTGGACTTGTCCCATCCAGCGACGCAAAACATCCCTCACAGATGTCTATCGTTGCGCAATGCGCATGGACACCATCAGCATGATCTGGTGGGGCAAGAAGAGTGTGGTCGCTGTGATCCTACAGTACAGCCAGTGTTGTTACATCCACGGGGCCGGATTCCAGTGAGTAAAAAGATTCTCCAAGATGATGAACACCCTTTGTCTTTGGTGGATATGAAGGATGAGGAAAGCCAAGCAGGAGGTTCGAGAGCCATTGGAGCTATTGCGAAGTCGACATGGCTGTGGTGGGTGGCGTTGCTCAATCAGCGATGCGCCAAATGTCCTGCCCTGTTGTATCTGCCTCGGCAATTGCTTCCGGCACGTGAGTAGCACGTGATTAATTCCTGATCATGTGCTGGATGCTCTTATGAATACGGCCGTAAGGCGGAGGTCAAAAGTCAGCCCTTGTGTTCGAGTTAGGCCGTCTTCTCTTGTTCCCAACCTGGTTTATACCAGTATCTTTATATTCCTGATAGTCATCGAATGGTATTTCAGTAAGCACACGACGACATCAGTTTAATAGTATCTACAAGCGAGTAAGATGACGCTTCATATGCTGTGCCTCTTACATGCCTTCCCTCTCGCTCTATCTTTGGACATTAAGGCAGCGACACCATGGCCCTATTTGATACTCCATTGCGACTCTACGGCCGTAGAGTTGGAGGTGAAGGTGCGGAGAACCTTGAAGATACAAAGACATTGACATTTTTGCACAGAGTGACGAAAACATATATTAACAGCAGAGCATGCTGATCTTTTCCCGAAACCAAGGATAAGACCATCATCCCCACATTCTCTACCCCACTGCGGAAACTCCAGAGGTCATTTTCAAGACAGCTACTCTCAAGTCAGCTAGTAATTCAACCCTGTACAAAGACTTGTCACACGGAACCTTTAACTCGATTTCGCGATGACAATGGTGGATAACCAGATAATTGCTACGCCAGCCTTCGTTGAGAAAGAGCAAGCTGCAATACATAATTCTGGATTGCCCAAAAACTTAGGTGGTTGGCCCAACAAAGCAGGGGTAAGTTCTTGAGTTCCCAGCACTAGCTTCCAGCCGATCGCTAACGATAAAGTTCCAAACCAACTACGAACAACCCACTCCAGTTGAACTTCCCATCACTGGTTCTATCCCTGCTTACGCATCGGGTACTCTATACCGCACAGGTCCAGCAAGTTACGAGATCCAAGATGCGAAGAATGGCAATTTTAGCCTTAGCCATTGGTTCGATGGCTTTGCACAAATCTACCGGTTTCAAATCATTGCCGGAGATAATGGCCAAATGAAAGTACTGTACAACTCTCGTCGTCAGGTCGACAAACTTGTTGAAACCATCAAAAAGAAAGGAAAACTCGATTATATTACATTTGGCCAAAAGAGTGACCCGTGCATTGGTATCTTTGGAAAAGTCATGAGTGTCTTTCAAGCAGCGACACAACCAGTTCTTAAAGATCCAGAAATGGTCAATATCTCAGTAACATTACGTGCAAATCTCCCCGGCCTAGCAACTGGAAAGAGAGATCCCAAGAAGCAGAACGGAGATTCCAAAGTCCCTAAAACCATGCATGTGTTCTCTGACGTTAATAAGATAAAGGAAATTGATCCCACAACTCTGGAGCCTCTTGAGCTATCAGATCAGACAAACCTCCATCCTTCACTGAGCGGGCCATTATCTTCTGCTCATGGAATGACCGATCCTGAAACTGGTGATGCATTCAATTATAACCTGTCGTTGGGGAGAAAATCCACATATAGGATATTTAAGACATCCGCAGCAACTGGGAAGACAGATATTCTGGCGACTTTCAACGCTCCACCGGCTTACATACACTCTTTCTTCTTGACCAAGGACTACCTTATCCTCGCTGTCTGGACCGCTCGCCTCGGTGGCTATGGACTAAAGATCTTGACAGAAGGAAGTGTTCTCGACGCAATCACACCATTTGACTCCTCCCAGCCAACAAAATGGTACGTCATTGATCGCAAACAAGGCCATGGTGTAGTGGCAATTTTCGAAAGTCCAGCCAGTTTCTGCTTCCACTCAGTCAACGCTTGGCAAGAAACCGACTCGTCCGGAAAATTAGACATCATATGTGACTACGTCGAATACGAGAACCTCGATATTCTCCACAATCTTTACTACAGTAATATGGTATCCGACGACAAAGAAAAAGTAACGTTCAACAGCCAACAAGGAATAACCTCGATTCCCACACTCACCCGCGTCAAACTCTCAAACATCCAATCAAAATCCCTTTCTCCATCCCTCCTCACAAAGAAGTCAACAGCAGCAGAGCGTATCCTCACAATCCCCAAGGGTCATATCGGTGATCTCCCAACCATCAATCCCAACTTCGAGCACAAACCCAACCGCTTTATCTACAGTATCGTCAACCGCGGCTACTCAACCTTTCTAGACGGTATCTCCAAAGTCGACACTGTAACAAAAGAAGTTATATATTGGGATAATCAGCAAGGTCATACACCTGGAGAAGCTATCTTTGTACCAAGACCGGATGGCACTGAGGAGGATGATGGAGTGCTTTTAAGTGTTGTGCTGGATGGGTTTAAGGAAACTAGTTATTTGCTTTGTCTTGATGCGAGAGATATGAAAGAGTTAGGGAGGGCGGAGTGTGGATGTGCTGTTGGGTTGGGATTTCATGGGGTTCATTTGAAGTAAGGTTTGAAATCAGCTGATGATGTCTTCCTGTTGTAGGATGAGAAGTTGGATGGATGTAATTGGGAAAAGGGCCTTTGGGGTTTTGGGCGTATTTTACGAAACACGTGGCTCGTAGTTGTTGAATTATAGCTATTTAGTTAACTGTTATCTAGTAGTCTAATATCTATCTTCTTGCACATCCGCAGCCTCCATTCTTTCACCACAAAAATCATCAAGCAACTTTGTTAAAAACGCCGGCGCCGGCGCCAATACTCCCAATGTATGTGCTAACGTGGTTTCGCTATTAGTCAAATAGTCTTCTTCGAATCCATTACTTTTACCCTCAGGTACGATTTACAAAACCGGACCGCAAGCCAACGCTCTGGCCCAGTATGTGTTATGATGAGGATGGCAAATATGACCCGGACGAGCTCGATGAATTCGCGAGCGAGTGCGTTGCATCGGGGAGTCCGTCCCATCCGACGCAATACAAATATCCCACATTCTTAGATGGCTTTTGTACGAATGTTGCCGGTACGGCGATGTGAACTACTAAAATGCCAGAATGTTTGAATAATCACTCATTAACATGCCTTTCTTCAAACAGACTTCCGGTACCACAACTGCATCATCAAGGGCAACCAACGTGAGTCTACAGCTTTGCTCTTCAAGGCTACGAGCAGCCTTTTGACATGAAAGAGGAGTTCATATCATCCTACTCTTGGGCGTTAGTATGCTGTTCAGCCTTTATCAAACACCTCGAAGCAAATACCTGGAATCTAGGGAGGAGCGAACTAGTTATAAGATTGTTAGAGAGCTCTGAATAATAAATTAATAATATAGTCAATACTTGTAGGATTGTAGAAGAACTTTGTACATAAGCTAAATTCTTGGAAGTACTCTATCAACCCTTTCAAAAATCTCCTTTTACCTTACTTAAATTTCAGCTAGGTATTTGAGATACAGATACTTGTCTCGCCAAGGAAGAAATGGAACGAAATTTTGAGTACTATCCATCATCGGAAGTAATTGTTAGACAAAGCACAATTTATCTACATATATTCTTGCCATCCAGAGAAACCCCAAACAAGAGCCTAAACAGCAGTGGATGTCGCGATGCTAGTGCTAGTACTATTGCTCCCACCAGACTGAGAATCCACAAAACTCTCACTATTCTGAACCCCACCATTCGCCGTCAACTCAGCCGCAATATAAAGATCATCATAATAATTCGCCGACGCATCCATACCAACAGTGATCCAAGCAAGAATGCCATCAGAAACGGAATCACCAAGAAATACATAATCAGCAAATGGATCATAGTTATTCTCGGCTTCGGCAGCTGCCCATTCATCCTCCTCGTTACTTGTGACAGCTTGTGTGTTGGTGTTATATGGATATGTAAGTTCGGCAGCAGCTCGAAGATCGGTATCCCAGAAGACTTGACCAACATGTCCTACGCTTCCCCCCTTGTAGGTTCCGTTAGAAAAGACAGTTCCGTTGATATGACTGAGAACATGAATGTGAGTTGCGCGTCCTTGATAGTGTCCAGGGAAGATTGTCTCAAATTCAACAAGCCCCTCATCATCAGTGCCTTGAAGACCGCGGAGGAAGGTTTTGTTCTGTTTGGTAATTAGTTCATGTGCCCAGTAGGCTTTTTGGAAGACAGTTACTACTTACAACATTCGTATCGTCAGCGTCGTTACCATTGCCGGAGACATCAATACCAGAGTACACGCCAGTAGCATTGGCTAGAATAAAATTAGTTAGGAAGGTTACTGAAGGTAATGAAAGCACCTACCATGCCAAATATCGAAATAGGCGTCAGTCACCGGCTCGCAGGTGTTGGTATCAATGACTTGGAATTCGAAGTAAAGCGGAATACCTTCTTGGTCCTCGCGAACATCTTTACGGATGTATTCGCCTTCGACATCTGTGTACAATTAGCCAGTAGCTCTCAGAGTGATTTCTGTTTGGATTGCGTACAATAGGGCCCTTGAGTAACCTCTGGGTCAAGGATACAGGATGCGTTGTTTCCGAAGAGGAAGTCTCCATAAGCAGTCATGTTGGAGGCGTGAGAAATATTGACAACGGCAGCCAAGTCACGATCTTCAAGCTGTGGGAATACTGACATAATATTAGCCAAAGCCCAAGGTAGAAATTTTCAATTTCAAGGAAATCTCTAGTCTACTTACAGTCTCTTCGAATCTTTTTGGTTTTCTCTGCGCGTCTTTTCATTCCACGACGGAGAAGTTCGCTTGACTGACAAGCCGAGAGAGATCGCTCAGAGATAAAGTTCATTCTTCTGGCTAGACGCTTCGAAGAGTGATCCCCATGAGCAGTACCTTTCTCAAAAAATGAGCTGAAGGTAAGAAATGCAGAGATGAGGCTGGTTGAGAAGATCATGATGAAAGAACAGCGGTGGTTCAGAGAGTGTATTGTAGTATGAGCGACAGAATCAGCAAGTGAAGGTTGGTGGTTAAGTTCAGATGAAGGCCGAAGTCGAAGTTATCTAAATACTTCCATTATTTGAGTTCAAAGGTACGATGGTGAGGCATTTCGTGAAGGGCGTTGGGGATACTAAGCTCATGTGGTTCATTACGCGTGTTTGAGCTGCGGTCGAGAACAGTTGTCGTGTACTTTCAAGGTACCTTTTGCTCGTATCCTTCTGTGCAACTGAAATCCAGGAACGGATCGTTTACCATCCACTTAGAGAGACGTACACCTTCATACTAGTTGACCAATCATACTCCGTCTATTTATAATCCATGACTTTATTGTCACTACCATATTACTGTATGCTTCGTAACTGTTGTTTAGTATATATCAGGTTGATTCTTGTAGTCATTCACATGAGACGTATTAGCCTATGAATGATCTGGAACCATTTGTTTCTATGGAGAAACCCAACTTCCTCCTCAGTTAACTCTTCAAATTCAACCCCCTTTAGTATCGCACCCTACAAACATGTACTATGCTAACCACAAGCCTTAGCAGATGCCCAATCACTCATATTGAATAGGAATTAGGATTCTAAGTAAACTTGAAGTCTCAAAACCTAGGGGATGAGTAACAGAAGAAGTTCGGTCCCTCTCTACCGAAATTTTGTGGGAAGTGTCCGATCCCTACTAGTCATTCAGAACCCAAATAAAAACGACCCCGGACCTAGATGATCTAGAACAAGTAGGAGTAAGCCACAGTCAGGTTTGCGTGTCGCCAACACAAATGTAGAGACAATCAAGGTATCAATGTCTGCAGGCTTTTGCTGAAGGGACCGGGGACTGAAGAATGGGTATTTCATACCGGATACTACACAATGAAGTTCATCCAAACTCCTATCATCAGAGTAGCTTGAGATGAACCACAGAAATAGTGAAGTCGCTTTGACTCTGCTTATTGATTTAAACTCGAACTCAGAATCTTTGGAGTATCATGCCAGCCAATTTTAACAATGCTCTGCGTATCTTTAGAATCACAGTCACCCACTTCCATTCTCTCACACCTCTCTCAATCTACAAAAGAAAAGAAAAGTGTAGAAAGGATAGTTCTGTGTCACTTCGCTGGCAGCATTACTAAGTGACTTTTGTGCAGTACTAACTACCTTTTCACTATGGCATCCAACCCATACGTTAAAGAACAATCAACGAGGAGTTGTGCGAAGACGATTCAGAGTGATATGTGTAGCTCCTGTACCTAGCATGCACCTCTCGCCTTTGAGACACCTTCTAGCAAAATCGTAGGGGCATCCATCCGTGATAGTGCCATTGTAATTCAACAATTGTGAACTAAAAACGCGATTACTTAATATATCGATTCCATAATTGAAAATAATGTTTTTGAATTAAAGTGCTTTGTAATATCAGCGTAATTTTGACGATTTTGACCCCGCCCCAGCTTTTTGAAAACCACCTTTTTGAAAACCACCTTTTTGAAAACCACCTTTTTAGAGCTATAAATCACTTAATAACACTACCTTATAGTTATTTAAATTATTTAAAATTTAAGTATTATAGTTAGTTATCTTATTTCTATAATTAGTCTTATTTTTAGAAGCTTTTAATAAAAATCGTAAAAGTTAGAAAATCGAGGTTTTTTAAGCTAGAATTTAAGGGAGTTGAAATTTTCGAATTTATATATAAAAGACATTAAAAACTAAGAGAACTCAACGAAACCTTTATAAAAATATAGCTCCCTATATTTAAATTATAATAAGATATATAAATTATCTTTTAAGAATAGGGAGCTATATTTTTATAAAGGTTTTATTGAGTTCTCTTAGTTTTTAATATCTTTTATATATAAATTCGAAAATTAGGGTAGGAAAGCTTATAAGCTTTACCTTAGGTAGGTATTTTTATTAGTTTTTTATTTTAATTACAACTCTATAACTATTTAACTTATTATTAATTTTTTGATTTTAATTTAATTTATACTATATTAAATAACTTATACTAAAAATTTAAATAATTCTAATAAGTATTTCAAAAAGGTGGTTTTCAAAAAGGTGGGGCGGCCGAAAAATCGACGAAATTACGCTGATATTGCAAAGCACTTTATGAAATGCGAAGCAATCATACGCTAGGCAAGTGCTGACGCGTCAGCAGAGATCTTCGTCCAAGCATTGGTGGATGCATTATTAAACATCTGATTATGTCTTTGATTTTGACACTAAAACGATCTTATCTTATCATTCGTAAGTCTCATTTGAAGGTCTCTTATGGGATTCACACTGACTCAGGACCCGTGCAGGACTCAGAGAGGCTTAGCGAGGGCATCCGCGTAATAATATCCTTGCATGGCTTTATATGGAAGATGGGCCAATTCCCTGGTGCCCTGCAGAACTCCCTGTGGAACAAAATCTGCTGGGCAGAAAACAAAGCGGTCTTCAGAACACTGGCCTGCAAAGACCCACCGTCATATCGTAAGATAGGCGACCCGATATAGACATAATGCGGGGATACAAGATGGAATCGTTCGTCTGAATCTTGCTGCAGAGTGCACAGTCCTCTCTTAGACGAACGATGTTTCTTTTTTCATGCCGGTACTTGAGATTAATAGTCCATCAACGAGATTCTAGCCTACGAGTACCAGAGACATTTGCCAATAGGGGGCAATGTCTGGATTCTTCTGCAGTCTACAGGAGCTTACTTGGCTTTGTATTTATTAGCTTGAGATTCCCGCCAAGTCTTTCTAAATTCAAGCCTCCAGCTATCATTCGTTTAGTGGGGCAAGCCTTTCGTTTTCAACCATGTTATTTTTAACTACATTCACTCTTTTCTCCCTCGCCGCCACAGCATTTGCTACGCCAGCAAACTACTATAAGCGAGACAACTCGACTAGTGTTTGGAATACAACTACCTGTAGCGATGATCAGTTGGAAATCGTTAAAGAATGGACGAACATGACTTCAAGCGAGAAGCAAGCATATATCACAGCAGAAAAATGCTTGTGGGCACTTCCTTCGACTTCTGGCCTCACTGGTGCCACAACCAGATTTGAGGATCTGGTTGCTCTTCATCAGAACATGACTCCTACTATCCATGCTGTTGTAAGTAGAAAATCCGTGCCGTGATTGAATAGCTGCTAACCCAAAGGATGCACAGGGTCAATTCTTGCCATACCACCGTCTTTACATGAAATTGCATAAGCACCTGTTGCAAACAGAGTGCAACTATACTGGCCCAATGACGCAAGTCTCTGTCTCTAGTGTTTCCCCTAAAGAATACTAACAACAGTACCAGATGGTGGGATGAAACCCGCGATGCAGGCGACTATATCAACTCCCCAATCCTCGACGCCGACACTGGATTCGGCGGAAACGGTAGTGCAACCGATTATTGTGTGGTCGATGGACCCTTTGCAAACTCAACATGCCATGTCGGCCCAACTACTACCAATACTCCTGCAGGCTTTTGTCTTAAGCGAAATGTAAACGAGGATAATTCTGCCGGTGCTGCGCAGAGCATCGTTGATGGTTGTATGAATATTACGGATTATGCTGATGCTGGGATCTGGTGTATTGGTGACTTGCCTCATACTGCGTATGTGCTTCCCAATTCTTTCTTCGCTGCTTTCTCCCTATATCTCGCTTGCAATCACCCTTCCCTTGCAGAACGGAGGTTGGTTTTGTGGATGGATAGATTACAGCACAGAATTTATCCTCGCGGATTTCATCCTTCAAAGATGCAGATAAATTTGGAGAGTACATTCTTACTGATTATTTCAGCGGCCACGGAGGAGTTGGTGGAGGTGTTGAAGGAAGCATAGGCGTAAGTTCAAACCCGATCCACCTGCTATCAAAAATTATCTTCTGAACATACTTTCTCTCTATAGGATATTTATGTTAGTCCAAATGACCCATTATTTTACCTCCACCACGCATACATCGACAGACTCTGGTATTTGCCTCTCTCTCATCCTTTATGGCAGCGTGACTAATACATCGAAGGTGGAAATGGCAAAGCGGTGATATTGAGGACCGCCTCTATGCGATTGGTGGCTACACGACTTACCCTAGTACTGGCATCGCTACGACTTTGGAGTATGAGCTTGATCTCTTGGGACTATGGGATAACAAGCTTGTTGGCGATGTTATGGATCCCCACAATTCTTTCTTGTGTATGGATTATGATTATTGAGGACTAGTTGCGGATGTGTTGAGAGGAAAAGTTTTGTTCTATTTCACAGTTTGGCTTTGCTATTATGTCTCTTGGTCTCTTTTTGATGATACTGTAGGACTGCATTAATCTGGGAATTTGAAAATGGGTTTTGATTTTTAATTGGGCATATTGAAAGTGTTAGTTGTGGGGTCGTTAGCATTTATTAATCTGCATCATTCTCTCTATGCTTCAAGGTAAGTTTGAAGAAGGGCAAGTATAAAATCTGTTGGAAAACCTCCATCCCACATCAATTTCAATATACACTTTTCTACTTCGTCCGTTGCAAGTTGCTGTATTAATTGGTTTGTACTGTATAAACTTCTTCTGTTGAGAATTCAGGTATGGGCTTTTAGGGAATAGTTTAACCTGTACCTCGAGGGCTATAAAATAGTGGCAACTTATCCTCCGTCGGAATAAATACTTACATCATATGTAAGTAATTCTTGTTTTGGTAAATGAGATGTAACATTTGATATTCAGCAGCAGCTTGAGCCAATAAGCGATCTGAGATATTCCCCTTAACCGTTTCCATTTAGAACCGTAGGCTTGTCTCCTACACTTATTTCTGGTTGCTTAGATTTTGTCTGCAATGTTGAAAAGTCGAAATAAAAAATGCCACTTTCGGGTGTCACATGAATAGGGGGGAATATAAAGATAGGGGAAATAAGCGATACGGGGAAAGAAATTAGTCGTTACGATAAGCCGAGGTTGTTTGAATAATGGAGCATCGTCAAACTCAATAATAATAATGAAATTCTCGGCCGTCTGTCATAACTGGCAGCAAGCCCGACTTGGTGAACATTTTGCCTTCTTATAAACGCTGCGTTACGCCCAAGACCTCATTGCCTCGGCACAAAGAGACCTTACAGAGGTACAAGTGGGGCGACCCCTTCACTTTTCAACGGCAGCCCCGAAGATCTCGGTGCGGCACTCGAATCAGCCACTCTAGCCACTCCCGTGCGTACGATACGTGCGGTCTGATATTTAACCCGAATCGGGGGGTCGGTGCTTGTTGACGTGTTTGGGACGTGAAGTAGAGCGAGTACAGCTGTCAAAGATCGCAACACAAGTACCACAAGCCAGGCGAAACGTGGAAACGGATGTCATGCTATTAGATACCCATACTTACCGTTTTATGCATATCCTACGGAAAGAAATGATGGCATGAACCTGCCATCACTATTGGTGCCCCTTCCAAACCGATCCTCCCGCTCTTCCTTTCAACGAACCATATATATCCTGAAGGTCATCTTCAAGTTTCCCCCTTAACTTTCTTCTCATATTTCTCTACTATTTCCAATCATCTCTCATATTAATCTCCATCTCTCTCGCCCTCTCCTTTCTTTTCCTCTCTTTGTATCCCCAATCCCCACTCTCCACCATGACAGAGCCTATTCCTGGTCCAGCAGGCTTGCCCTTCCTGGGCAACATTAATGATGTTGATCCGATAAATACTATGACCAGCTTGGTTCGATTGGCAGATATCTATGGTATGCGCCCACTTCTCTCCTACAGCTGCGGGAACTTCAATGCTAATGGGTTTTCCCTCGAAACAGGTCCAATCTACAAGCTGAACCTCGGCGGCCAAGAAAAACTTTTT
Organism: Pezicula radicicola; assembly: GCA_003008705.1. Taxonomy (NCBI): domain Eukaryota; kingdom Fungi; phylum Ascomycota; class Leotiomycetes; order Helotiales; family Dermateaceae; genus Pezicula; species Pezicula radicicola. The sequence continues at coordinate 106,040 of PDUO01000048.1, read as the reverse complement.
ATCTCGAGCCACGAATTACTAGACGAATTATGCGACGAAAAGCGCTTTTCCAAGATCATTCAAGGCTCCTTGGAAGAGGTCCGCAATGGGGTTGAGGATGGATTATTTACAGCGCACCCAGGAGAGCACAATTGGTATCTATACACATCCACAACAGGGCATGTTCCCAGATGCTGACTGGAAACGTAGGGAGGTTGCACATCGCGTTTTAATGCCTGCCTTTGGCCCCCTCTCGATTCGGACCATGTATGGAGAAATGCACGATATAGCCTCACAATTGGTGGTAAAATGGGCGAGGTTTGGTTCCAAAGAGAAGATTAATGTGACGGACGATTTCACACGGCTGACACTGGATTCTATTGCCTTGTAGGTTTGTCTAGACTTATAAACTCGACGGACTTGGGACTGATGAAACACAGGTGTGCTATGGATACTCGATTCAACAGTTTCTACCTCGAAGAAATGCATCCATTTGTGGACGCCATGGTGGGCATGCTGCTAGAGTCCGGGAAGCGAGCTTCGAGACCGGCCTTTGCGAACTACTTCATGCGATCGGCTCAGCAACAATACGATGCAGATATTGCTCTACTGAAAAATGTGGCCAAGGAAGTAGTTGCTGAGCGAAGGGCACATCCATCCGACAAAAAGGATCTGTTGAATGCCATGATATTAGGCAGGGACCCAAAGACGGGCGAGGGACTAACAGAAGCTAGCATCTTAAACAACATGATCACATTCTTAATTGCTGGTATGTGCCCAAATAGCTTTGTAACCAACGTCACTAACATAATTATCAGGTCACGAAACGACTAGCGGAATGCTGTCCTTTTTATTCTACAACCTCCTCAAGAACCCGTCCGCATATCAAACCGCCCAGCGCGAGATCGATGAGGTAATTGGGCGTGGACCAGTCACAATTGAACACCTGTCCAAGATCCCATATATTGAGGCCTGTCTTCGAGAAACGTTGCGGTTAACACCAACTGCACCTGCATTCACGCTCCAGGCAAAGGGAGACGGTTCTGAGATTATTGGTGGGAAGTACGAAGTCAAACATGGTCAGCCAGTAGTTGCATTGCTACCAAAGGTTCACCGAGACCCTGCAGTCTATGGCGCAGATGCAGAGGCGTTCAGGCCCGAGAGAATGCTTGATGAGCCTTTCTCAAAATTGCCCAAGAACAGCTGGAAGCCATTCGGCAACGGCATGCGAGGATGCATTGGAAGACCTTTTGCTTGGCAGGAGGCTCTTTTGACGGTTGCTCTCCTGTTGCAGACATTCAACTTTCGTTTTGACGACCCAAGCTACATCCTAGAGATCAAACAGACACTAACCTTGAAGCCTAAGGACTTCTTCATGCACGCCACGCTCAGAGACCACATCGACCCGATTTACCTTGAGAAGATGATGCACGTTGACATTTCCAACGATGTGGAGCAGGGAGAGAAAAACCGAAAGGTTGTGGGGGCCGCAGTTCCAGCAAAGCAAAAGAAGCCCATGACAATTCTTTACGGTTCGAATGCGGGAACATGTGAGGCGTTGGCCCAAAACTTGGCAAGAGTCGCTTCGGGAAGGGGTTTCAATGTTCAAGTTGATCCGCTTGACACTGCTGTCGATAAAGTCCCAAAGAATCAGCCAGTGGTCTTGATCTCGGCATCATACGAAGGGCAGCCACCGGATAATGCGGCGCACTTTGTGGAGTGGCTTCAGAACTTGGAAGGTGGAAAACGACTGGAAGGCGTCAAGTACGCTGTCTTCGGTTGCGGAAATCGTAAGTTCTGACCCTTTCAAACATGCGGCACCTCATGGCTAACACTTAGATACTAGATGATTGGGTTTCCACCTTCCACCGCGTTCCTAAACTCTTGGATACTTGCTTTGAGCAGAATGGAGCCACAAGAATCACAGATATCGGCCTCGGCGATGTAGCAGCTGGCGATATCTTCAATGACTTTGACAGCTGGCAGGACGAGCATTTGTGGGAGGCACTTGGTGGAGAAGATGATGGCAGCGACGATTCGGGATTGGAGATCGAGATTGACACCAACTCTCGACGATCAACACTAAGGCAAGATGTTAAAGAGGCGGTTGTGGTGAGCAACAAAGTCTTGACAGCCGAAGGAGTACCAGAGAAACGTCACATCGTTCTGAAGTTGCCAACTGGTATGACTTACAAGGCCGGAGACTACTTAGCTGTGCTGCCAATCAATCCATCGAAGACGATCCGTCGGGTGTTGAAGCATTACGGCCTACCTTGGGACGCCATGCTGACTATTAAGTCTGGCGCTAACACAACCCTCCCTACCGGCTATCCGATTTCAGCAATGGATGTATTGGGCGCATACGTCGAACTTAGCCAGCCTGCAACTCGGAAGAATGTGGCTACAATTGCTGCTAGCACTGAAGATGCGGCCATCCGTGCAAAGTTGCAGGCATTAGCCGGTCCGGAGTTCGAACGTGAGATTTCAGAAAAGCGTCGCTCTCCACTTGATCTGCTGGAGGAATATCGCGCTGCCGCTCTGCCGTTCGCCGAGTTCCTCGCCATGCTTCCTCCAATGCGCATCCGTCAGTATTCAATATCCTCGTCACCACTTCATGACCCCACGGTTGCGACGTTGACCTGGTCTGTTCTGGATAAAGTCCACAAAGCATCGGATGCGAAGCGATACCTGGGAGTGGCATCCAACTATCTCTCAGGTGTGGAAGAGCATGATCGTATCCATGTGGCCGTCAAGCCCAGCCACGGAACATTCCACCCCCCGAATGATATCGAGAAAACTCCGGTTATCATGTTCTGCGCTGGAACTGGTCTTGCTCCTTTCCGCGGATTTTTGCAAGAACGCGCATGTCAAATCGAAGCTGGTCGAAAACTTGCGCCGGCATATCTATTTATTGGTTGCGCACACCCAGACAAAGACAGACTCTTCGTTGATGAACTTTCGCAATGGGAAAAGGCTGGAATTGTGGACATATTTTACGCTTACTCGAAAGCCCCAGAACAAAGCAAGGGCTGCAAATATGTTCAAAATAGGCTGTGGGAAGAAAGGGTAGAGATGACCAAAGTCTTCAACTCCGGGGCGAAACTCTATGTCTGTGGCAGCGCGGCAGTTGGCGAGGGAGTTGCAACAACAACTAAGAAGATTTGGCAGGAAGGTGCGGCAGCACTTGGAAAGCCGAAGACGGACGAAGAAGTCGAGAAGTGGTTCGAAGGAATTAAGGGCGAGAGGTATTCGAGTGACATTTTCGCATGATGATGGATAGAGATGAGTTTTGGCATTGGCGTCTAGGTCTAGAAGGTGATTCGATTGCATATCGGCATAGATTAGATTTGGTTTGAGGTTTGAGGTTTGAGGTTTGGTATCGGCGGATAGAACTCTAGAGGCTAAAATAAAAGTGAATGGTTTCATTGCTCAATTCTTGGTTGCAGTTGTTAATTGTCGGACCTGTCAACTTGAATAAGTCCATAAATTCTGTGATGTTCGTCCTTAGCCTAAATACCACGTCTGGTCGCTTATAATTTAGCAAAAGGAGATCAAGGTTCCAAATATATAACTTCTCTAGTTTTGCATCTGCCCTCGACCATAGATTCATTTGAACTGCAGACATTCTGGCAATTTACACTTCTGATTCTATCATCTCAAAACTCACCAGATATGAATATCAGACGCTCTTAAGAGGGTCAGACTGTTTGTCAGCAGTATTCTCAGATTCAAGTGATTGCGTAACCACCACCCCCGTTATGTTTCAAAAAGTCCCGCAATCACCAATCAACTCTTCGTTTGATCTTTTTCATCAAACAATCTTTCAACACCCACAGACATGATTTTGTGATCTAGATAGCTAGATAGCCAAGACTTTTGTTTCCTGTCAGTGCTCATGCTCTTTGTGTGGAAACTTTTGTACAGAAGTATATCTTTCATTGCAATGAGAAAGATACCAACAAGTGTTATGGTCCTCGCTAAATATTCCCGACGATAGGATCGATCGCGTATTGCGCAACTCATCTATTTTAAACCCAACTGCCGAGTAATCCTTACGAGCAGAGTTTCAAGCGTGGCAAATAAATCAATTAACGGGCGAACCAAAAGTTACGAAACGCGTACTTTTGGATGATAAGGTTGTCTCAAATGTGGTGGGAGTGGTGTTAAGTGGGTGAGTCGACTCTTTAGCTGACGCGAGCGCCGTGGGGTAAAAGTCAGCCGACTGCATGTACGAGCGTTCCAAGTAGAATTGTGAGCTTGGTATATAACTTCTTGGACCGCCAAGTATATTTATTGTCTTTTCTCTTGGTATTCCAAGACATTTGCTCTTGCTTCATTTTGAACTTCTTCTTTTCATCTTCATCACCACAGGTCTATCACTTGTCACTTCACTCTTTGCAGCGGGCCTGTTCATTTTTCTTCTCTTCCGTGTATCCTCATCGTCCGACGACCTACCATTTCAATCACTTCAACATCCTTATCAGAAAACCAGAAAACCAGCAAACCCTAAACCCGCATCCAAATCCAATAACCAGCCAGTCAAAATGCAACTCCCATCCCTCCTCCTAGCCTTCACCATCTTCACCACAACCATCACCGCAACACCACTGCCAGCCAACAAATTCCGCCTTCCCGAACACAGCACCGCAGCCCGCGAACTCGCCTCTGCCGGAAACCTAGCCGCTAGATCAATCGTCCACACACCAAACCGAGCTCTCCATGCCGTTTCCGAACTTATTCCCAAGGCTGAGGTCGTAGAGGTGAAGACGGAGAAGAAGGATAAGAGAGCTTTCTGGGATTGGAGTGGTGGGATTTTCTAAATGGAGGGATGGTGTAGTTGAGATGGATTGGTGATTCATGTAGTAAGTGTTTATCATTGTTATGTTTCGGAGTTGGATGTGTGCTGACGGTAATTTTACTAGCATATCGGGTATTGTGGTGTGATTTAAGTTAGCACAGAGGAGTTTTGGGTGGAGTTTTTGGGTGAAGATGCTGGAGCTTGTTCGGATTAGGCGATGCGAGTCTTGAGGTTTGGGGGGGCGGGGTGCTTGGGGAAAGATAAGGAGATGAAATTTGCAGAGTACAGTCAGGAACTAGTTTCAATTCTAGGAGTTCAAAATCAAGACTTTGATCCTTCAAGCAGTAATTGACCTCGGTGACGCGCTGTTCTTCCCCGAAAATATTGGCTGTTAAGTTGACTGACTACCTTAGTATCCTCTGCCACCTAAGCACCTTCTGCTCTTAAGCGGCCACATACAAGGTCTCATTAAATAACCTTTAGCTTTCAGATGATGTAGTATTGTCTAGTTCGTCTTGTGCATCCCAACTCTATCATGAGTAACTCATATTCCACTTATTGCCATCATCAGATCTCTTAATGCTATCTCCAACTAATCACTTCAATAGCTTCAATACCAAAACTCGCTCAACATTTTCAAGCTTCCACAATTTAACACCTCATTCCTCAACCCACTCTACAGTCCACACTCCCATCCCATTTCAAATCAACCATCAACCTTCTTCTCCTTCAATCCTTTCACCTTCTCCTTCGCCCTCTTCATCAAACCCTGCATCCTCACCGTCCCATAACTATCCAAAAACTCCACAACTCTCTCAATCCTCTTCAAAGTCCCCCCTTCCCCATCATCACCAGTCTCACCCTCCTCAAAACTCAAAAGAAACATATACTCGCCCGTATAATCCCAATCAACCTCCTTATCACCTACTCCTCCCTCCCCAACACTAGCCATAACCTCGGGAAACCAAACGGGAGAAGCAGTACACCAAATCAAGACTTGATTAGCCGCAGGATTATCAATTATTTCTTTGACTTTTAAAGGGAATGAAGATATTATGGTTGTTATTGTTTCAAGGTGTGCAATGAAGGCGTCGTTTGATAGAGGGGGGATACCGATGGAGTGTGGTGCGAAGTGGTGTATACAGTTGGGGGTCCGGCCTGATCGGCAATCTGTCAATGACAATGTGGCGAAGACCTTGATGAAGGCGAGTGTTGATTTTTGCCTCGCTGCAGAGGCGTTGTCGGTTGTTATGGTTGCCATTGTTCTTTTAGCTGTGTTTGATCTTCTTTAGATATAATGTTTGGAGGAGTAGAGATGAGGTTTTGTGATACGGGTTTCAATGAAGAGTTGAACAGTTTAACAAGTCGTGGGGAAAGAGAATTTTTGTGGTATACAGATGATTCTCGGGTTTCTTATACTTGAGCATTATTGGGGTTTGTATGGAGGATTATTACGCTCACTTGGGCCAAAACTCTTACTGTACTAAAAATAGCATTTTATTCTTACTGCTTTTAAGGCGGTAAGTAGTAGAGCCCTAAGAATATAGTATAACCTATACTTTAGGGCACTAAAGCCTATATTTTCAGGGTACTACAGCTTATGTTTTTCAGGGTACTACAGCCTCTATTTTCGAGGTACTATAGCTCGTATTTTTAGGGATGCTATAGCCTATAATTATAAGGAGACTATCTGATTATACCGGCAGAAAAGGCTTTCCGAAATGTCGGAAGAGTTTTGGCCCAAGTGAGCGTAATAATCATCCATAGGGTTTGGTAAGACGAGATCGGAAATGACATGCTGCTGGGTTGAAGTCCGCGGAGAAATGTCGGATTTAAACACGCTGAAATGCGAGGAGAGAGATCTAAACTATATGGCGTCAATATTCGTAGTACTATGTTAAATAGTATCATTATTGGTTCCGGATGAAATAGAGTAGTTGGAGCAATTCTTGAACTATTTCTATACCGGCGATAGCAATTGTAGCCGAGGAGTCGAAATAGGCTGTCTGGCTTGATTGTCCATGCTCTGGTATCTCCCTCGCGTTAGGATTAATGTGTAATAACCAGCTGCTGTTACGTCTATTATCTATATGAAGGCCCACCTAATGGAAAGCGAAAGGTTGATAGAACTCCTGCCTCTAGGATGCTTATAGCCTTATGTCTAGTTGTCCTAATCTTACTAGGGGGCTTTCTAGGAGTTATATTAGGACAATTACAATACACCCTAGCGATTGGTCGTTCTGATAAAGCTATCTAAGGACCCTATCCGAAACTCTCCCTAGATTTCTCGAAGACTACTAGCAAACTTAGTTATATAAAGTCGACAGCATGGGATAACGAAGCCAACGTGTCTCTAGCCTGGAAAAGGTACAACGGAAAGGACAGTGTTGATTGGCGCGTTGAGGCCATAGCAACAAAGAAGATCTGGCCATTTGAAGAATTTCTCTGGCCTTCTCAATACAGCTGAGGCTTTCTATCTCTTATTCTAACATTAATAATGAACGAGTGCAAATTGGAGCTGAGTGACAAATATATCACAAAAGAAGGGCATGGTTTTTAACAGGCAAGCAGTTATCGCCCTGTACTCATTTTTTCCCCTTCTCATATCAAGGTTTCCAAATAGTGTGCATATGCTCTATCAATGACGATTCTGTATTCTTTTCACCCAGCATATGTGTTGGAAAGTGTCATATTCTATCACGTCGAATGTCACTGTGCGACTTGTGATGGAACGCCCTATCTAAAGTATGGCTATTTCCTCTGATGGATTGTGGCCTGTGACTCGGAAAGACTTGAAGTATCTTTCTATATTCTGTACTGTAAAAAAATATCAAGTGAGAATACACCATCTAATCCATGCACTAAGTTCTCGCTTTATCATCTGAGTAGTACTGTTCTCCAAAGAAGTTACCGATCCTTCCTAATGTAGAGCATTGTTTCGACCAGAAGTGCTTGTTTGTACGAAACTTTCGTTGTGTGGAACAAGAGCTCATTTTATTTTCCGGTTCTTTGAACCAAAGGATGCGGCAACCATAATGAGTTGCGCAAGTCTTGGTTTGTAAGCTCTCCTATACTTTCTTACTAGAGTTTATATTTTTCCCGAAGCACAGGTTCTAGAATTTCGGTAGGTGAATGTTACCAGTCAGTTCTATTTCGATTAGTGTATCGGACACACACGTGACTATTGCTCTTTAGTGTCAGCCATAAGAAAGAACTATTGCCTAAGGAGGGAATTCCCAGAAGAACTAGCACATATTCGGAAAATCCCTTTACACTGGCTTCACTTCTGGTCAGTATATTTTTGCAACAATTTGATGTCGAAGTTACAACAGAAGGGATCGCTTCGTCTATTCATGGATTCACTTGATGGTAATCGTGCCCTCAACTCAAATCAAAATAGTTTGATTAGTTGTAAATGTTGGTTAGCTTGGAATCATCGACCTATTCAGAAAAGAGTCGGTCGGTCATAAAAGACGGACTCGCCAAATAACTATAAAATCTAACATAAGCATTTTTTAGAAATTTGTGTTTTTCGTATATCAAAGATAGTTTTACTAAGTTCGTTGTAATATTTGTTGCTCAAGTGAAGTAGCCATCAATTTAAATGGATTCAAATAGCAAGGTTGTATACTTAAAGTACGAGGCGACCACTTCTCTTAATTTGTGATCATTGGTCACTGACTTTTATCTAGCAAAGTGATAATACAATACCTCTAGCACACACAAGATCGACGTTATATAGTAGTAGATAATAGTTCCTCTAGGCTAGTTACCTAACCGAGTACCTTATAGAACTATTACTTGTAGTATTACCTGTTTATATTTCTAATATATAAGATATATTCTATTTATTATATATAGGCTTCTATAAATATTAACTTTAATAATAAGATTTAAGATTTATTAAAGAAAAGTATAATTATAAGTATTATTTATAGTTATAAGATATTATATAATGTATTTTATAACTAAAAGAATACTATTCTAACTAATATATATAAGTAGTCTTTTAAATTAACTTTATCTTATACTTTAAAATATATATAGTAAATTCACCTATTACCTACTATAACTATTATTCCTATTTAATAGTATATAAGATATTTAGTAATTTTTTAGAGATATTAATATCTTAATTTGTAATAATAAGTATACAGGTAGCTAATCTGTATATAAATGAGTGTTAAAATTACTAAAACCAATAGTAAAATCAAAACACAATAGCAAAATCAAAACACCTTAAACTTAACAAAACTGTAATACCTATTCATCCTCATCCATCGAGATCTTAATACTTCGAGCCATGGACCACAGCAACTTCTCCAGTCTCTAGTACACAGCCTTAACCTACGCAGCCGCCAACACAGGTATCACCAACGAATGGAACATTGACACAAGCACCAAGGCAAATATGGCAGTTTCCGCACTGGCCGCCTACTTCCATTGCACTGACATCCCCTCCTTGCACGTGAGCCTTCAGCAAATGGTACTTTGCAGCGTTAAAGTCATTTTCATTAGCAGCACCCTGTTGCACGTGTTAATAGTCGTCTAGGACTTCTGCCATAGGATTGTCTAGACGGCTAAAAAAAGACGTGACAAACGTACCAAGAAGGCTTTAATGTTAATATCATCAGAGTTGAAGAAATTGGGATCAGCAAGCTCCGTAGTAGCTACAGCGTTTGCAAACACTGGGTTGGAGCAGAACTGTCGTACATATGGTTGAATTTGGCCCGGGAGACAGCTCAAGCATTTACAAATCTAGTTTTATAAGATTAGTCTTACGCCCTATATGACTTGATTATTCAATACTCACATCATCTTGTCCAACTCCACACTTCAGTAGCTGAGACGGGTCCTTGTCTTTGATTGCGCTGTAGATGCACGGGACTTCTTTAGCTACAGTAAAAACGCAGCCAAAGCAGCTACCAACGGCCGAGACCACATTGTTGCTACCAGTCAAGGGCTCAGAGAATCGGGGACCAACTACGTAATTAGCTTGCTATATGAATTCAAATTCTGGAAGCAAGGATTGATTTACCGGATTCATTAACAACCTTAACAATGGCCGGAAATTCTTGATTCAAGTCTCCAGCAGTGACTGTAGTCATAAGACAGGCGAAAAAAACTCCAGCAACAGTGTTAGCAAACATGTTGAATATTTCGATGGTGTTGAGAAAGTGGATTGAAGGTAGATGAATTTCCTGTGTAGTGTGTTGCGAACGTGATATGATTCTAATGTTTAAAGAGGGGAAGAAGCAACGTATTTATATTCTCAGAAGTATGTCTTAAGAAGACGAAGTTCCTTCACCTTTGATACTATAAGAAGCTTTATGCTAAGTTATATCCGTCAGTTTCAATAGTAACGTGTCTAATGTTATTGCAAGCGGACAGAAGTATCTGTACATAGAGTTCTATAATATGAGGTATAGCAACATGTCTATATGTTATTGCAAGCGGACAGAAGTATCTGTATACATAGAGTTCTATAATATAAGGTATAGTAATATATCTACATGTTATTACAAGCGGACAGAAGTATCTGTATACATAGAGTTCTATAATATAAGGTATGGTAATATGTCTGCATGTTATTGCAAGTAGACGGAAGTATCCGTATACATCGGGTTCTATGATGTGAGGTATAGTAACATGTCTGCATATTATTACAAGCAGACGGAAGTATCCGTATACATGGGGTTACATAATGTGAGGTATAGTTAGGGCTCCGATCGAATCGAATCGAATTACCTCTAATTTGAATCTAATCCGAATTCGACGTCTTACTCCCTTAGGAATCTACTCAAATCTAGAGCCGGAAACATTCGATTTAACATTCACCTATTCTAGTAAGCCTTGCCTAAATAGGCTAGAAGATTACTTAATATAGTATAGTATATAGTTATATACATAAATATAAGTCTTATAAAACTTATAAGATAGGCTAAATATTATTAGATATAGTAAAGATAAGTCTATATAATATAGAATAGTTAAAAGAATATATATATCCTATAATTTTACCTTATTTATTAGTATATTATATAAGCTTTAGGAATAATTATAATATATTTGTCGAACATTGAATTTAGCCTATAAAATCAAATTTAATTTACTAAATTTACTCAAATCAAACAAGTTCGACAATTCGATCGGAGCCCTGGGTATAGTAACATGTCTGCATGTTATTGCAAGCAGACGGAAGTATCTGCATGCATAGAGTTCCATGATGTGAGGTATAGTAACATGGTTTAGAGCAAGCCATCTATCCATGGTAGCTATTGATAATTGATTTCCTGGCTACATACTGCGACAAATCTGTGTTTGCGACTTTCTTATTAGCAAACATACGATTTCGACACTATCTTAGCATTCAGACATCTAGTCTTCCAAAATATTTCAGATCGCATGAAGAACTTAGGAGTCAAAGAATGTATTCGTCTCCTCTGCATAGGATTGAGAGGCTGCAAAGTTGCCGTGTTTAGTAAATGCTGCTAGGAAAGCACTATGCTTCGCCTGCACGCGGCAGATATGAGGGTTGAGAAGTGTGGATAGCAAGGTAGTAGTTGTATTGGGAAAGATGAACCGGAGCCCAGAGAAACTAATTAAGGGCCATTGTGGCCGCTACTTCTAGATCCCGTGGCTGCAGCCTTGTTATGGTAATTGCCGATAGTTAATTATCTTATAAATCAGACTTTCGTTTACGAGAATTTTGTCTTGCCTTTCTCTGATAATTAGTGGGTAAAACGGTATTAAGCGAACTGTAAGAAATATTGTTGAGTTTGAGGTCTTGAATACTTAAGTAAGTCTTGTATTCTATAGCATTAAGAATAGAATCAAACTCACCTGTGTGAATAATTTTAACACTCCGAATGAAGGTAATCAAACGCTATCAAGAGTATTTGCAAGTAGCCCTTAAGAAGGGGTACTGGAAGTCTACTGTCTGTGAAATGTCGCCGAAATAGTCCGAAGGATTCTCTCATTGGCTCATAGACCAAACGTATGTGTGTTCCATCTGGTCCTATGATTTCGAAGCTGTCAATTATAGTTCTCACGAGGGGGGAGCCGTTGTGCGAAGGATTCGCCGCTGCTAAGTGCTGAGAGATTTTCAACTTACGTTCCGCTGACTCCTTATCGGAAAAGTCGCAGTTGTTGACCTTCAGAACGACATAGCGGCCTACCTGCCGCTCTCTGTGATTGTGTTAAAGGAGTAATAAATCTAAGGGATCTTGACGCGTACAGGTTAAGATCCCGAGCCAGCCATACAGTTGAACAAGTTCCCTATCCAACCTTTGCCACAGTCTTATATCTGCCGTGAAAAACATCTCCTGGATTCACCGGACAGAAAACTTTATGGTTGTAATTAGGGATTATCTCTTCCTCAACTGGCACGTCAGGATTAGGGATCAAAGATGAATCGCTTGCTAGAGGGACTCAAGGAGGTGGAAAGGCACGCTTTGCCATTTTGAAGCTTTTTGTAGTAGCAGACGAATATTGCAGATATTTTAATCCATGAAATACCCAAGGTCTGTATGCCGGCATTATGATATTCAGTCGGCTGTTGTGCGGGCGTACTTAAAACAATTTAGTGCGGAGCTACTCGAGTAAGCAACCGAACTAGCCTGTCATGGAATCACGTAGATCCTTGCTGCAATGATTCGTGGACGGTTAGGCAGTTCGACTTTCGGGCGTGAGATGTGCTACTAAGCCCTTCCCTAGAATTCCTGCCGCCTATAGATCTTACTACGCTCGAGGCCAGTGAGTTATGCTGCCTTGTCTGAAACTTTGGTTGTTGTCACCTGCAGCCCTATCATTCCTCTGAGACGTTGCAGAAAACCCTACCTACACTGGTACCGATAAGCTTATAATCCACTTCTCCTAACGCGACCACAACACGTTATCTTGACTAGCCGTGTGGGTTCAAGGGTAGTTGTATTAGGAAAGATGAGCCGGAGCCCAGAGAAACTAATTAAGGGCCATTGTAGCCGCTAGTGCCAGATCCCGTGACTGCCGTTGATTTAATACTAACATCCACTTCGTTAGGATGTGGCATTAGCAAGTACAAGTTATTAGATTCGTTCACCTCCAACGTTGACGATAGTCTAGCTTTTTGTAATTCACTAGAAAATCCAATTAAAAAAACTAGACGGCCGTCTAATTTAGGACTAGACCAACCATCTAGCCAATAAAGTGGACTGTTGGTCCAAAAAGCCAACGGTCTAAGGAAGTTATAGCAGGGTTACGATGGGGTTAAAATATAGGGGGAAGGCCCTGTATAAAGGCCTACAAAAAGCTAGAAAGCTAGCTTTTCCGGCTTCCCGTAAAATAGGCTAGACTATAGTCTGGAAAAGCCACCAGACTAATGGACCGAGAAGCCCAAAAAACCAGCCCAGTCTACTAAAATAGTGGACCAAGAAGTTGGTTTATTTGGCTTCCCCAGCTTCTTATAGACTATCGTTATCGTTGTTCACCTCTGATGAGATGTTCCCTTTGTTATCAATGAATACAGTTGTGAGAGTTGCCGACTTTCTTGTTGGCTGCAAGTGCAGGACTACAAGGGATATTTCCTGACTTCGTGCATTACAGGACAGCTCGTATCAGCAAATGTCATTCATCTGTTAGCTGGCCACTAATTTGAATTCGTTTGAGCTGTTGTTGACCAACGATTTTGTCAACTACCCCTTCTTGTATGTTTCACTCAAGTTACGCCGTTTGCTGCTTACTATTATGCGCAGCCCATCTCAGTTATTACATGGTTGCAAGATGACAGTATAAAACCTCGTCAATTTCTGGAGGCAATTGTCTATTTTGGATTAGAGCTCTCTTAGATACTAGACTGCCATCAATATTTCTTTAATATTTCCTAACACTCTCCAACTGTTCGTTATTGAAAAACAACGCTCTCCTATGGTTTTATGTTCGTAGAACTATCCAAAGTATGTTTTTAGTTCCATACTGCATTTACCAACCTGTCTTCTTAGTGCATTCCAGCGCTCGCCAACATGTCCGTCTTTCCTCTATATCTATTTCGTGTCCGTAATATTCCAAGGCTTGCGTATCTAGGAAAAGAGCGGATAATGAGTTGGGAAGGCTGCAGCCTGTTGGAAATCATGTCTCGAATGTTCTCAAGTACCGCGAGAGCCGTGAAAGCGCTGAAATGGGAACTCAACGGTACCACTGAACCAGTGGATTGGGCCAAGAGAATTATGGAAAGGGTGGTCGATCAAGTTCCCAAGCTCGCCGAAAAGGCCGATCGTGCTGTAATTAAGCGAGCAAGTCTCTTCAAATCATGCAACGAAGAGAATGTTCTAACTCAATCGTAAGCGGAAAATCCACATCCTACCGGCGAAGATCCGTATCATGTTTCGGGAATTCTAGGCAAGAATAATCTGAAGGGGCAGAATCGGCTCACCTCATTTCAGATATATCCGGATGGCACGGTGAGATTTTCGAACAAGAAGCTTCCTACCGTCAAGAATCCTATGGCGGGAGCAGAAACCTCGCTTGATGCGGCCGAATCAGGGGAGAGTTAATCCTCTCAAGGAGGGGCTGAAGGCTCTGGATCTGGAATTAGAGGTTCAAGTTCGTCGGAATGGGCTTGGTGGAACGACGAAGGCATATGGCATCGCCAGATAAACGGGGTTGACGAATGGCTCGCACCTGAAAGTGACGTGGATTCGGGTTGGATATATAGCACTAGACTGAGCAAGTACTTTATCAAGTATGCTAACGGGACAGTTTAGTGGCAGTGAGTTGATTACGAGGATTAGAGAGGGATTGAGTTTGGGTTGAGTCTAGTTGCTTTTAGATTTTGCGGCTCTTTCAACAAGAGCAAAGAGATTGTGTTTGTTAGGACTGAGGATGGAGTTTAGGAAATTTGAGACATTTCGAGATGCTATCGTGGGTGACAAGTCCCTACTGAAAGATAGGAAAATGCTTTATTGGGATGTTTCTGAGAATAATATCATCGTCACGAAGCCTGTTGTTGGGTCAAGTACTCCTGGTAAATTGCGGAACAGTTATTGTCCCTTGTCCCCATGAACCTGTGGCATTTGGGAAAGGAGAGATTTTGGATCGCGTTCAATGGGGCCGTAGGGCGTCCGGGACAAGGGAAACATGCAATTGAAGGTGCGAGGCGAGATGAATACTGTTTACCGTATAGGAAAGAGAGCTGTACAATACCCCCGCTCGATGGCAGAAATGAAGGCGCGATTGTTTTATTGTACTAACGAGACCTTTCAATACGTTCCGAAATCTTCTTCTCCTTCACGAACCACTGCTCGAGGTCTTGTTTCATTGCAGCTCCCTCGAGACTAGCGGAATCTATAGCTTGACGTCACTCAGCAGTCGCCTTACTTCGTCTCACCTCCAAATCTCTAAGTTCTCTAGTTAGTTGCAGCCGTGTACTTCGTGGTAGGCGATCTACTAACATTTCGGCGACGATTTGGCAGTGTTCGGCGACGAGGGCATTAAGTGTTGCAATATGATGTTTTTGCTTCGTGAAGAGTTTGCGGATAATCTTACATTCGTTAAAGTAGCATTTAGCTACGTAGCTTCTATATTGATATGATCTCTGAACTCACACCTTGTGATCTTAGTGCATGTTTGGTTTCCGTCGACCCTTGAGTTCGTCATTAGAAGGAGCCTTAACTGAACCTTCAAGGGAGTTCGGTTAGGTAGTGACTAGGATGGCTGCCTCTTTATTCGTAAGCCTAGGACGTTTGTTTAGTTTCTGTTGACCTTCGACTTCGTCATTAGTTATATTAAACAAACTACTAGAGGAGTTGGGCTGAGTATCAACGAGAAGAGTAGGTATAATCTCTATTCATCTTTATCTTTAGAATCGAGGACGATTACTAAGTCAAGTTCTAATTAGCTGATTGTTCCTAGCATATAGCAAGCGCAATTAACTAGTACGTCTAAATGCTTCACTTCGAACTCTCTTCCGTCACTTATTATCTTCAACGGTATTAGAAGTTTTTGGATTCATCAGTATATAATCTTCGGCAGAGATAGTTGAATTATTATAGGCCGGTGTAGTAGCACCAAAGTCATCGTTGGTCTAGGATAACTAGAGTTGTTAAAATCTATAGCGCGTGATTTTAGGTCTAAGTTTACCTCGGTAGTGTCTGTTACATAGAACCCTACAAAAGATGTTAGATATAAGATGAAATTTAACTATAGGACCATAACTGTTATGTCTATTTCTAACCTAACTTCCTAGCTAATGCTGCCCTCGGTCTCGCCCTTGTAATTGTCCTTTAACCGAGGACTCCTAGGAACGGCTAGAAGTAGACTGCGACAAAGGGAATACTCCTTAGGTACGGTAGTTGTAAGAGATTCCATATCTAAGTGTAACAACCTATACTTAGGCTACAGCTATAAGAGCTATAGGGGTAAAAATAAATAGAAAGCCCGTTGATTGTTTGTGTGAAATTTAAGGACAAATGTATTATATTTTGTACAGTACGTAAGTAATCTAATATGTTGAATTTCCAAGATTCCTACATGAATCGAAGTACGACAACAGCCAAGCAAATTCCTGTATAAATTAGCAACACAGGACTACAAGTGCCAAAAGAGTGCACTTTACCTATCAAAAAGGTAACAATAGACTTCCACTCTACAAATTCCCGCCAAGATCCAAATTTCCTTAAGTCTTGAGAGAGTGCCGGAACCAAATGGTCTGCTTCCATCACCTCTTTTGTATCTTCGGCCTCATCCAATTCCGCTTCTGATTCGAGTTGAGATTTAAGTTCAAACCCAGAGACTCCTAACTGTGGTATTTTGCCTGTTTCTCCGTATTGTTGCTGCTGGTCTTGTATCACGCCTTCCCGCTCCAGTTCCTCGATCTTTCTATCGAAGAGTTGAAGAAGACTTTCCTCGTTCTCGAACGCCCAAAATTTAATCAAATCTCGTAGTGATGCTTTGCAACCATTTTTAATGATGAATTCGAGTTCTGGGGTGAGGTACATTCCTTGATTGATAACAATTTTACGTTCCACTCTTTCGAATGTTATCTCCATGCCTATAATCAACTTATTCTTATTCACTTCGTTTTTTTCAATTGCTATAGCATGGTCTTTTTCAGGGATAGACATATGCAATTGCGGATCTGCACCATATCGAAGAAATGTCTCAATACTTTTCCCAAATGCTTTTCTGAATCCAGCTTCGTGTCGACAGTACCAAAACACAGTGTTAAGGATGAAGCTCTCCCAGACGGTCATATCTAAGTTAGTGGGTACGATTTTAACACAAGGTTTAGTGTATACCACACTGTTAGGAGATAGACCTTGTCGAAGGAGGAATTCAATAAGGTTAAAGAGCTCTGCGCGGCCACGCAGAAAGAAACCAAGGTCAATCCAGAGTAGTAAAAAAGCAGTTTTGTAGCCTGTATCTATCGTAGTTGGATCGTGCTTAATCTTCCAGGCGACAAACTCATGATTCCCAAGGAATGCCGAAATCTCAAAAGGAGACGTCTGGAAGGAGTCATTTAGGTGATGATACCCAGTACGAATAAATGAATATTTTGATGGTGACGTCGCAACCTTAAAGGAATCTGCTGATTTTATTATAGCATGTTCATAGACTGAGGACTGAAGGTATTCCAGGAAAGTGTACGGCGCGTGGTCAATCTTGTACCGGTGCCGAAGATCACAGATAACATAAATGATGAGGCTCATAGACCTAGATTGAATGCTATTGGGACGGCTGGACCGTATTTCCGCTAGCAAGAGTTGGCAAATAGCATCTGCAATATTGAAATCTTTGAGATGAAAATTCATGTCGCCTTTGATATCCGGTCGCTGGAGGAATTCCGGGATGGAGCGATGCGTAAACTCAAGGACATCTCCAAAATTTGAAATTTCGTGCGCTTCAAGTAGCCCTCTGCAAAAGCCATTGACCTTTTTGAGGGTTACATTCTTTCTACTATTTCTGGTAACATCACTCATACCAGAGTATGGGAATGTACTCTGCATAGCAAACTCTGCGTCATGTTGGTAGTCATCTATAAAAGAACAGGATATCAGCGAAATGCCGAGTTCATACTGTTTCAATTCGAGAAGCATGGCAAAGATTGCGTAAACCTTCTTGCGGGCCGGCTTGCCAACTGACTTAAGGAGGTATTCGAAGAGGCCTTCTAACTCGTCAGGGAGAGAATCGAGCTCTTTGTAGAGATTATCGGGATTATAGTCATCTTCCAAGCGTTCGCGGAGTGTCTTTACAACTAAGGCCACCCAGAGGAAGATTCCATTGCCCTTACTGGTAATTATTTCAACAAAGTCTTCTAAATCTTTGTTGGCTGTGGCTCTCAACTTGTCGCGAATGTAGCGTTCCATATCCCCTCTAGTGAGATCTTGAAGACGAAGTCTTTTTTCGGCAGAGAAGGCGTTCAGGAAGACATTGTATTCCCTGCTAGAAACACAGAGCTTCACATCCTCCGGCGCCGATGCGGTCCAACTGCAAAGCAGTTCGACCAAGGTTTTATAATCTTCCTGATGAGTTTCCTCATATTCATCCAAACCGTCGATAAAGAAGCAGAAGCAGTGCTTCTTATAAAGGTTTCGATTCTTAATAAGACGAGAAAATGCTGCCCTAATTTCTCTGTTTCCGAGATCTAGATCCGTTTGCACTTGCCAAGGTATCGATTGCATTTGATTCCAGTAGTCTGGAAATATTGTGGGTATAAGATCAGGGCACGCTTTCAGTGTGTCATAAAGCAGAGACCGGAAGAGGCCACTAAGAGACCTTTGCAGTACAGTACCCGGCTTCCAGAAGAAGAAATTGGCAAATACAAGCTTCCTGTCGCCTTAGAAGGACATTTTCAGTCAGTAAGTGATTATGATGCGATAGGATATAAACCTAACTCCAGAAGCACAACTTACCAGCCCACACTTCTAGTTCTTTCCTAGTGCGCTTATGCTCACATAGATACTTCATCAGTGTCGATTTCCCAGATCCTAGTTTCCCGGAGACATGAAAGATTCCAGTTCCGGATGCTAGCCAATGAATAAAAGACTCTGCAGCAAAATGATCATGTCGTGTATCTTTAGGTTCGACAGATGTTCTTTCCTCAAGTCTAGCGGAGTGTGTGTTCTCATCTCCTGCAGCTTCTCCATCCTCGAATGCACGCTGATCTTCGTCATTCTCGCTCGAAGATCCCTCGTCGTCAGTGGTAGGGTCGTCTCCATCATCCTCGCCTTCTTCTTCGTCAGTTGTAGGGTAACGTACGTCATCATCAGACGATTCTCCGTCCTCCTCAGCTTGTTGAGAATCTCTAAAAATCCATTTAAAGGTTTTGTAATGGGCGTGATCTACCGCGTCAAATCGTCCATGCATATCATGAAAAGCCAAGCTTTTTAGAATACGTTGTTGTGTAATGATCTGGCAAGCGTCGTCTGAAAGATTGAAGAGCTGCTGGAGTTGGGTTTGAGCGTCGGGGCTGATGGAGCAAATTGTTACTCCGCGGCGAAGCTGATCCATCTGGGACTGGAGTTGTTCTAGTTTCAAAGTATCCCCTTCTGCAGAATTGACTAGATTCTGTAATCTGGCTTTCGTTTCTGAACTGGTCAAGAAATTCAGCTGTAGATCAAGTTGGCTGCGACAACTCTCCAGTCGTTTTTGTAGTTCCAACTTCTCTCTCTCGTGCATCTTATTCCTCAACGTAGCCAAAGTGCTTAGACGCTTAGACTTAGGCGCTTTGGGCTTGATTTTACCAAGAAGTTCGAGGATCTGGTCTGACAGAATATTGCATTCTGCTGCGAGGCGGCAAAGAGCCTTCTCATCTTCACTTCTCGGGGGACCCGTCGAAGGAAGAAGTTTCGACGACAGCTCTTTCATTTCGCTCACAATAGACTCGAGACTTCTATTCTCTTCCGTTACTCCGGAGGCAGAATCGTAAATTTCCCGGGCGCCATTGATCAATTTGGTGCTGTAGTCAACGAACTGTACGATACTCGAGGCAAGGCTAATGGCTGTAAATGGATCCATCGTACGCTCGGCGTTGTGATTTCGCACCGAATATTGCGCAATAGAAATTGCAATATGCAATAGAATGGAGTGAACGGGATGGTACTTTGGTGTAATAATTCCAAGCACTTTGAGGGTCGTGAGGTCGTCGTGTCTTTCATGCTTGTACGGAGCCTCGTCGAGATAAATTCCATGGCGGCTGGGTACAAATCAGCTGGCTATGCACGACTGCTGAGATTAAGCCAATGGGCTGAATTAACACGCTACTCAGCCACATTGTGTGTAATTGTGTTCGAGGAAGAAAAGACACAGCAAAGGCGCCTATGGCAGTCACTCCTACCAACAATTCACTCGGTTAGCACACCATGCATTTTACTATCCCTTTGTGTGGCTCGCGGCTGGATATAGGACGTGTACGGTAAAATACATTCATTTTTTGGTGGTGGAATTCTCCGGGTGCCGAATCCTTGTAGGGTCGGCCTTGAGCCACACCAAGGGATAGCCACTCACCAAATGTCCCTACTGTAGACTTTGAGCCGATCGGTTTGTAGTCCACTCGATATTGAAAAATCGCGGCATCATTGTAATTGCAGCTACAGGATTTATTATACAATTAGATTATAATCATTCCAGAACTTCCGCTCCATCGTCAAATCTTCATCGGGTATCAATCATTCCCCCAAATCATTACCAGTATAAAATAACACCATTAACCCATCCCAGCCCAAGCATCATTTTCGTACCGCTAACCTACATCCGCGTTTCAGTTCAGGAGCTAATTTGTACCCTATGCATAAATAGGCTGAGTCTGATCAGGAAGTTGCTGGACGGGATATTGTTGTGGTTGGTTTTGAACTGGAGGTTGTTGTTGCTGCTGCTGCTGTTGTTGTTCTTGTTGTTGTTGTGACTCTGCATCTTTTCTGTCAGACACGAAAACTGGCGCCGCAGAGTTAGGAACGCAATGACCACCGGCCTTTCGATGACGGTGAAGATGGACAGAGAAGATGGCGAGGGTGATGACGAAGAGCAGACTGTAGGTAAAATGTGAGTCTCAGGATGGATAAGTTCTAGAGGACTGAGCAAACTTACAACTCAAGGCCACCAAGGCCGGCTGCAGCTGCCATGGCATTCTTGTATGTGGTGACTGAGGTAGTACCGCGCTTCGCCTTACGATAGCAGACACCATCGAAGTAGTAGGCACAGTACGACACATACGTGTTATAGGTGGCAACTTCCGACGCTAGTAATGAGAAGGAGATGACCCAGAAAACGACAGCGAAGATGTCGAGACCTAGAATTGCCCAGTAGTTGTACAGGATTGGTGCTACGATGCTTGCGACTCCTATGTAGACGGTGATGATGATGGTTGCAATGGCCTGCGATTGTAATTAGCAAAGCGTATGTGCATTGTGAGGTGAAGGTCTGCATACAGTGAAGAGCATAAGCGAATTGCCATCAAAGGACAAGTATGTAATTCCATAACCGCAAAGACCTAGGATCACAAGGGCAACGACCAGCTGGCCAATGCGAAAGCCATATAGAAAGACTGGCGCAGCGATGACATGATTTTTCGAAGGAGACGACATGGTGGAGCTGCTTTTGTGGAGAGGAGGAGAGAATTAATTAGCTGACGACAGCGTGAGTTGAATAGGGAACGAGGGTTTGACGGACAAGAAGTGAAAGGCAGAAAGAAGCACAGAATGGGAGGGTGAAAGGGAGGTCAAAGTATATATGAGCAATGTCAGTGGCATGAAATGAGTAGTAGTGGTAGGTACTTCCAGCGTCTAGCGAGCAAGGCTCGAAGCATTGAAGTGTGATCTCCAAGGACAAGCCTTAATTCCATTTTCGGGAAAAAGAGGCGATTTGCCCAAGGAACATGCGATGAAATTTTGATGCAATTGGCAGGGATTATCGTAACCCTGCGTCCCCATTTGCTTGTTTTCAGTCTCCTTTTTTTATCTTTTAGGTTGTGCCAACAGTGCCGGCAGTGCATGATTGAATAATTTGGGCCTCCAGAGCTGTCATGTTTCACGATCCTCGCGCTTGGCACTCTGCCCCCGGCTACTTGAGCAACGGGATCGCCCTTCATCCCAGGATCCCCCATACGATCATATCAGGGTAAATTGCAGGTTAAAGCGACGAAACCAAAGTATATCATCATCATGATCAGA
Source organism: Pezicula radicicola (assembly GCA_003008705.1). Taxonomy (NCBI): domain Eukaryota; kingdom Fungi; phylum Ascomycota; class Leotiomycetes; order Helotiales; family Dermateaceae; genus Pezicula; species Pezicula radicicola. The sequence goes on along the minus strand of PDUO01000048.1, from coordinate 84,122 downwards.
TGTTTCGTCCCGTCTTTTTGTTTTCTTTTTTCTTTTTTTCTTTCTTTCTTTCTTTCTCGCTGACTTTTATGAAGTGTCCGGGCAAGAATGTTTGCCAAGGCAAGTGAGGGGAGAGCTGAACTCACGACGACGCCACCAAATATTTGGTGGAAGCATCTTTGTGAGGCGTTAATAAAAGCACCCGCAAAGCAGCGAATGGACGAACAGAATTAATCGCGACAGTATGGTTGCCTAACAACGTGCCATTACTTAGCAAGCACTATAATCGCTCAGGCAATCCACAAGCGGCTTGGTAGCTAACCATGAGCAACAAAATATTATCACAGCCCTGTATTTGCATACCGTATTGGCCGTGTACAGTACAACGTGGTGGTGGTAGCAAGTTGCTCAGCAAGACCTACCTTAGTTGGCCAATTGGCCTGGAAACGATAATTGGAGAATGTGATTGACGTGGAGCCAAAGTTTCAGGCTGTTGCAAGGCTCCAAAATGAGCATGTTCTTCTCACCTATCCAACAAAGGCTCTCTCCTGTATCACTTATTACGACATCGTCTTTGCTGATTCGATGCCCAGCCCATATTTGGCCCCCAAATGCTCCTAATGTAAACTTACACTCCCGTTTTCAAGGTCCCATACACAAATCGTCTGATCCAGGTTGCAGAGGCTATGCTATGTGCTTGCCATTGGGGCTGCTTGCTACCCACATAATAGCATGGTGTGTCCACGCCACTCGATCTCGGTTCTTTGAGCTTTAATATTCCAGACGTTAATACATGGAAGCTCATCTGTTGGTCGCATGTCCTGTTGGGTCGAAGTATTATTGGTTTTGAAGAAGAGTCCTTTGCCAGTGGAATCGAAAGGATCGGACCCCAAGCTAAAGAAATTACCACCTAGAGGATTTCCATGGGAAGAGCTGTGCTCAAGGCAAGTCATGGTTATAGTCTACTGGAATCCGTCCTTCAAATTTCTTACGGCCTTTTCTCCGTCTGTCCACCCATGTTGTAATCTTACCAGCTCTTTCATGACCGCTCTGATGCCTTGTCTGTCAACGCCTCGACTGCTGGTTGTGCAGATGGAGGATGAATATCTTGGCCAGAAGCGTCCGATTCCCACACAATGACCATATTATTTGTTCCTCGGAGTTGGGTGGAGCTTTGATGCCAATGTAAATCCGCAGCGCTCGACGCGGGGGGAGGATGCAATTTTGCGAACGTCTTCTGTATGTCCAACTAGTGTCTCCAGCAAGTCGCTAGTGGCAATCGAGTATATTTTGATCTCCTTCCCATGCGCAGCAGCAAGTAGAGTACCGCATGGGTCGGCTGCGATTGCCGCCAAGTTCGTCTTAGATTCGAGCTTAATCTTCTTCGTTTCCCCACCCCAAGTAGCTGGCTGCCCCTCTGCCCACTGTGCTGATGTTCCATCGGGCCCCTTGAAGTTCTTATCCACCCCATAAACCCATTCTGCGAGGACCTCGTCTGTTCGCATCCTCGTTGCTCGGTTGGAGGCGTTCTGTGGCGTTATCGCCTTGAGTGTGTACAGTACTTCTAGACCATCGTTGGCGGAGGAGAATAGAGAAATATGAAGACATGACGTAGTGTACTGTACAATGTATTATTGTCGACGTCAGACGAGAGAATGATCAGCAGCACCCACCAAGCTCGTATTCGTATTATTAGGGTCAGATATCATTGGCGATATGCTACCTTATCTATTATCTTAGATAGCACCAGTTGTCCTTACCCAGCTTAGAGGTCCACAGGTTTGCTCTTCTGCAACCTTAGTGACATACTGTATAGTACAGTATTGAAGTTAGAGCGAAGTTATACCGACGCCATCGGCCGTCGTCAATCCTCCGTCAAGACCTGCGGCTTCAGCCCTACAGTAGACTTAGAGCCATACTACTTAGGGGCGTTGTTCAGCAGGAGACAATAGAGTTTGTGGCTACCGCTCTCCACTTGCGGGGGCATATACTACTGTAGCACGGAAGTACGCAAGTAAAGTACCTAGCTTTTTTATTCTAGAAGGCCAATGCAGAGGCAATTGCCCCGCCTTTTCCCCTGGATATCGTCTAAAATTCCCGCTTTCTGGGGTACTTTCGTACTACTGTACATAATTTGTACAAGTACAGTACTGTGGTATACATGGGAAGGGTTCATAGGGGACACCCCTCTGTATTTTTCTATGTAAGGTCACTGAGATTCACCTTTTTACGCAAGGTAATTTAAGTGCTCTGTGCGATTGAGAGAAAAGGTGGTAAGCCAGAAAGGTGTACTAAGTCAGTCAAGGTACCTACCTCCCTTCAGTTACCTCTCGGTAATATGGTACGGTATCGCTGAGGTAGCTGCGAGGCGGCGCCTGGGATATCCTTCTACATTTCCCCCGCTCTTCCCTTGACATGAGGTTGCATCCGTTAAAGGTGAGAAAAAAGAGTCTCTAGGGAACTTGTGCCTCGTCTTATTCTAATTCCCAAATGCCTGACACTACTATCACTACGGAGACAGAACTAGGAGTGAGAAGATCGATCACTGCCTGTCACGTTTGCCGGAGACGGAAGGTTAAGTGCGACAGAGAAATTCCACACTGTACTTCATGCAAGCAAACATCGCAACGATGCGAATATCCTTCGAAAGTGTTGAAACCAGGTCCCCCAATGGGTAGTAAGATCCCGCGAAAAAGGCAAGCTCGACGTAAGCTCCTCCCTAATCAGTTTAGTCGAATCTCTCAAAGATGTTGGCTGACAGCTGCGATATCATAGATGACCCGGAGCAATATCAGCACCATGAGAGCCGCAGGAGGATGTCTTCGCCATCAGTAGTTTCAATAGTATCGAGTTCCCCAAGGAGACGGCCGAAGGATATTCAGAGCCTATCTTTCATAATCCATCCTTCCCACGAATCGTGCTCCCCAGAGAAACTAAGTGATTCGTCATCCCCGGCTCTGAACGCCGACCAGCAGGAAAATATTGTCCTCTTGAGCTGCCTTTCTCTCGGCTTGAACCCTGACCACCTGAATCAACTGTGAGTCTACCAATGTTCCCTTCAACTGCTTATGGTCGCACAAGACTCATGCGAATCATCTACCGAATGTCCTCTACGAGCCTGGTCTCAATAAATAATGGCGCCGGGGTGCTAAATTCCTCATAGGATCAAGCGCTACTTCGAGACATTTACCTCCTTCCAACTGTTTCGACAGCACGACATTCGTGCCATATTGGATGCGGTTCGCACCGCGACACAGAGTAAGGCCCTTCTCGCAGCAATGCTGGCGTTTGCTACGAAACACTGCGATTTGCCTGGTGCTTCATCTACCCCAGAAGGTAGTGGCAATCCAGGCGAGCAAGAACCACTTTCAAGTTCACACCTAGGCGACTTGGCCATGAAATGCGTTGATCTTGCTATCAATGAATGTGAGGATGACCCATTGTCTCTGCCGCTGCTACAAGCTTTGGTTCTCTTGACCCATTGGTTGCTGATTCAAGGCGTCCGTGGAAGGGCATGGAGGTATCTTGGGCTTTGTATCAAGAGCGCGTATGAGTTGAATCTCCATTTGATAGATGCCGGCAGGAGTCCAGAAGACAACCAAGTTGATTCCAGTCAGTGGTGTGATGACGAAGAGCGACGCCGAGTATGGTGGGCGATCTGGGAGATGGATGTGTTTGCGAGTGTGATTCGTCGTTGTCCCACTGGCATCGACTGGTCTCAGAACGAGACGTTCCTGCCTGCTGAAGACGAGAAATGGTTTCGAGGAGAACCACAGCACAGTTGCATATTAGAACCAAACCTCATCGACCGGCGCAAATCCTTGGAGGCTACAGGAAACCAGTCGCCAAAAGCATGGTTCATTCTTATTAACTCTCTCATGAAAGACGCGCAGAAGATCTCAAGTCCTATCGGTATCAATAAGAAAATAAGTTCGACAAACCAGCACAGCGCGAAGACTAGTAACGATCACCGTGATATTCGACGAAGACGGGAGAACGCTGGCGTCAAAGAGGCCCTAACCCGGCTATGTACGGTGCTCAATTCTCTTCATTGCACTGTCATATCGTTGCCCCAGTCATTGAGGTATCACAATCAATATCTTGACTTTGGGACACGGGCGGTCGACCAACAATCTGCTTTGTCCCGACGGCTGCTACATAGTTCAATATTTAGCATTCATCTTATGGCTCAACTGACAAAACTCATGATATACAAGTATTTTATTTTCCGGGTCGGGATAAAACGGCCTTCTATGTTCACAGAGTCTGACTACTCGAGAGGCCATTTTGAGGGCAGTACGTTTCAAAATGACCTGGGTAGTATGCCGTCAACTACGCCAGAGACTACAGCACTTGAGCAGTACTCTGAAGCTGCAGATGAGATTGTGGCCATCGTACGGAGAAGTTCCGAGTACTATTACAAGTATGTGAATCCATTCCTAGCAAACACAGTTTGGCTTGCGGGAGCAGTCCAATTAGTATATCGAGAGCTCGCCTCTTCAGACAAAGACTTGATTAGCTCCAATTTTGAATTGCTGTCTATGAGCTATAATAGGTTTGTAAGCTACTGGGGCATGTCAACAGCACTCCAAAAGAATTTGGAAGTCGTCGAGGACGAATTGGAAAACCTTCAAGAAGAGCTACAAAGCGGAGAAACGGGGTGTGAGGGCTTGCAGGATGCCGGAGACAATATGCCAGGCATGAAGTTACGGAAAGAAAATGAACGTAGTGTTTCTATTGGAAGGAGGGGAGCTGAAGATTCGAACCTGGACAAGTCTGGTCCAAATGGTAAGCATGGGTCTTAAACTTCTCGTGGATCCGAAATATGAAGACTAGCGATCGAATACTTCAGGCAAGACCAATTCATGGAACGACAGTGCTCCGCAATCCTGTGTTGAATCTCCAAACTTTCGAACCTGCTCAAGACCTGTAGACAGCGCTCAAAATAATAGTCTCTCTGCAGACTTGACCAAGTCTAGTCCAGAAACATTTATGGTGGACCTCAGAACAGCTCAGCATCCGCAGCAGTCACACCAAGATAGTCACTCATCTTGTCAGGGATCGAACACACTGATGTTGAATCCTATGAGCACTGCTTCGCCCTTGCAACCACTACCGACAATGGCGCAGAGCATGCTGCCCAACTCAATTCGGAGTCAGGGGAATTTGGTTCCATATGCTTCGTCAACGGAGACTCAGTATGTTATGTCTCCAAACTTCCTGGATACCTGGACGTTCTCTCATGATCTCTCGACACCTAATGTCGACTTGTCAAACTATTTGGACGAAATGCTTTCGGGCTCATATATGTCACGCTGAGGGCTGTGCTTGGTATGTGTAATCCGAGGAGCTATTACCTCAGGAAGCGAATCTCCTAGTTTGTCACACTCTGGAATACTAACGTCTATACTACATCCCTATGTGAGCTTACTATTTGATATAGATTTTTTTGCCTGGTGCTGTGTTCAATGTGGAATAATGATGTAAAGCAAACCGCAATTGCACCACCTATCATGGCGTCGAATATCTATAGATCCGGGTCTGTTCCAGGTCCCGACTCATGTATAATCAATAAGGACCTACAGGGGCTTGCTGTATTCTTGGGAATGAGCATGCCCACTTGTCTTGTAAATGATCTTAGGAAATTTCGGTACTGTTTGGATCTAAATAGTTTTTGAGACGGATCAATTTACTCCCCAACGTTGCGTAGTTTTCTAAGATGTCATGTGTCTCATGCATCTCTGGAAAGGCAAGAAAAGCATTCATTCAATTGGATATGAACTCGCTATCATGGGCCATGATCAAACCGAGCCTCCATCATGTCTCCGACGGGAGGGTTGTCCCGACTTGCCTCGTCATATCAACTCCACTAAAGAGGAGAAATTTGAAATAATGGACAGAAAGAACTATTCAAATGAAATACATACATTGGTCCAACTTAGTCCTCCTCTTTGCTTGCAGTATACGTACTAAATACCATTCCTTCAGGTACCTTCTTCCATTGTGATGTCTCTGGGTCTAACAGAGTTTCCTCACATTCCCGCCAATTGCTCCTTATCAAGTCCGCATGATGCTCACTCCTTGCTTTAATAACAGCTGGGAATGGCTCTGGTAAGACGAAAAGTCCTTGTGTTAACTTGTCAATATCTGGGGTGATCAAGTTACCCTGGGAGTCTTGAGCTCTCCGAAAGTCAAATGCCCATAGCATTCGTGAAATGCCCAAGAACAGGGACCGTTCTGCAATATGCATGCCCTGACACACCCGTCGGCCTGCACCAAAGACGAAATGATCTCGCTTGCTTACGTCCGGATGCGTGGCACATTCGAACTCACTTAGGAGGTCATTGGCATACCGATCAGGATTGAAGATTCGTGGATCGGGATGACGAGCTGGGTCCATATGAATAGTCCTGTGAAGAGTTAGTGTAGCTCTAAACTATCAGATCAAAGATTCTGCGAGTCCTACCAGACATTATTGATAATGCTCGCCCCGGCTGGGATCTTGTATCCTATATACTCATCGTCCTTAATGACAGAATGTGGTACTCCGAGAATATTTGTGGGCATCCATCTCATGCTTTCTTTTACGCACCCACGAATGTACTGCAACTGTGGTGCATCTTCCATGGTAGGTAACCGGTCTGATCCCACCACCTGGTCAATCTCCTGCTGCGCTTTCTTCTGCACCTCAGGAAAAACGACCATGGCTTGAATGAAGCCAATGAGGGTGGCAGCAGTGGTATCGGAGCCCGCCTCAAGTAGAGACCCACTGATATAACCGGCTAGATCATCTGAAAATCCATCTTTTTCCTGTGCTTTGAGGAGGTCGACGCAAAAGCATGGCTAAAAGTATGCTCAGTCAGGTTCATGTTGTTAAAGGGGTTCACACCATAGCTCACTTTGCCGGTGCCATCTTTGATAGCCTTCTTAGCATTCAACCAGTGGCCTACGTAAAGTTTCTTCTCCTCCCTGTGAAGTTTCTCTGCGTAGCGATAGTTGGGAACGAGGAACTTCGGAAGTTTCTGGAAAATAGGGAACAGATCTAGAAGTTGCGCAGCTGAACTCCCAGTCACTTCTGCCCATTTCTCAAATCCCTGGTATAAAATAAGTGGTTTGATATTGCGTCGAGAGTGAGAATACTGACATGGAACAGTTGTTGTAATTTGGGATCGTCAATATGTAGCGTCCGGAAGCCAAAAACCATTTGGGTTGTGAGTGAGTTTGTATATCGTCGTACATGATTTGCAAATTCCTCTGGTTGATCTAGCAGTCCAAGCAACATGAATTTATTTTCCAGATCTTGGTAAGGCACATAGGTGACGGCAGCCTTGATATTGAGGATATTGTGTATCATCTTATGAATCATTCTCCAGGTCGGTCCATATTGCTGATATGAGTCAGTTTCTTGAACGGAAATTTATGAGCGACGCGTTGATATGTCAGACTGTCTTTCGATTCTTGTGAAAGTACTCCAATGCTTATCATATGGCAATTTGTGACGGGGAGTAGCTAAAAGGAGATTGCCTCACCATAAGAAGAACTCGCAAGCCTCCACTTGCTAGAGTAGAGCCAATAAAGATATCGGGTCTCGATGAATAAATGTTGCTTCTTTTGTCCAGAAGATCCTTAACTGCTGTGTCGGAAGACAAGACGATAAAGGTCTTGGTTCCAAGAATAAGAGAGTATACTGGGCTTTATATTTCGTTAGAATATCCCTTTTAGTCATAGAACCTCAGGTCATACCCATATTCTTGAGCCCATTTCTGAAATTGAAGATGCCCATCTCTAGCAGGTATCTGCGGCCACACATTAGTAGAGAAACATGGAGTATGTAAGGAGCACACTGACCAGATGGAGGTTACCTAGTATTGGGATCGTTGGTGGTCCAGGGGGCAATCCTGTAAGCCTCCGACCAGTTTGTAGCAATTTGATGATGAAAAACAAGATGGCCAATATTAAGGCTACGGTGCATGTAAGTGCTAATGTCATATTGTAATCTCTACTCGAAGCACAAAACAATGAGGCTCAGTTATCATATAGTGATCGAAAGCGCTTGAATATTTATTTCCTCGAAATATGTTTCTTCCGCCAACTAGACTATGCTCCTCCTCACCAAGCTCGGATAAGGTACAAATGCGCGGTTACCAACAGACTTCTCCCTGAAAATTTGACTTTCCTTGTATGTCGATCCGCAAATCATCGGAGGATTCCCGGACGTCTTCGGACCATCCTCGAAGAATTACTTACCTTTCGCAATGCTGTCGCTTACTCGAGTAATTAATTTAGCTAAGAGGCAAGTAGATTAGTTAAACTATATAACTTAGTTATAAATACTAATAAGCTTTAAGTTTAGGTTATAGATACTTTTATAAGATCTAACTTAGTAAAATTATATAATTTATTTTATAAAAAGAAGTATAAAAATTAAAGTTTTATCTTTTATTTAAATAATTAGAACTAGATATATTAATATATAAAATAAGTAAGCTATTAGATACTAGATTACTTGATTTTCTCATTCTTATTATAATTTCTATTACTTATATTAAAGATACACTTAAAGGTAACTTCGAAGAGTTAATTACGTCGCTTCACTTAATACCCTAAGACCGGGATTTTTTTGTGCTAAGACTTGCCTAAGAAATTGCTAAGGAACTCTATTTCTCGCTTAACACGCCCTCGAGCGAGAAGACTAGGGTAGGGACTTCTTTCGAGAAGCATATAACATACCACAGGGCTTCCGCAGACCTACATTCCTACAAGCTTCCGCTGTCTCTTAGTATCTCTGTAGGAGGCTTCCGACTGTGTGCGTGTCTGCATACTATAGGGCTTCCGCTACCTCTTCACAGATGGCTTCCACATGTCTACAGCTTCCGCTGTCTCTCCTTGGAGGGCTTCGGAATATATGTGTGCTGGCATATTATAGGACTTCCGCCATCTCCTCACAGAGGGCTTCCGATATTGACTATTGACTGGCACCCTCGTAGCTCGTAGTTGTGTCCCCGCACCCCGGACTTTCCTACAGTAGCTTGTCCAAAATGGCGGGGTCCCCACAGTACCCGTCTACTCGTCGTCGGTAAATCTAAAGAACTTCGGGGTCCAGAAAATGTAGTGGATGCTCCGAAGAATCCCCCTGGTATTTTTCTTTCTCTCTGCGATTTGGCTACTGGATCTGTTGGAACCCAGTATAAATATTGTGATTTTTTAATAGGGCACCCTACTTATAAATATTAGTTGTAAACTATAAATACTTTAAATATTATAATTTTAAAAATAGGGCGCTCTATGTATAAATATTAGCGCTCAACTATAAATATTTTCAATATTTTATATTTTTATAAATAGGGTACCTTATTTATTAATAAAGTTCTTATATATAAACTTCTATATCTAGAGGCAAAATATTATTACTATAAAAACATGATTAAATTTAGTTATTTAAATACAACTCTTATTAAATAGATAAAGCTACCTTGCTTAATATTTTCTATTATTATAGAGGCAATTATTGTTATTTATAACTTGTTTTCTAGCTTATAGTTAAGTAGGCCTTGAATTAACTATTCATAGCTATGAACTCGACATGCGTATGAGCCTTCATCCGCCCTTGCTCGATCCGCTGGACTTGGAAGGCCAAGCGGAGATTGCTCAGCTATGAATGGATGAAATAGATTCGCAAGACACTCGTGATATATAAAGTCCCATTCGCTACCATATTCTAAGTAGATGGGCAAAGCCAAGTAAGTCTTCGAAAAACAAAATGCTCGCTACAGCGGACCTTGTTGTTTACTACGCTTCGGCCATTGTGGCTTTGGGACTACTCCACTTCCTCCGAAACAAATTTCGTAGACATCTCTACTCGATTCCAGGACCAAAACTTGCTGGATTTAGCAATCTATGGAGGTTTGCTGATGCTAGCTTTGCAAAACAACACGAGACTCAGTTACGATTACATGAAGAGTACCAATCGCCGGTGGTAAGAATCGGCCCCAGCGTCGTCTCTGTTTCCGATCCAGAGTTCATACCGACAATCTATGGCTTGAAGTCTGGCTTCACAAAAACAGCCTTCTACACTCTCTTTATGCTTCCGCACCATGGCGAATTTACTCCTAGTCTTTTCACTACCCTTAGCGAGGACTACCATGCGCAGTATAAGCGGCCCATTGCGAGTTCATACAGCATGTCAACCCTTGTGGAATTCGAGTCATTGGTTGATTCCACCACAGAGCTTTTCCTACAGAGGCTTGGCGAGTTTGCCGACTCGAAAGAGGAGCTCGACCTGGGAACGTGGCTTCAAATGTACGCTTTTGACGTTGTGTAAGTAGATCTTGAACTACCTCATTCGACGTCGCTAAGTCAAGTAGAGGTGAGATTGTATTTGGACAGAAGTTGGGTTTTCTGGAGACTCGATCCGATGTCCAAGGTATCATGGCTGATATTCGGTTCAAGATTGCATACGCTTCAATTGTGGGCAGTCTCTTGCCATTCTCATACGCTGTAGTTAACATGGACAACAGATTGGACAGATGCCTTGGCTCGACAAGCTCATAACAAAGAACCCTTTGGTTCTCATGTTTATCGACACTCATCCGATTGTCAAGTTCACGATCGATCGCATGAAGGAACGTCTTGACCCGAACATTGGTTTTGTACCTGCTCATCGTGACTTCCTATCGCGGTCATTCGAATCAAAGAAAAAATACCCCAACTTGGTTACGGATCGTATTGTTCGAATGTGGAATATTGACAATGTCTTCGCTGGAAGTGATACCACTGCTATTGCTCTTCGTTCTGTAAGTCCATAACTGGCGCTTGAAACTCATCAACTGACTAACCCTTGATCAGGTCATCTACCACCTGCTTCGAAACCCCAAAGCCATGGAGAAGCTTCAAAAGGAGATCGACTCCCAAAGCGATGCGATTGCAGATAAACTTTTCACTTGGGCGACTGCAAACAAAATGCCATACCTCACCGCTGTTATCAAGGAAGGCTTGCGAATGCATCCGGCTGTAGGTCAACTCCTGGAGCGGCATGTACCAAAGGGCGGTGTTGCCATTGGGGGTCATTTCCTCCCTGAGGGAACAATTGTTGGAATGAATCCATGGGTCGCAGCGTAAGTTTCTATTCCTTCATAATCGCTAGCTAACATATGTGTACAGGAGGAACAAAGCTGTTTATGGGCTTGACGCCAACTGCTTTCGACCTGAAAGATGGCTTGAAGCTTCACCGGAAGAGCAATCTCTCATGGAGAGAACAAATCTTGCCGTATGTTCACTGATTCTACCGGGAATTTTTTGTTAATACATAACAGTTCGGTCATGGAGCCCGTACTTGTGTTGGGAAGAATATTTCCCTTCTAGAGATCCATAAGTTGGTTCCTCAGCTATTTCGTCAATTCAAGGTACGTTCTGCATGCTTGTGTAGCCCACACCGCTCACAATAATTAGTTCTCGTTTTTTGATCCTGAGAAGGACTGGACCGTTCATGGCGGTTGGTTCACGGAGCAGGATGGATTGATTGTGAATATTCAGAGACGTAGTCTACAGTCGTGAGGGGACGAAAGGTAGAGAAGTTGTTCTTGGTTTATTAAAGATACTTCTTTCACTGGGACTATCGAAATATGTCTCTATTTTAAGTTCATTGCGCTCTCCATGCTCAGGAATTTCCTTTTCGACCAGAATTCACAACCGTCATGGTGATGTGGTATTGATGCAGATCCGAAAGAACGGCTAGAAGGCAGTTTAACTTTAGCGGAGGAGTGGCTTTCCTACTGTTTTCCATTTCTCCAACCTAGGCAGTATCTTACTACCTGAACTAGGGTATGTAGAATTATCTATTTAAGCAGTAATTTTACGTATGTATTTATATGTGGATCTATAATGAATTATTTCACGTAATAGTTGCAGACGGCCGAGACAGTCATGTAATTGTCTAACCGTAAAGGCAGTTACTAAGCCTAAGAAGTTCAGCTTCCTATAATAAATAAGTCTATCAGAGAGGACATTTTGGAGCAAGCTGCTCGAGAATCAATGTCAACGGCAGTTGAAACTGGAGTTGGAGTTAGAGATGCTAGTAAGCTCATTACCGACGCTTGTTACCGGTGTCAACTGTGACGAAATCCTGAAGCAAGTTGAGCCCAGTTGTTCCAAAATTGTTCCGAGATCGGTCCGTGGAATGAAAGCAGCTATGGAGTAACCGTTGGCTAGCTGGGGTTAACTTAGCGTACTTAGAATGTTGTCCGCCTGTATGCCTACCTGTTCGATCCTGCAATCAGCCAACTGCAGCTGTTAACCAGTGGTTAGGAAGGGTCTTTCTTCTCGGTCCAAGCCTCAGGTAGTTCCCTAATATTAGCGGGCGGGTTAAGCCAAAGTATTCCGTTGTCTGGAACCTTGATTGTCCGCAAATTCATCACTCACGACCACCGATTCTGCTAGATTCACAATATTTTCAGGCTAACTTACAATCGTGTGCTGGCAGAGCATAGCACACCCGCATCACCGCGCTCAAGGTTTCTTGCATAAAGGAAAGCCAAACTGAAGGACCAGAGCATGGGGCCGAAATATGCACTGGAAGAATCTTCCAACCGCTGATCCAACTTCCAACAATGATTATATTTACTGCGATCAGAGTAGATGCCCCAAGAGCAAATTCTTTGAGAACCTCGATGTTCCACAAAATAAGAATAGATAATAAAAAAATTGCCCAGAAGACAGAGACAGTTCAGTTTGTTTTAGTCAAATTACCTGATTTTGCCGAGTGCTTAAGAAGCAAATCACGCCGTAGACTTGGTATGAATAGCTGACGTCGCTAAGCACTTCTCGTCGCTTATTCATATTTTCTAACCATAGATGTCGAAGATACCGATTGGAAGAAGTTGCCTTTAAAGTTCGAAGAAAAGATGGCTGTATAAAGTACTTGGAAAGCCTGCAGTATTCTTTTTCAGTTTATTTCTATCTCCAGAGAACCTATCAACTCGCTCTATACAGAGGTGGTTAGTAGATTTCAGGCACTTACTCGTAGTAATTCATCGGTGTAACAAGCTAGCGGTCAAAAATGCATACAGTATTTTATAAATGTATGAAATGAAACACTTGATAAGATTCCCACTGAGACATCTTTCTTAGCGACCAACAAACTTCTTTTCCAAAGCCCGAAAGGGCAAATATGTTAAGCCAGCGAATCCAACGCCAACGTAAATACCTAACTACAGTTTTTGTTAGTATAGATTCAGCCAGCATTAAGCATGGAGAACTTACATCAGTACCATATTTGCCAACTAACCCCGCAATAGGACCAATAAAGTATATCTGGTCCATATCAAGCACAGCGCCCACCCAACCAAGAATGAAAGCTCCAAGGGCGGCCAGACCGATTGGCAACGCAGCCTTGTTATTCCAATCCTCCCAATTGTAGCCGATCTTTCGGCGGAAAATGAATTGTTCTTCGAGCGTGATGATAATCCAGATAGTGACCCAGTATCCCATAAGTGCAATAAAGTTCTCAAAAATATCATAGAGATGGTTACGACCTGCAGCGGCACAAACAGTGTAGACAATAGCGCCAAAGGAGTTCCAAACTACTCGCGGAATCTTCGCTGGCCATTTGCCGAGACACTGGAAGCTCAAGGCTCCCGAGTAGGTGCCTGGTACGTTATTGGAAATTTCTCCCAGAGCGAGAATGACGCCGCAAAATTTCCCAAAACCTCCAAGCCCGTCATAAGCTGCTACGAGAAGCGCACCAGAGCTAATGTCGCTTGCATCGGACCAGGCTTGATTGCTAGCAAGACCCGATGCAATGCCAGCTCCAACGAGATACGCAAACATGGTTGAAAGGCTAAGACCCATCCACGTAAGGATAAATGTAAGATACTTGGGAGTCTTCTCTGGGTAGTAGACATAGTAATCTGCGCCTGCCGGGGCCCATGCGATAGTTGCGCTTAAAAAGAGGGAGAATATAGACAATCTGTTTGCTGCAACTGTAACCGAATCACCTTCAGATGCGTAGCTGATATCAAAATGTGGTCCCGCAACTCCAATTAGTATGAATATCACCGCCATTTGTGGTGCCCAAGCATACCGTTCGTAGATGTAGAAAAGTGGTAGACCGAAGACAGTGACACCCCACGAGATCAAAGCAACAATAATGATACCGACAACGACTGTCATCTTGCCATCTGCAGCTGCAGACAAAATCTGACCACCAATAACGCTGTCTATGAACAAGTTAGCGCATTCATACAATAATGGGTTTGGAGGAACTTACCAATTATTCCATATCCTAACATAATGACAATGTTCAATAACACGCAAATCCTACTCGGCCACCAACCCATTGTAAAACGAGCAATAATCATAGTACGGTTACCACTAACAGGACCGAACGTACTAATATATGCAACGCCCATAGCGCCAACAAGAGTACCAAAAACAACACAAAGTGCCGTATCAGTGAAGCTTAAATCATAAGCAGTGGGCCCCAAGAACCCCAAAGCAATGTTATTAGCCGTGAGATTAGTAGAAAACCAGAGGATGACCATCTGCAAATACCCAGCGTTTGTGGCAAGGTTGCGTTCTTCCGGTAACACGCGATCGATTCCTCGAGATTCAACAAAGGTCGACGTGAGAAGTGTGTGAAAGAAGCCCTTCTTTAAATCCTCAACTTCTCCTGCTGCTTCACCCATATTACCACTTGATGATTCTAAATCATTGTTGGAATTAGGCTTGCTCTGTCCATTCTCGATATATTCTGGGCTCGGTGGACAAGCTTGCATTGTCGTATCGTGTCTTGTGGTGAAAATAAGTAAAGGGGGGAATTTCAGTCCAAAGAGGAACAAGTGACCTTTTCTATTAACCCTCACTCTGTAGTAAGGGCATATGGGGCCTCCTAGGATGAAGTCATACTTTAAGGGCCGATAGAAGGTAGGCATAGTATCTTAAGCGGAATTTTCCGCAGCTGCGATTGGCTCCTGGAGTGTGGGGGATACAAAACTGCAACTCTGTATCACTATGAGATCTCGTTAGTTCAAATAGGCAAATAGAAAAGGGGTCTCAGATGATACGAAGCTGCATAGCTTGTGCCTCCATCAGCAATGAGTTTCCGAGGTTTTACACATCCCGTATTGATATCCGTATCGTTGGACAAGCTTTGAACAGACATTACGATATGGCTCATGTTATCCGTAGATAAGTTATCACCATAAACCATATGAAGATTTTATCACTAGTGAGGGAAGGAGGTACCATCTTCAATCGTACAAGACGTTCGTTACGTGTCAGAGTCGCCATCGTCCTATAAGAATGAATTGCATTCATCTAACGGCTAAATCCGTACTTTCTCGTTCTTGTATCCCTATTTTTAATATGTCTGGTATACATTCTAAACAAGAACTTCTTGTCAGAAGATAGCTAGGTGTAGTTGTACCTAGAACATTGTCACTGGCGGTGATATCCGTCTTATGTATTCCGCAACTCCTACTCGGCTCGCTTTGATAAGAATGTTCCTGCGTTTCGAAACACAAGTGTTCGGGAATACTGAATATGTTATTTCGTGCTTTGGCCCTGCCAGCTTTGAGACTTCACTGCTGCGTCGTAAATTTTTGCTTGTCTTCTGTACTTGCTCCTAATTCTGCGGAAACTTCAGGATGCTGTAAATCTCACAAGCCGGTAGATAAAGAGCTACGCAAGGAAGAAATTGAATTGTACGAGAACTAGCTGTACTACGTTTGCGAACGCAATGTAGTTGGTATTTTACAAGTTTACCGACGACCGGGCATCTTTTGTCACAGGTACTATAAGCATGCTCCAATATAACTGTATCCACCTTTATTGACTTTATTGCCACCATGGCGAATTATCAAGACGTCTAGAGCTCCGGTCAAAAGAAGATTGAGAAGGTCAATGTCGTCGGGGTCGACCCTGATAAACGTCCTAAGATAGACGACAATATACTGTACACTATTAGGATGGGCGTTAAAGAGACACTTGGATTAATGACTTTAACGGATCAAATTGACCACTGTGAAGAGGCCTTGGAATTTGGGGATAGGTCTCTCATTAAGGTTATATATTTTTAACGTGACTATTATACAAGTTCATTCTATCATTCAATGAATATGGCCAGTTGCGAGTACATCTTGACACTTGGCTAAAATCGCTGCTTGTCTGGAGACCTCAGCGAGGCGTCCAAGAACCTGTTGATTTCCGTCCACAAAACCATATAATGCGTAAGGAATGCCAACCTCCTTGCAAAATTCTTGCACTAACTTCTGTGTGCGGCGCAGGTTGTGTCGAGGAATGCGTGGGTATAAATGATGGACAACTTGGAACTGCAAACCACCGTGAAAAAAGTCTAACCATTGGGGGCATTCTATGTCCATAGACGTGCGAAGCATCCTTTGTGGAAAAGACTCGTGGGGCCCAAGGTCCGATGTGCTCATAGCAAAGTGCGAAATATTAAGCTGAGCATGTAGAGGCATCAAAGTCATATGGCTAACCATGAAAAACAGAAAGCGATCCCATCCAGTAGGAATCGACTTGTAGAGGATTCCGTAACCGTACCAAAACCAAAAGAATGCCATGCCTACAATTTCTAGTTGTCGGTGCCACCATGCTGGACCCTTGCGTGGGCCCAGTCCGCGTAAGATGTATTCCCAGGATAAACGATACAAGTTAAACCGACCAAAGGTAAGCAGAATAAAATATGTGTACTTCTGGATGGAAAGCATAAACTTAGCCATTGCATCGTACTCTATAACTCGCTCGTAGAACGTTGATCGCAAACTTCCTAGGAGTCGATGAGATACTGCAAGGAAAGGCATATGCTCAATATCCGGATCATGTTCTGGGGACTAGAAAAACCCCGAGTCAGTAAATGGCCAAGATTAGATTAGACTAAAAATTAATCGCTCCCGAAATATTATTTAGGGACGTATGATTATCTTGGGAATGCCATACGACTCTGAATTGAATCTAAATAAAACAAGAATCGCTCTGTGGTCACTTACGTTGGTAACAATGTGGTGAATGTTGTGGTTCCTTTTCCACCAACCAAGTGATAGACCACCAATAAAATCGGCAATAATAATACCAATTAGTGTGTCGACATGGAAGTGGTGGGTAATTCCCATATGTCCAGCGTCATGGGCTGAGAAAACCAATTGGTGCCAAAGACAACCCAAGCAGAATGCGCTGGGGACGTACCACTCCCACTTCAAGAAGAGAAGCGTTAGGGCAAAAAGTAGCATGTAGCGTGAGATTTCAATCGCATATGCTGCGTAGTTGCATTGGTATAGGCCTTCCGCCTTAATCCTATCATTCAAAGCACGGTATTTCTCTACAATGCCATCTTGTGTCACAAAGTCCAGAGAAGGATACTTGTCCAAGTCTAGACATCTCTTTTCCCTCGTTTGTGAGTCGAGATAGGAAATACCAGCATCCTCTTTGTCTGAAGACGCTGATGATACAGATGCAAATTCTGGGGAACAATCCCCATCTGTCTTGCAACGCTTTCGTAAAGCTGCCCTTTGGTCGGAAAGCGGCAAAGCGCTGTCATTGTTAGACAACGGCCTGAATGTGCCTCCTCGGATTGGAGGGACAAAGTTGGTCCATCTCTTTTCAATCCGTCCAATTCTATATCGTTTCATTTCATCTTTTGTCTCAACTGAGTGAAGACTAGTACGTGGAACAGAAGTCAGCGATATATAGCCGGGGACAGAAAGAATACAAGGGAAGGATGAAAGGGGAAGTTACTAACGCTGTCACCTCATCAGTTGCGTCTCTGCCTACCATGTGCAAAATGGCTTTGTCGCCACCGGGATGGTATTGAAGCCAGGGATCGGCTTTCAAGACATACTGGTCGAGGATGAATATTTTGTGTCCCTCAGCTATCATGCCTTCTATCTCCCTCGTTGACAGGAGGGGGTATGTCTTCTCAGCCATTCCTTTTTAAATATGTCAAAAGAAGGCTGAAAGAGGTCTCTAATCCAATTGTTGCGAGTCGATTCAGTCCAAGTCTTCAGCTCTGAGACAGTAGATTTTAGATCACAACGAAAAAAGGAGAGAAAAGGTATCGAAAATGAGGTTCACGCACCAACCCTGCATCATGCTGCCTTGCGGCTCAGTAACCCCTGCCTTCCGGGAATAGACCAACCGATAATGGTTTGATTACTATCCCCCCACACCCCCTAAATACAGGTTATTCGGTGGGCAGGTAGAACCAGCTGTCAGGGGGGTCTAATAAATAGAAAATACTGCTTTTGTGGCCTGTCAGGAGGCAGACAGGCCACTCGAACCTTCTACGTACGCCCTAGTTTTTATACTCTCGTAACAGACCAGATTTGGCCTGTGCAACAAGGCAGCCAAGGACTTCTCAGGGGCTTCAACCACCCAGAGTACCGGTATACCCTTTATAACTCAAACCCATAGAGCCCGCTAAATAACCATTATTTAGGGGGAGTAGTACTTTACAGGTTCGGTACGAAATGGTTCGGCCCCGCATTCGAAGAACCCGAATGAATAGATTGGCGTTACTCTAAGGCGGACCGAGCACACGTTGAAACGAATATCTCGTGTAGCTGTGGTAACGGCGGGCGGGTCTGTATCTGCTACTGAGTATTGCTATTTTGCACCTTTACTGTATTTTCACTTCAACGACTTAATATCATTATGTTTAAAACTTGTATTTGACACATAAAGTATTATTTAATCTATTTATCTAAGCTATCCTTCATTTCTTTGTAGACACATAGTTAAGTGAAAACACCCTGAAATCCGCAAAGTGGTAATACATTTAGTAGTAGATATTGAAAACTCCGTACTTGCTTGTACATTGCAACGTCCCAGCTAGCAAACATATTATTGAAACACTCTACTCAAGATTCTGAGATCATACCAAGCCTCTTACGGTTGAGTGTCTGACCACTCCCCCAGATCAGTTTTCTTGATATCGCATCGCCGACCTATGATAATCCAAGATCCAATAAGGAGGAGCGAACGAGTAATCTTTGATCAGTGTCAATTGCGAAACCCTTAGCAACCGCCTGTTCAACAACCTGCCACTCCACAAACCTGAGGTTCTCAACCGATTCCTTAGTAAACATATATAGGGATGTATAGAGATGTATTTAGAGGATGTCAGCGGTTCACTATTTTCTCACGGGCTGCTGGGGGCAAGGACTTCATCACCGTTTGATGGCGGTCGGTGGTGCCAGCCCAATTTTCGGGTATGGGAGATTTGCGTGATAAGTTGATAGGCGATGGATTTTGAGGGAGCAAAAAAGGTTGGAGTAGGGTGGAATATAGGTTGGAATATAGGGCTTTGTAAAAAGTGAGGATTATATAAGCGGGACCTTTGTCTCTAGAGTAATTAGAATGCCTCTTGCCTGCAGCTGCTATTTGAGGGTATTATCCGAGAGGCATGATTATTAAGCATTTAGTCTTTTAATACTCCAGTCCAATGAGCTCAAACCCGATATGAACTTCATTTCAATGTGCTTCGTTAAGAAAACAAGAGGAAATCGGTAAACGAGGAGCCAATAGGGGCTGGTTTTCGGTCGCCTGCGGAGAGCTGCATCATGCCCTCATGAATTACAGACCCAGACACATCTTCCAGAGCTAAACAGCCTAATGGCTTTCATCCCGATATCGACTCCGGCTGGAGTGGATGGGGCGAGGAGAATTGAACAGTAACAGATGATGAAAATCCTCAGCTACGATTTTCCAGTTCCATATTACAAGTTCGCCAAGGTATTCCTGCGTTTTGACTTCTAAAATTTCCTGCCACAAAACCACAAAACACAAGACTCATTAAATCTACAGCTAAAAAAAAAAAAAAAAACCATGGCTACGATGACGTCGCAGACTTTGTTTAGCGTGAAGGGCATTGTTGCTGTCATCACTGGCGGAGGCACAGGTGAGCCACCTCACAACGACATCATCTTTTTTTCTAATGATGCGCAGGAATTGGCTTGATGATGGCGAAAGCATTGGCTGAAAATGGGGCGGCAAAGGTATACATTGTAGGGCGACGAGAAGACAAATTGAGAGAAGCGGCCCAATTTCACCCCAGGTAGTCCCCATTCATGTTTCAAAATATTCGAGAGATCAAGGGCTGATATGTAATTAGTATCATCCCGCTTCAAGGAGATATTACCAAAAAAGAAGATCTCTTACGCTTAGCCAAGAAAGTCAAAGACGATGCTGGGTACATCAATCTCCTCATTGCTAACGCAGGCATCACTGGCCCTGGTTTGGAGAAGCTCAAACCACGGTATACACTCTCAGACTATGTTGAACATGCATTGAGTGTGCCCATGGAAGAGTTCAACTCTGTCTACGACCTGAACTGTACCGCTGTATACTATACGGTGGTCGCTTTCTTAGAACTTCTAGACGAGGGAAACCGACGGCAGACGTATCTGAAGAGCCAGGTCATTGCGACGGCTAGCAGCGCTAGTTTCTTGAGGAATCCTCGGGCGGGCTATGCATATTGTAGTAGCAAGGCGGCATTGGTCAGCATGATGAAGTGCTTCTCCACCTTTTGCGTTCCATGGGGTATACGTTTCAATGTCATTGCAGCAGGATGTAAGAGAACTTCTAATCAAATGGAATTGTTATCATCTGACAAGTTTAGTGTTTCCATCGGAGTTGTCCGCGCCTTTGTTCAATCCTTTCAGGATCTCCAAGGACAAACCGATCACGGAAGAAGGGGCATTTTCGAGATCATATCAGCCGGCAGAAAGAGCGGGTGGACAAGATGATATGGCCGGTGTCACCCTTTACATGACGTCCAAAGCTGGTGCATTCCTGAATGGAAGCGTTATTTTGGTGGATGGCGGAAAGCTGGCGACTATGCCTGCCACGTATTAGAACATGGTTGAAAGGACTCTTTTATCACCGCATAGTTATCACCAGCGCTCTGCGCTCGTTTTATTACCGTAGTAAATATATTATTTACACTATACCACGTAATTCAAGCGACTTAAAGTTTATGACCGCGAAGAAGTCATACCTACAATTCTATTTTCAAAAGTTGAGCTTTACAGATTCTAAAATTTAATCCACTAAAAGATAAATCGCCAATTATTGCAAATACGTGATGAGTGGCTAATTGAGAATTCTTTTCTCTTGTCACAGCACCCCAATTTGTGTTACTCCTTCGGAACTAGTACTCTCTAGATATCAACCTATCGGCTATTCTCCTTTCTGCAATACCGTACCTACTAACTTGGGAATATCAGATTTTAGGAGCCAGGCAGCGTAAAGATAGGCTTCTAACTACTTCCCAAGCCCCGGACAACCCACCGTGAAGTCCCAAAAATTGTGTCCCGTAGTGTCCCGCAAATGAACGCCCCCAAAGAAGCCCCAAAGCCGAAGAACGTAGGAGTCTCAGCCCTCTCTACCAGCTCAATTCCCTTGGAGTGAGATATTGGCCCAAAGACTATTATTTTTAAATTAGTATGGAACAGCATAACGCTTGCCATTGGCTTACGGAAGTAAATTCCTTGAAAACTTTCTAGGCAACGACAAGACATAAGCCTTAACAGCTTCTAGAAGACGTTTAAGATGCAGCTTACATCACAGCCCTGTCCCATTGACCGTTGTAAATCACTTCTTGCCTCTTCGGTCTTCACTTCGGAGCCCGTATCATGTGCTCCAATTGGTCAGGAGCCAGTCCAAAAACAACCAACACACCCCCCGCCCCATACAAAAGCAGAAGGGTGAGTAGTTCACCTAGCCTAAGCCATACCTACTTTCATGCGCTGACTAGTGCAATTCCTTCAACATGGAGCAAACTAAGCACGTGTATGTTTTTGGAGACCAAACCACCAACTTCAGCGATGGATTCATTTCCCTTCTACGGTCTAGAAAAGGCCCCATTCTTTCAAATTTCTTGGACGAGGCTCTTCGTAAGCTGAGGACAGCGAGCAGTATATTTCCTGATGGTGCAAATCAACGATTCCCGCGGTTCTCAAGGTTTGAGGAGTTGGTAGAAGAGTACGAGAAAGAAATTATGCACCCTGCCTTCCAGCAAGCTTTGACCTCTATCTATCACTTTGCTTGCTTTATTTCGTAAGTTGATTTTGACCCACTTGGATGGAAGATCAAGAGACTCTTAAGTCCTACTCTTCTGCTACTACTCGTCCGTTATTAGGGACCTACACTGACTTGAACTAGGCATTGTGAACGAAATGATGGGCACTATCCAGATGAGAATTCGCTACTCATCGGCCTTTGCACAGGCGCATTTGCTGCCGCCGCCATTGGTTGCTGTACAACACTATCAGAGCTTGTGCCTATTGCAATCCATACAGTGAAAATTGCATTCAACACCGGTTACCAAGCTGCAGCCGCAGGAGAAGCAGTCAACGGACCATCATCTTCTTCGTCAACTTCTTGGTCGGCCATTTTCCACGGCTTGAACGAGAAATCTGCAGCGAAATTGGTACAAGATTTTGTTCAAGATACTGTAAGCACTGATCAAAACCCGGATTGAACTTCCGCTAACTTTGCAGAAACTTCCTCCAACGACAATTCCTTGGATTAGTGCTGTGTCCGAGAATAATGTTACAATCAGTGGTCCTCCTAATGTACTAGACGCTCTTCAGAGCACTCCTGCCTTCGCGAAGTATAGGGTCATTCGTGTGCCAATATATGCTCCATATCATGGGTCAAATATCTTCGACAATACAACCGTGGATTCAATCTTGGAACGAGTCGGCAACAGCCCTCTGTCTCAACGGAAGTCCATTATTCCAACCATATCTAGCTCGTCTGGAGGCATCATTTGGCATGGTACCCTGCACTCCATCATGAAAACCGCTCTAGCCGGTGTCTTAATTCAGCCGCTACACTGGGATTCCATACTACGAGGCTTTGTATCCCATGTGAAGGCGACTAATCCTACAAACGTAACGATTTTCTCGATAGCCACGGGAGCTGGACAGTCACTCTCTGGAGCTCTGAATGAAAATCAGTACCTCGAAGGACTTTCCGTTCATGTGGAATCCATCAGTCCTCCAATGCAGAACGTGGACGACTTCACGCAACGGTCAACGGTTGGTGCCACCAAAATTGCCATTTTGGGCATGTCAGGCAGATTTCCCGAGGCAGAGAATTGTGATGAGTTCTGGGACATACTATCTCAAGGACTAGACGTGCACAAGCCAGCTCCCGACCTGCATTGGAATGTCCAAACGCACGTCGATCTCACAGGAACCAAGAAGAATACAAGCGCGACTCCATATGGTTGCTGGCTGAAAAGTCCTGGCTCCTTCGATGCCCGCTTTTTCAACATGTCCCCTCGGGAAGCTCCACAGGTTGACCCTGCACAACGACTGGCGCTTGCAACAGCCTATGAAGCAATGGAAGTGGCTGGTATAGTGCCTGATGCAACTCCTTCTACTAAAAGAGATCGAGTTGGTATATTCTACGGTGTTACAAGCAATGACTGGATGGAAACTAACAGTGCGCAAAACATTGGTACGATTCAACTGCTTTTATAATTGAATTGATACTAATATAATGGACAGATACCTACTTCATTCCAGGCGGTAACCGGGCGTTCATCCCCGGACGCGTGAACTACTTTTTCAAGTTCAGCGGTCCAAGCTATTCAATCGATACTGCGTGCTCCAGTAGCTTAGCAGCTATTCATTTGGCATGTAACGCTCTCTGGCGACGGGAAGTTGATATGGCATTGGTAAGCAAGTTTTGCTCCGGTGCAATCGCCCACTTGGGCAATTAGGAAAGAGACATACACAGACTAACCATGAGTCTGAGAGCAGGCCGGAGGTACAAACGTTCTCACAAATCCAGATTTCACAGCTGGACTAGATCGAGGCCACTTCTTATCTCGCACCGGCAACTGCAAGACTTTTGACGATGGTGCGGATGGCTATTGTCGTGGTGAAGGTGTCGTCACTCTCGTCTTAAAGCGTCTTGAGGATGCGATTATAGACAATGATCCCATCCAAGCAGTCATTTTGGGTGCCCGGACTAATCACTCCGCGGAAGCAGAGTCTATCACTCGACCACATGTAGGCGCCCAAAAGGAGATATTTTCTCACATTCTAAGCGACGCCGGCGTTGATCCGGCTGAGATTAGCTATGTGGAAATGCACGGCACTGGAACCCAGGTATGGATACTTTTTTATATTATCTATTTTAGACTTCTATACCCCTTCCATATCTATGGGGAGACATGGCATTTTAATGTAGAATGACTGACATTTGGATTTCTAGGCGGGAGATGCTGGTGAGATGAACTCAGTTCTTGATACATTTGCATCTGCCAAATCCAAACACCGGCGTCGGTCTGATCAACCACTTTATATCGGATCGGCAAAAGCGAATATCGGTCATGGAGAGGCTGCATCCGGCGCCTCAAGTCTGGTTAAGATATTGCTCATGATGAAACACAATGTCATCCCGCCGCACTGTGGTATTAAGACGAAGCTAAACCAGAAGTTTCCGCTGGACCTGGAACAACGGCAGGTCTTCATTGCAAAGAAGCCCGTCTCATGGCCATCCTCATCTGGCATTCGCAAAGTGTTTGTTAATAACTTTAGCGCCGCTGGAGGAAACAGTGCATTGTTGGTTGAAGATGCTCCTGAGCAGCCAGTACACAATACTGCCGATCCCCGGAGCTACTTTCCAGTATGCGTCTCTGCAAAGACAGCCACTGCTCTGGAACGGAACATCCAAAATTTGATCCGCTGGGTTGATAGCAATGAAGCAAGCCATGAGCTCCTTCCGGCACTTTCCTATACCACCACCGCAAGAAGGACGCATCATCCACACCGGGTGGTCATCTCTGCTTCGGACATTCCTGGCATCCACGAAGGATTACGCAAAGCTATCACGAACAAAGATGGCGCAAACCGACCAAAGGCACCTCCAGAGGTGATTTTCACCTTCACTGGTCAAGGATCGCAGTACGCTGGCATGGGCAAAGCTCTGATTGATGCTAACAGCTCATTCCGAGAAGACCTGATCCGCCTCGACCACTTATCCCAACGTCAAGGGTTTTCATCCTTTTGGCCAGTTCTTACAAGCAGTGACGGTGACATCGAGAACCAAAGCCCCATAACAGTGCAGTTGGCGACGGTTGCTCTGGAAATTGCGTTGGCGCGTTTGTGGATCTCATGGGGAGTAACACCAGCGGCGGTAGTCGGTCACAGCTTGGGTGAGTACGCTGCGCTCTGTATTTCAGGCGTGCTTTCCCTCGCGGACACTATGTACCTTGTCGGCAAAAGAGCGCAGTCTCTCGAGGTACACTGTACAAAGAGGACCCATTCTATGCTCGCGGTCAAAAGTCCCATTCAATCCATCCAGCACGTTCTTCGGCAAGGAAGCCTGGAAGTTGCATGTATTAACGGTCCCCAAGACATTGTTTTGGCAGGACGCAGTCAAGACATATTGCAAGTTCAGCAGCAGCTGACAGATGCCAAAATCAAATCCACACTCTTGAAAGTCCCTTTCGCATTTCATTCTGCGCAAGTAGAACCGATTCTGGAAGACTTCGAACGGGCTGCCCAAGGCGTCAAATTTCACCGTCCAACGATCCCTATTTTATGTCCTTTGCTAGGTACTGTCGAGCGGGAAGCTGGTGCATTCTCCCCTAAGTACTTGAGGGACCATTGTCGGAAAACAGTGAATATTCTGCAGGCTATCGAGGCTGCTCGAGATGCCGGTGTGATCAACTACAAGAGCTTCGTGCTCGAAGTGGGACCTCATCCCGTCGTCTGCGGCATGATCCAAGCTGTTATGGGGTCCCAACTTACTGTTCTATCTTCTCTTCAGCGCTCGAAGGATGTCTGGTCATCAGTCACGGCAGCGCTGTCATGTTTTTACCGTGCCGGAACTGCAGTAAACTGGCGGGTGTATCAGAGGGACTACCGTCATCCTGTCCTACTCCTGCCCGCCTATAGCTGGGACTTGAAGGACTATTGGATAAAATATGTGAATGACTGGTCACTCCGCAAAGGCGATGCCATACAACAATCTGGCAAGGTGTTGTGCGCTGCACAAGCCGAAGATATACCCGCAGATACGAAAGCCGAACCAAAGCTGCGATTGGAGAGCACCACCATACACAAGATCATTTCCAATAGTGTGAACGACGTTGGCGGAGTGCTGGTGCTGGAATCCGACATTTGTCGTGCTGATCTGCATCCTATGGTACAGGGTCACAAAGTCGACGGCTTCCCTCTATGTACGCCGTCTGTCTATGCTGACATTGCTCTCACCGTGGGAAAGTATCTGCTGCAAGTCCAGAAGCCCGTTTCAGGAACTATGAAGGCTGATGTCGCAGCGATGAACATAACAAAAGCCCTTATTGCGAAAGCGAAAGGACCACAAATCCTTCGGACAACAGTCCAACTCAAATGGCCCGAGAAGCTGGCTCTATGCAAATTTGCTACCATAGACGATGCTGGCAAAGTCATTGGGGAGCACGCCAACTGCGAGCTCCATTTTAAAGAGACCAGCAAGCTTGATGTTGTACAAGTCGACGCATCTGCAATTAGGGCGAAGATGGCCGCTTTGCGAGCAGGTACGTCGACAGGCAAGAGTTTTCTTTTCAACAAGAACATGGTGTACAAGATGGTCACCGCTCTTGCCGATTTCGATCCAAATTATCGAGGAATTGAAACTATCGTTCTAGACAGCGATGCCATGGAAGCTTGCGGTACAGCCAATTTTGCCGGCCTCAAGAATGAGGGACAGTTTCATACCCATCCCGCTTTTATCGATGCTCTCTCGCAGGTCGCAGGATTTGTCATGAACGCCAATGACAAGTCCGATCTGAGCAAAGAAGTCTTCGTTAACCATGGCTGGAGCTCATTCCAGATTCTAGAGCCCATCTTGGCAACAAAACAGTACTCGACCTATGTCAAAATGCGCGAGACTGAGGGAAAGATGTGGCGAGGTGATATTACGGTGTTTGATGGTGAGAAGGTTGTTGCATGGTTTGGAGACATTGCCCTACAAGGTGTTCCTCGCCGACTTTTGCGTTATATCCTTGCAGCAGAACAAGGAGGTAGCGCTTCCAAAGCTGGTACCCAAGCCAACTCCGCTCAATCTAAGCCTCAATCACAGGCAGCAGCTAATCAAAGATCACCTGGAAAAGATGCAGCGAAAAGTCAACAACTGGGTCAGCGCAAGGAGCAAACTGAAATGCCCCAGCCGAAGACAACTTCGAATATGATTTCCAGCAGTTCCGCACCAAAGAACAGTCGAGAAGACAGCAAAAGAATTCTTCAAGTATTACAGGTCATCTCTGAAGAGAGCGGAATTGCTGTGGACGACCTTACCGAGAGCAGCGCGTTTGCTGATCTTGGAGTAGACTCCCTCCTGTCCATGCTCATTATCAGCAGACTCAATGATGAGATGGCTATCGAGCTGGATTCTTCTGCGTTCATCGACATGCCAACCATCAAGCACCTCAAGGACTTCCTTTGCCAAGATGATCGAGGTCAGGAGGAGGAACCAAATCCCACAGCGAGAGACACAGTGCCCCCATGCCGTCCAGATCCAATCCCAGTTCCCAACACGGGAACTACTAATAATGATGAACTGCAAGTACATTTAGTAAGCGAGAAGCTACAGCCTCAAGATCAAGCATCCAAACAGGAGTTTGAGCAAGTACTTCAGATACTCTCAGAAGAAAGCGGCATCACGATCGACGAGTTGACAGATGACTCAAATTTTGCTGATTTGGGGGTCGACTCCCTGCTTTCACTCATGATTGTGAGTCGACTGCAGGAAGAACTGGGGATTGGGCAAGACTGGGACAGTTCTTTTTGGGCTGATTGTGCCACGATCGGTGCTCTTCGAGAACGACTTGGAGGAAAGCAAGATGAGAACGATAGTGATGCAGAATCAGAGGACAAGTCCAAGGGAAGCCAGGAAGCTTCGAATTCCTCCGCATCTACCCCACCGCACGAACGTTGGGTGGAGGTAGATGGCAAACAAACGCCAGTGGAGAGTGAGCACTCTGATCAGCCCAAGCCTCAATCGAGGCCACAACTTGTTGAGGCACCTCCTGCCTCGTCCGTCATCCTCCAGGGACGAGTAAAGTTTGCTCGCAGAGTGTTATTTTTGTTTCCAGACGGATCTGGATCCGCGCACTCATATGCCAAACTTCCTAATATCAACGACGACCTCGCAATTGTGGGACTGAACTGCCCATTTCGCAAGGATGGGCAGTTGATGGAAAGTTGCCCACTAGACGTTCTCATCGACAGCTATATCACTGAGATTCGGAAACGGCAGCCAAGCGGACCTTACCATTTAGGAGGGTGGTCTGCTGGAGGCATACTAGCTTATCGAGCAACGCAGCAATTCATCCGCGAAGGTGAAGAGGTCCTCAGTCTCGTCTTAATCGATTCACCCCCGCCGAAGGGGCTGGACAGGCTTCCGCAGCACTTCTATGACCACTGCAATGCCATCAATCTGTTTGGAGCCAAGATGGCTAACTCGGACCAGGTAAGTGAAGCTCCGGAGTGGTTGATTCCCCATTTCAATGCCACCATTACCGTTCTTCACAACTACTGGGCGGATCCACTGCCTCAATGGTCAACCCCTCAAACTTCCATCATCTGGGCCTCGGAATGTGTATTCGACGGGGTGAAGTTTCCCCGCTTGCCCCCCAGTCCAGACGACACTGAAGGAATGAAGTTTTTGACAGAGAAACGTTCCGACTTCTCTGCGGGCGAATGGGCGGATCTGTTTCCTGGGGACGAAGTCACAGTAGAGGTTGCCCACGGCGCCGATCATTTTTCTCTGCTGGTAAGTTCCTGGCCTCTTCTCTGGAAGTTATAGGGGCTCCCGGGACTGACACACGGCATAGAATGAAAAGGTTGACATGCTGGCTCGATTCATTGACCAGGCGACTTTCTGAGATGAGAATGTCAGGATCTTTTGCATTGTGGTGTTATTATTTATCGGAGGCTTGTGACTTTCCCTATAGATGTTGGTGTTTTCTTGTTGGCTGCGAGTGTCTTTCCTGCTATATATATGGTGTCATTTCGTCTGCAAGTAGAAGAACACAGATTTTCAGAATCAGAAGATGATGATGATTGTGATTATTAGCAAAGACGTTAGGTACAAATTCAGGGTGAAGAATGTCCTCTGCAGTCCTAGAAATGAAGTCGACTGTATCATAGCGCGGCAACCAAAGGCTTGGCCCGTGATGAGAGCGGAACTACTCTAAATAAATTCTTTCGTCACCCATCACAATACAATCCTTCCAAGTTACAGAGGTTCCCTCCAAAAGTCGTGATAATATAGGCTAGGAAGCCTGTAGCAGCCTGTAGCTACAGCGGGAGATACCCTGTAAATACAGTAGTGGAGTTTCGCTTGAAGGCCCTATAGCAGCCTGCTTTTAGCGTCTGAGTGCTAAAAAGCCCCTGTAAGGATCATGGCTACTAGCCTATAAGAGGCGCTATAGCTACAGGCTGCTACAGGCTTCGTAGCCTGTATTATCACGACTTCTGGCGGGAACCGTACGAACTCCGATTCACATCTAGTGAGAAGAACAACGACAACACGTTCACGAGAGCTGAGGATTGATAATGGGGAAGACATTGTAGGATTGATGGAGATCAAATAAATTCGTGTCACCAAGCTATAGCTAACTCACAGCGTCCACACTGACTTTACAGGCCATTTCCCTCCTCAACATGGTCGAGAGACAGCGTTAAGACTGAGTGTTGACTCCCCTCCGGCCGCTCCACCCTTTGTAGATGCAGCGGAGGGTCCACGGCCTGGAACAACGTGTGCCAATCGTCTAGTTCTCGCTCACAGGCGTTGAGACCTTGCTTCATTGTGAGATCCTTCTGGCGCAGCATTGCCTCCAAAGTACGATCTACGGATCCCGGAGTCGGCAATACCATATCCATAATGATGATCCGCGCCCCGGGCTTTAGGACGTCGACGAGATGCTGGAGAATGCGGACAGATTCGGCGTGCGGCCAGTCGTGGAGGATCATACGCAGAAGATATACATCGGCGTCTTTCACAGGTTGTGGGGTGAAGAAGTCATGCACTTGAAACTGGATCCGTTGCGAGATGTCGATAGGGAGGTCAGTAGCTCGCTTTTTGGCGTTTTGGATGGTGTCTGCGAGGTCCTGTACGAAGAAGAACGGCTGTGAGTGTTTCTTGGCTAGCCCAATTGAAGCATCTCCACCTCCTCCTCCAACCTGTTATCTTTTCGTCAGTATACTACAATGCTACGAAAATGAACAAATGACTCGACGTACATCAACAACTACTCCACCACCCAAGCTCCCCCAGTCAAAGCCTTGGAGCAGAAACTCGACGTTTGTTCCCGATTGACTGGAGGCCTGGCTTTTCATGTAGGCACCAAACTCCTCATTCAGTTCAGGCCGGGAGTTTATGTGCTCGAAGAAGGAGAGCTCCGTGTCCATGGCAAGACTATACGCAGTTTCATTCTTCTTTGTCGTGTCACCCCATCGTTCCGTCGCCTCGACGAATTTGGCCATCGTCGGCACAGTGCGATTAGCGATATACATCATCCAGTTGTACAAATCTGGTTTATCCACGAAGGAAGCGGAAAGGGGAGTATGGGCTACTTTCCCCGTCTCTGTTTCGCAGAGGAAGCCTGTGGTCATAGTCATCCGAGCCACTGAAAGTTTTCCGGTAAGTTGTTGTTCAATAATGACATTAGGTTATGCCAATTAGGGACATAGATAAGAGATGCAATACTCAGGGGACTCCATACCTGACTGGAGAAGTTTCTCCGGCACACTTGCTAGCTTTGCAACCTCCGAGTATGAGCGTGAAGCTGGGGCGGAGGGAATGTAAAATGGAATGCGGAAGTGGCAGATCCATCGCAAGCAAGCAAATTGCTGCTGCTGCACCAAAGTGTGTGATAAAAACTCGCTGGGATCCATCACGAGTTGCTGGATTTTCGTTGCAGCTTCAAGCAAGTTGGCTCTCGCGCGACTGACATGAGGCTTCTGTGCAGACGGCCCTGATCCATCGGATTGGTGATGATAGTATTCGGAGACAACCACTGCGTTTATTACGATGTCTCCGGCTGTTCGCTGGAGATTTAATTGTTCGCACATTCTGGGCAGAGTTTGAGAAATTGCTGAGTTCTACAACTGCTGGTTAGAGTAATCTGAGTAATGTATTTGCTTTCATCCGTATTTTGAGGGATGGGATACCAGAGACTTTTACCAAAGCCTTGCAAGATTCTAATTGGGCAATAGCTCCCTGGTGCTATTATCCGATTGTGTCCCGTTCGGTGAGCGATGCAATTCCGCGAACAATCCCCTGTTCCCAACTACCCATTCTTTAAATCACTGCCCACCTTCATAGTCAGATCTGGCTACGAGAACATGCCACCCATGGCCGAAACTATACCGAGCAGAAACAGTAATGGTGTTCATCGCCCACGACAAGTCATCGTCATTGGCGCGGGAATAAGTGGATTGGTGTTAGCCCAAGGCCTGTATGTAAAAATTCCTTGAGCGGTCTTCTTCTTTTGTGGCATTTCTCGGAATATGAGAATTTCACACATTTATGACTTCTTGGAAAAACATGCTCACGAAATTATTACGACAGAAAGAAGAACGGTATTCTGTGTAACGTCTTTGAACGGGACATTACGAGAGATTATCGTCCACAAGGATACCGTATCAAGCTGCCAGTAGACGTGGCGGCACAACTACGATCTTGCCTAACAGATGAGCTCTGGCAGGAATTTGAAGAAACATGTGCGGAGACCGTTCCTCGAGAAAGTCTAATAAATGGAATTGATGGCAACGTACTACGGCGACGAGGACGGCTTCCCATGGGTCTGAAACCTCAAATCTACACGGTTGACCGAGCCACCATTCGTAGCTTGCTTCTGAAGGGCTTGGAGGAGGAGGTACATTTTGGACGAGAGTTTACACACTATGAGCTTCAGGATGGCTGTGTAATCGCACACTTCGCTGACGGTAGCATTGAGGAAGGGGCACTACTGGTAGGTTCAGATGGAGGGAAATCGCGAGTACGCGCTCAATATCTGCCTCAATACACACCTGTAGACGCCCAGAGCTCCTGTATTTATGGCAAGACTCTTCTCACCCCGGAGCTATTCAGACGCATCAAGCCAGGTCTCTTGGGTGGCTTCACCTGGTGTATGGACTATACGCCGATGAATCAAAGCTTGATTTTTGGCGATAGTCCACTAGCACTAATTCTGGAGGATATCTGGTTTCCCCATCGCAAGAAGCATCTGGAGCTGCAGCCAGATTATCTCTACTGGGTTTTGACCTTTCGGAATCAGGTAATTTCAGCAACAGAGGAGCAGCTACAAGATCTGTTCAAAGGGTCTGCCAAGAAACTCTCCCTCGAAATGACGGCGGAATGGGATCCAGCGATTCGGTGCGTGCTCGAGCTGCAAGACGAAGCCCAGACACTGTGTACGAAAATGTATTCAGCGGACCCCTCCATGCCAAGCTGGCCCTCCAATCCCCGGATTACTCTGGTCGGAGATGCAATTCACCCGATGACAGCTACTGGTGGAGTGGGCGCTGTTGGTAAGTAATCTTCGGAGTTACTTCTGCCTGTGTCCAAATCTATAGCGTCCTTTGTCCCCAGACAGATCAAGTACTAACTCCCAGTTCTCCTAAGCCGCAGTCAAAGACGCCGCCACACTTGTCCAGAATATCGTCCAGCACGGTTTGGTAGAGAGCAGCATTGCGGCATATGAGGAGTCCATGAGGGATTATGCCCGCGTGAGTTTAGCCCGAACCTTCATAGCGGGCGAGAAGATCATCAATCAGCCTTCGTTTGCTGTGTGTAAGGCTTCAGGTGTAGTTTAGTTTTCTAGTTATCCAGTCACTTACAAAGCGAGGGTTCAGTCAATTCAGCTGTTACCATCTATTTTTCTTGAGCCATGTAAATCATGATCAGTATCGTGAAGTAAATATGAGTTACTCGGATCATGACTCCACTGCCCCGTATCTCAAAGTGCTCCTCAACTCTTTCCTTCTTTCTTGAAATTTCGGGACACCAGGCACGAACTTACTATTTTTGTGTTACGGGAATAGGAAATAGCAATTCATCTCAATCCCGGAACAAGAATGCAAATGACTTGCGACGAGTCACGTCATCTACAATGTCTCGTTCCGCTTCAAGGACGTATGTATTACTCGTACGAGAAAGGATTTTGCAAGCATTGAATACCGCCGTCTTGCCTCATTGTATACAATAACTGCGCGTAACGGAAGTCTGGAACGAAGTTGACCGCGGTAAGCGAAGCAGTTCTACTGCACCGATTGGCTTCTCGACTACCGACTCAGGAGTCCAAGAACTCTGAGAGGAGATGACCCGACTGCTCGTATCCCATTTGTTGTCCAGCAAGGGGCTTCTTCCGATGATCAACTAGCTACATGTCAGGCTCTTGCTTTTTATCAAGGCTTACCTCGTTCTCTCATATCCATCTTAAGTTCTTCCAATTTCCTTGCTTGTGCAGCCTGTATTCCTCCCAAACGAAAATGGCTATTTCCATTATATCTCTCGTATACTATGCCGTAGGCGTAGTCGCTGTCGCTCTGATATGGTGGAAGAGAGACCGGCGTCTAGATTCGATAGATGGACCCGGAGGGATATTTCTGAGTCTTCCTCCCAGAGCACCGTATGTGTTTCGTGCGTGGGCTCAGAAGTATGGAGAGTTGTTTAGGATACGTGTCGGGTGTTACAACTGGGTTGTGGTCAATAGCCCACTAGCTATGAGGGAAATTTTCGATAAGCAGGTGATTTTTCCTTTCCTTAAAGTTTGCACCTCAAAGCTGACGTGAAATAGTCTATTTCTACTTCTTCAAAGATGCCGGTAGGTAGATTCTCTAAAAGCTACTGCAATTTCGTGATTGTCTTGCGTGTGTAGATAATTTAGCAGAGCAATGAATGACTTTTGAGTTACTAGGCTCCTATGGGCTATGATATAGTTGCGGGTGGGATGCGTATGTTTACCATGTAAGTCTATCCCTTTGGACGGATACCAGAGCCAGCTACTAATTAGGAATCTCAGGCCCTACGGTCCCAAATGGCGAACTTACCGCACGATTGTCCACCGTTTACTCTCACCCCAGATGACGCAAACCTTTCTACCAACGCAGGCATTTGAGGTCAAGCAGTTGATGTGGGATTTGGCAGCCAACAATACGAACGAGATGGACTTCTATCGCCACGTTCGACGAATGTCATTTTCGATTATCATGACGTCTACTTATGGACGTCGTATTGACCGCTGGGATCACGACGATGTTCGTTACGCCATTGAAAGTTCCAAAATTTTGGGAACGATAACGAAGGCTGGCGCTTTCATCGAGGATGAGTTGCCGTTCCTAGCTCACCTTCCCCACTGGCTGCAACCGTCGCGAAAGCGTGCTATGGAATACGCACAACCTATCTTGGGAGCGAAAATGAGGCTTTGGAATTTGATGAAGGAGGAAGTTGCAAATGGAACAGCACCAACATGTTTTGGAAAAGAGCTTATGCTCAGTGACTATGGGTCTCAAGGGCTTGTTGACGAAGATGCTGCTTGGATTGCTGGCGGTATGTCTCCCTTAAGCTATGTTCTTCCTTTGCCACTAACGTTACCTAGGTATCGTTGAAGCGGGCTCTGAGACTTCGTCCGTGACGTTAAATAACCTCATCCTCTACTTTGCTGCAAACCCCGAGGTTCAAGCCAAGGCCTACAAAGAAGTGTCCACGGTTGTTGGAGATTCCCGTGCTCCTGTATTTGAAGATATCCCCCAATTGCCCTATATCCGCGCCAGTGTGAAGGAGATTCTCAGATTATGTCCTGTGCCAATCTGGGGTCTCAAGCACTACACGGACAACGATGTGTATTACAAAGGCCATGTCATTCCCAAAGGCACAATTGTCTTAGGCAACACATCAGCCCTCCATTACGACCCAGCTCGATACGAGGATCCTTTCGCTTTCCGGCCAGAACGCTACCTTCATCACGACAAATATGCAGCAGAGTACGCGGCGATGGGTGACCCCTACCAGCGCGACCATTTCTCATTCGGTGTCGGGCGACGCATCTGTCCTGGCTCAAGACTTGCGGAGAACACGCTAGATTTAGCATTGGCTAATCTTCTCTGGGCGTTTGAAGTCCGGCCTCCTGTGGTTATTGTTGATGGCAAAGAGAGAGATGCGGCCATGGATATTTCCGATAATGCCTTTGAAGATACGGCCTTCCGTCCGCCGAAACCCTTCAAGGCGAGATTTATACCGCGGAGTGAGCAGAGGTTAAAGATTGTGGAGGATAATTGGGTTACTGCACGTAACACTGGGTATGATTTGAGGGGCATGCATGTGGATGTGCATGGTTTGGTACGGGTGAAGGAGTAAACTTAGGTTTCGAAGATTTGAAGGTCTCTTTACACTTTTGTTCGCATAGATTGTTAGAATACTATTGAAGTTTCCAAGAAGTACGATTGAGTCAATATGACACAGAGCCTCTCATCCTGGAATTTGTTCGACCATCCGTAGAGCGCCGTTCAAAGCTTTGATCATGGATAGTTGTGGCCTACAATGGTGCCAAATCTGATCAAGCTTCGGTCTCTCAAATTCCCTGTGCCTCTGTCTTCTCTTACTCTAGCATTGAGCCTCACTTCTAGCCGAAACCGACTTTGAGGCTTTCATCAAAAACAAAGATTTCACCTTCTGGGCATTGAACAAGGATGTAGGTGAGGGGCCACGTAACTCCATTCCCGAAAGGAATTCCGATTCGTTGAATATCTGTAAGACTTACAATACGGTCAGCGAATCGGTCACCGTTCTCTAGTCTGTAAGAAGAACAACATTAGCCATTTTGCTTGGTACGGTCAAATAATATAAGCAACTCTAAGTCGTTGCGATAATATTGCTTCATGAAAATCATCAAGGATAATTGGATTTTCTGTTCACCCGACTACTTCATTCAGATTGAGTTACGGCCCCTCTGTGTCGGTCTTTGAAATCACCATGCCCTTCTCACTCCCCCAACTCCTGTACCAGGGCTCAGCCTTGCTCTTCCTATTCTCAATAATCGGACATCTGAAGATGGGCGGGGGAATAGTCAGCTCGAGCTTAAAACCTCTCGGAGCTAGCCAGGGCGCCGGGATGGCGAAGATGAATTGGATGGCCGATACTGGATATTTTCTCGCTTGCGGTAAACCCCCATTTCCCCCGTGTCCGCGAAACCACAAAGTAGCGTTTACTAACAAGGTGAAAATATTAGCAACAATGATTCATAAGTTCTCATACACACCTCCGGAACAACTCACGGTTCATGATACGCTATTCATTTTGGTGGTTGGGATCACGAACTTTTATGGGGCGTGGAGCTTTGCGAGGTTGGGTCATAGGCCTGGGGCGCTGGTGCTGCTCTTGAGATCGTCTTTGTTGGTAACTGCGAGGGCACTGTCATTACTTGAATTCTAGAGGGAGTGAAGATTGTGGATAAAGTGTTCGTTGATTAGCGGAACAGTGAACATTTATCACTTTGTCTGTCTGCTGCCACTTTGCTCAGGGATTTAGCACCCCCTTAATTAAGCGAGCTGGTGATATTCGAGCTTGAACCATCAGAGCCACTTTATATGCATAGCAGCAGACGGACAAAGCCATGGACAGAGATATAAGTCCAATTCTAACCGAGTCCAATTCTAACCGTTAACCCTCCCTGCTCTGAGACTGAAAGTACGGGATGTTCGAAATTACTGCTTGTATTGCCCATATCCTCGAATTCAGGCCATTTGGAAAGGAAGCTTAATATATGCTTTCATTAAACATTATTTCTCTCTGAAGGATGGATCATGAAAAGCTGATTACAAGGTTCGATTTTCACAACGATATAAAAGCAAGCTTCAGCTCATTGTTGGTTAAGGATGTATTCTGTAGTTCTCTGCATAGTTGAACTTAGGAGTGGAGAAACGTAATTCCCTTTTTCAGACACCGTCAACAACGGGGTTCCAGAACAATCCACTAGGGTCCCAAGTTCTCTTGAGTTGCTTGATTTTGTCGAGCTGGTACGGCTCGAAAATTTCGCCCATGTCAATTCCTGGGCTCAAGTTCGTCGCCAGCCCACGGACCTCTTTTGTCTCAAGCGGACACAAAGTGTTGACTGTCTTACGAGCCCATCGCCGGGCTGCGGCCTACATTTGTGATGTCAGCATCTTTTCGGGTTGACTTAATTTTTTTTTCTATTTTTTTTTCGAAGAATTCGGGTGTAAGGAAATCAGACATACCGCATCTTTTGGGTCCGTCCACCATGGTGCCACACGAATGAAGATCTTCCTGTCTCGCAAGCGACGTGGAAAGAACTTCTTCTCCTCAGGATCTTCTGCTAGCATTACTGCTGGGTTCTTAGCAGCCAAAACGAAGTTGGTAGTTTCTGTAGCAGATGGTGCGTCATCTCCTAGCTTCAGCCAACCATCAACAGCCTCCACAATCGCTTCGGCTGAAAGCTCCTTCGACCATGTTGCATGATTTTCCTTGTAGTCACCATGACCATTGTATGGCACTGCGTGGCCATTCATTTCGGCAAAGGTGACAAAGCCATTCTTGGCAACAACAGTCTTGGAGGTGTATTTTTCCTCAAATGCAGGAGCGCATACAGTCTCCCCAAATTCCGCCGGACCGATTGAGTTGATGAAGATCACAATCATTGGAGCGCCGGCAACAGGCGAAGAAGGAGGTGCCTTCAAGGCAACAAGTGACACTGCTACTGCAGACTCCGAGGGAGTTTGAAGCCTGGTGAACAGCTCGGCTGCAAGATGAACTTGATCAGGAGTGAAGACGAGCTCACGTTTCCAGAGTTTGTCATCCTTCATATGGAGGTCCTTGATACGTCTGGCTCTCATCGTGACGGAGGTTATTACTCCAAATCCGAACCCGGCGCCACATAGAACGTTGAATAAATCCAATTCCTTGCCAGAGGACTCCTCACCTACCTCATGAACGCTACCAGATGCTGTAATTATTCGGAAATGAAGTAGACTGTCCATTCCTAGTCCATGGAGACCATTAAACACAGAGCCGCCGCCGCCGATGGCATAGCCGACCATGCCTACTTCATTGGAGTTGGATATGCCTATGAAAGATTAGACAACCAAATGTCCTTGTAGAATGAAAGTGAACTAGAATACTTACTTGTATACCAACCGCGCTCAGCAAGTCCCATCAAGACAGGTCCGGTTTTGGCTCCTCCGCCTAACTTGACCGTGCCCAACTCCTCATCAAGTTCTATGCTATCAAATTTACGCATATCCAAGTAAACGACACGCTCATCAATGGGGACGAAGGGGCCATGAGTCCCTCCTGCTGGGATAAGCTTGTAGCCATTTTCCTGTGCGAATTTGATCGCTGAGATAATGTCCTCCTCATTAGCAGGAACAATGACGAAAGCAGGAAGACCTTTGACATTCGCATTTGACCATCTCGAAAAATATTTTGTGCTGTCAGTACCAGGAGGCGGAGGGGTCGAGACCTCACACTCTGCCGAAAACTTTGGAAGTTCGCTGATTGAGTCCATTGCTATCACTTAAACAAAACAGTTAACTGGAATATGACGGCAGTATGGCTTTGTTGTAAAGATGCTAGTGAAAGTGAAGATGGTTTTAATACGTACTCCGCGAATGAAGATGCGTCTATTATGGACATTTTGACAGCTTATTCGGAACTTTGCAATAGGGCTCGGTCACCGACAAGTAGATACTAGGGCAAACAAGCTGGGTAAGTTGTTTATGTCCTAGGCCTTGCAGACCGTCGGGTCTCAGCTTATAGTGGTTGGTGGAAGGGTGGCCCGATAGGGCAATGAAGCCCGAACAAGATCCGAAACGGTACTTGTAAGCTAGTCGGCTTTTTCTTTTCTTTTCTTCTTTTTGAGTTGTTGTTTACTTCAGATGAGAAGCTTGTTAGAGAAGGATTTCTATTTTTTTGTTTTGCATAAAACTCGTATACTAACCCAGAGAGAAGAGAGCACAGCGACTGGATGTTGAAGCCGGCGTGAAATTTGAGCCTTTGTTATTTAGGACCAATATATTTAGTGATCTATAGTTTTGCCTAGCTGTAAACTGAACCGCCTATGTAGATATATTTGGAAGCACTGTGTTTAAATTTAACTGGTAATTGACTTTGCTTACGTTTGTTGGTGATCAACACATGAGCCTCATTTTTGCTATTAATATCACTCTAAGAGATTATCTACATTGAGATTTTAAGAAAGTATGTCTACCGGTCATTTTAGAGAGTATTACTGATGTGCGAAGCGGAACCTTCGACTGTTCGTCTATGCTGGAATATTGTACCTCATCCTCACTCACTTGTCCCCTCCGCTACTTATACCAAGTTCCAGTTTCAATGCAGAGAAATAGTGGACAAGCAATGGCGCTTATATCGCCTCGTTCTTTGCTGATTGCCTGTCTGAAGTTGAGGCTGCAGAAGCGTCTGTGGGGTGCATTTTTTCCGCAGAAGACATGGATCTCTCCATTGTGCTTGGCTCCGCCCCTGTTTTATCAACACCACCGGGACCATCGCTCTTACTTTTTCTCTTGATGTTTTTCCATTCCATACACAGTGCTGGAATGAGCATTGTGGATGAAAGAGCAATTGCGACATACCAAGTGTGTGAAATGGCGGTATTGTATGCAGACAGAACCCGCGTCAGAAGGTCTGGAGGAACAATATTTCGAATCTCAGTCACACCCGTATTGACTATTTCGTCAGAGTTTAGACTCCCAATTCCCGCAAGCCCCTTGGTGAACTGGTGAAGAAAAACATTTTGAGCGACCGCGAGCCAAACGGACCCGCCCAGTTGTTGACCAAAAAACATCAGCGCGATGCCGATAGACACATCTGCTTCGGGAAGGACGGTTTGTGCTGCCAGCATTCCCTGTTGTATACCCATTCCAATGCCAAACCCGTAGAGAAATTGGTACCCAATCCACTGTGGATGGCCAGTAGTTAGTTTCAACGTAGTGAGAAGCCCAGCTCCAATAGAGGCAATTATTGGTCCAGTGATCATGGTAGGCACGTAGTAGCCAATCTTTTGGGTGAAAATCCCGGTGATGATAGATGAGACAACCATTCCGAGCACACTTGGAAGAGTCGAGATACCGGACTTGATTGGACTGTCTCCTTTTATTGCTTGGAACCAGATTGGCATGTAATAGACAAGAACTAACAATGATCCCGAGACCAAAGTAGCGTATGTAAAACCAGCCGCAATGCTACGCCGCAAAAAGATCCTGGGAGGAACAGTAGCATTCTCTCTTTTCCAGGCCCTGTTAATAATTTGGTTGTCAGCTTGTGCAAATTTGAATCATGATTGGATATGAGGAAAGAATGACGCACTGAACAGCCAGCCAAGTCAATAGCAATAAACCAAAAACCACCAAGAGTGCAATGATCCGTACATCACCCCAAGGATAGACAACTCCACCCCATTGAAGAGCGAGAATAAGACAAACAATACATGGAACAAAGATCACGGATCCAATAGGGTCGAGGCGATCGGCTTTCTCTTTAAAAGAAAACCCGGCTTCCACAGGAGCACGAGCTTTCACGAGAAACACGACAGCTGGGATGGAGACTGCTGCGAATGGAAGATTAATGTAGAAACACCATCTCCAAGATAGTCGCTGTGTAAAGACTCCTCCTAGGATTGGTCCAATCACAGATGAAACTCCAAATATTGCCCCGAAAAATCCAGTATATATTGGTCTCTTAGAAAGTGGGACAAGGTAGACCAGAATTTGCATGATTCCAGACATTACCCCAGCCGAGCCCGCTCCAGCGATTGCTCTTCCAATTATGAGGGCGATTGAGTTGGGAGCTGCGCCACAGACAGCTGAGCCCACTTCGAATAGACAGATGGAGGCCAAAAAGATGTTCTTGACCGAGTAGAATTTGTAGATCCGGCCGTAGAAAAGTTGTAAAGAAGCATTGGCCAATAGGTAAGCACTACCATACCAGCTGATATCGTCTATCGAGTCTGTAAAAGAGCGTTAGACTTGCTGAGAACCGAATAAACTCATTCAGACTCACCAAACTCATCAGTGATGTAGGGGATTGCAGTGGCGATAATGGTTCTGTCCTGGTTGAGTATTAAACCGCGTGATCAATTTCTTTGCTCAACAAGACACCTACCAAGGACACCAGGAACATGGCGAGTAGATTGGCTGTCATCACAGTCAAGGCGACCTTTGTCGGAGGAAATTCTTCGTTGTCTGGAGGTTGATTAACTGGAGAAGAATCGACTTGCACGCTCTGCGCCACAGGACTATTTGCTGCATCTTGTTGTGCTGGAGATGGTTCTGCCATTATGCAAGAACGTTGAGGAGGCTAACGCGGGTTTGTGGGCGACTGAACAATAAACGTGAACACATGGAAAGCACTGCACTGCTCTATAGATAAGATACCTGAACAGAGTCAGGATGGAGTGACTACCTGAGGCAGTAAGTGAAAGATTCGGGACCTATACTCAGAAACAAATAAATGACCATAGTCCGTAAGTCCCCGAAGTCTCCGAATATACAAATAGTCCGAGGCCGACGTCTCGGTTCGGAATGTACTGTATTTCTATTGGATCACATCCGTTTGCGGTCTCATGGCCCTGAAAGCTTGACCGTCGAGTGCCGTCGTTGTTTGTCTCGGTATTTCAGTCGTGGCGGAGAGCTTAAAACGTCTCGCTTGATACAGTACTCTACAGTACTCGGTACTACACAGTAGAGTAATCACTCGATCTCCTCTCCGTTGGTGCTAACAAAGACACCTTCAACGACCACGACAGCACTACTCCGAATCCCTTCCCTGTGCTTCACCGCTAGTTGCACCTACTCTACTGTACCCTATATCAAATCAATGCGACCGCGCTGCGAGCCTGACTAGATATCTTACACTATCGGCCTCTTTCAACGATCCCGAAAGGCTTTCTATTCTCCAAGACTGAAATTGCCCCTCTTTGATTCGATCGCTCGCCCAGGATGCAAGAAGCCGCGTCGTCCAAATCCTCGGCACAGTACTCCTGTGAACTGTGCCACCGACGTAAAGTCCGTTGTGACAAGAAAAATCCATGCACCTACTGTGTGAGCCGTCGTATCCCTTGCGTTCCTGTCGTGTCAGCGGTGACGCGGCCACGAAAGAAGAGATTTCCAGAGGCTGAGCTTCTCGCTCGACTAAAACGTTATGAGGATGCGTTGAAAAGCTATGGTGCCAATCTGGAGACCTTAAACAGTGGTCATGGCTCCTCGAGTGCAGGAACGATCCCTCGCAAAGGAGATGATCCAACTTCTACAGAAGAAGAGACCCTTCACCTTCTAACCCATGAGCCAGGTGTTAAAAAAGAGGTAAGCAATATAGTCTCTCCCTATAATCGAAGAAGTTATTGAGCGTCCATATAGTTCAGAGAAATAGAAGATCTCCTTCAGGGAGAATCAGATGAAGAACTAGAACATAGTCCAATCGTTACAACCAATGACGATGTCTATAAGACAGACGCTAGCACCATATTGTTCAATTTGCCTGGATCTGTTGATCTACCCAGCCTTCATCCAACGCCAGTACAGATATTTACGTTGTGGCAAGCTTTCCTTGACAACGTTCAACCGATTTTAAGACTACTGCACGCCCCAACCGTTCAACAGCAAATATTGAGGACCGCCTCTGACCTATCAAGAGCTTCACCAGCTGTACACGCACTTTTATTCGCCATTTATTCGAATGCTGCAGTATCTATGAGAGATGATACTTGCCTGGCGGAACTAAATACAGACAGGCTGGCACTCGTGAATCGATATACGATGGCTTCACAATATGCTCTTCAAAGAGCCGGCTTCCTCCGAGCCTCCAATTTGGTGGTGCTACAAGCATTTGTACTTCACTTGGTAAGCCTTGGTCATCGATCTGAAATATCATTTCCCTAGGATGATATCTCATTTATGAGTGTAATCTAATGTCTTGTAGCTTTCGATCATGAAGACAACTGATCCTCGATCATTCTTTAGTTTGACTGCTATTGCGGAACGTATTGCCAAGAGAAATGACCTACACCGAAACGCTCAAGATCGTGGGATTTCGGCATTCGAAAAAGAACTGCGGAAGCGTCTATGGTGGCAAATAATTTTGCTTGACAGTCGCGCTGCTGAGATGTCTGCTGTAGGAACTTCTATCCTTAGCTTCACGTGGAATACAAAGCTTCCACTCAACGTCAATGAAAGCGACTTAAGTCCCGAAATGGCCGTGTTGCCAGAAGGACACGAACGGGCAACAGACATGACATTTTGTCTTATTCGGTGTGAAATTTCGGAATTTTTGCGTCAAATCCGGGCCACGAGGGGAATAGACGTCAAATGGGGTGAATTCAGCAACCCATCAGTCCCTTTGGCAGATAAACTGGGAAGCATCGACGATTTTGAGCAACACCTCCAAACCAAGTACCTCAACTATTGCGACCCCCAAAACCCCCTTCATATTCTCGCCCGCTATTATATCAAATACTCAATTGCAAAAATGAAGATATCAGCATATAGGCCACCAATGAATGGGGAAAGGCAAGAAAGTCTCATGCATGTTTGTCTGGAAGCTATCGAAGCTTACAACGAATGTGCTACCGCACCCTCTTTGATGCGCTTTACGTGGTTTCTGACAACTTGCATTCCGTTCCTGGCATATGTCAATCTCTTTTTCAATCTCAGGTATAGAGCGACCGGAGAACTGGCCGATAGAGCTTGGGAAGCTGTGGCCACCAGAACCGACTCCTTTGGCCGACCAAGATGGCTGTGGGCACTCAGTGGCAATCCCTGTGAGCCTGATGACAGTCCTTTTCAATTAGCATTTGCGAATTTGTCGGTAAAAGCTTGGGAAGCACGGGAAGCAGCATTGAAAAGCGACCTTTCACTCAACGCTCCATCTCTAATTACCACGATGAGAGAGAAGTTGGTGAGAAGTAAGGGGAAGCATAATATGCTTTCTAATGTGGGTGCGGCATCAAACTTTACCAAGGTCAGCCCATCAACGTTTACTGAGAATCAAAATCACAACTGGAGTCCCACATCTACATACGTCAGTGGGATGACAAATTTAACTGCATCCGGAGCTTCAGTACCTGCACCATCGAACATCATGGAAATTTCTCATCAGCAAGTCATTCCTATGAATGATGAACTTGCAATGTGGGATTACTGGGACAATTTGTTACCGGGAAGTGGTACCGAGAATGACATGGACTGGAACCAAGTAATGGCCATGAATCGTTGAATTCCACAGATTTTCTGTTCGCTTAGGAAAGAGGAGTATGTGCTTTCGGACATACTACCGTTAGAGGCAAATCACGTATGCCACTGTGGTGGAGCATTCGTTGGGTCAAGGTTGTTCAACACGAAGGAACTCAAAACGGTAATCACGCACACCAGAGAGATGCCGGAAGGGCATAAAAGTAGAATAATTGTTTTCTATCAGGCAAGGACTTCCGAAAACATTCAAACATTCTCTCGTTTTTCATTTGTCATGTTCCACTTCACCATTCTTGCTTCTTCATGAAGATAACAGACGCAAATATTTGATCGACAGAGAACACCTTTCAACAACGCCTGAATTACATATAGTAATCTTCTCGAAAACAAGCAGAACACTCCATTCAACATGCAGTTGATAGCGAAAGGAACATCCGATGGACTTAATGGTCGGAAACCGGGAGTGAGACTTGTCAAAAATAACTCGGTATGCAAAAGTGAAGTCCGGAGATCTTGTGAAGGGCTCTAATCCATGATCGAAATAGTGGCAGTGCAGAAAAGGTGCGTTCTTTTCTGGGTATCGTCGTTGATCTTTCTGACACGATACTGCTGCTGGACAACTCGATACGTCTTTCGCTGCAGGCGC
The DNA here is from genome assembly GCA_003008705.1 of Pezicula radicicola. Taxonomy (NCBI): domain Eukaryota; kingdom Fungi; phylum Ascomycota; class Leotiomycetes; order Helotiales; family Dermateaceae; genus Pezicula; species Pezicula radicicola. Next base: position 39,257 of record PDUO01000048.1, on the reverse strand, counting down.
TGATTGAGACGCTTAAGTGATCCACTACGCTTCCTTCAATCACGACTGGCCAGACGGAGCCTCCACGCTCTTGATCTTATTAATAGTCATCTGGAGCTCCAGCCTCAAAATCCTACTTGCGACAGCATACCAACTCGCCGCTGCTGTCTCGTCAGAATCATTAGACACGGCCATCTGATCAATAACGTTTCCCACCTTGCGGACTTCTCGTAGGAGCAAGTCTCGCTGTAGCATCATTTGGTCTTCTTCGTCCAGAATGTGACCCCCGACTTGTATCTGGGTAGGAAGCACTCCTTTCGACTGGAAATTGGACGATGTTGAGATCAATGTTCTGTTGTCGGTTAAGGTCCCGGTGCTACGACTCATTGATGGTGATGAGGAAGTAGATTTGGAGGATGGACGAATCCCTGAAGCTTTATGAGAGACTCAAGTCAGTATATTCTCTGTTAGAGAAAGATTTTTGTTGCGTCAATTGGAACATTGGGTTGGGAAAACACTTTCTTGGGATTTACTAACCCACTTGGTACCAGATTAGGACCTTGAAGAGTATTGATGCGTATAGCATGGCAAGGTGCGGGTCTTTAGCGCATCGACAATCCAATAATCCAATTAGAGTGTTTAGAACGGCTTTGTTGGTGCTCAGCACTTTGTCCAAAGTCGGTCGGATGGGAGGTAAGGAAGAGGGGAAATCAGCAAGCGGTGACGGCAACGCACTTGCTTCTGCAGTATCTCCATTTCGAGAGTTGAAAGGCTCTTTGGTGCGACAATGCAATGTTGCCAATGTGGCATACGCAGTATCTTGGCAACAGTGGTTGTCGATCCAGCCAGCCCCTGAAGGAGACTGTGGGTTGAAGTCGCTCGAAGGCGTGGAAATTCGGGCTTGATCGAGCGAAGTCTGGTCATGGTCCAATTATGATGGTTCTTGATGCACAACTACACTGCCAGTAATAATGGACGGATCAAATGTTGCAAAGTCCGCCAGCTGGAATTGGAACTTATCGTCCAAATCAGGGAACGGGGGAAGCTGCTGGTCCAGATTATACTCTCCCCAGGCAGTTAAGTATGAGTCTCTATCACTAGAATTGCTGGTTAATACATTAGGTGATGGACCCCTGCCATTGAGATTCTGGGAATTGGCGGGAAGCAGAGCCGCTTGCTGAGCAAGAAATCGTTTCTTTGAGGGTTTCCCAAATTTGCGAGAAGGGCTGTAGACACATGTTGAGCCATTATCAGCGCACCGATCGCACGTTGGTCGCTTCTATTGATCGAAACATTGTAAGTCAATATACACGAGTTTTCGGAGCAAAATTGACCAGAATGGGCAGTTCTTAAAAAGCAGAAACAGCTGAAGAGCTACTGACTACCCACCTTATCACACTTCACCTTCGATGCGGCGCACCCATCACAGGACAAATGAAGCTTGGGAGTTCGTTGGTTTATGCGGTTGAAAGAGCTTGGTGGTGAGGTTGGTGACAAGGCTGCCATGGGCTCGACAATACAATCGCGGATCCAGGATTCGAAAGAATATTAGAAGACGACGACGAGTGACAGTTCTTGGCCAAGTATTTGAGGCAGTATTTGAGGTATAGAGCTTCCAGCAGATGGACAATTTGATGGAGTAGGTCATACGATAGCCTATCTATGATTATCTATGGGGGCCATCCTTCGATCGACGCTTAATTGTACTCATCCCGCTTACTCTCGAAAATAAGAGATAGAAATCGTCCGAGCTTCCCAACAAGAGCTTGCTGTGCCTCTGACAAGGCAGCATCTCACTTGTTATTGCTCAGTGTAGGCGCCTTCGGACGGATATTCAGCTGCCAATGCACCACTCGGACGCCACTCTTGGTTCGTGCGATCATCTTACGTAGCAGGCTTTGGCAAGGGGGTTCGAAAGAACAGTATGTGGATCAAACCTGGACGGATGCACACAACAGATGCTTCGTAAAATTGATGACTCGCCTCGCCCAGGTAACACCCCCTCGTACTGCCTGCAGTGTCAAGGGTGATGCTGACAACCTACCAGATAATTGTCCGAGGGAAGAAAAAGCAAAAACAAAGTTCTCGTTGATGTAACCCTTCCTCTCGAAAAAAGAGTCTCAGTGCGTTTAAAGATGCCAAAACAAATGCAACATGCATGCAGATCCCAGACTTACTAGCCATTAGGCAAAACCCTCTTCCGATTCGATTAGTGTACCATTTGCGCGTGACTTTGGTGATTGACAATAGCCGACCGATTAGCGACTACGGGAGTCTAATTTGGGCTTGCCATTCACATATCACGATGAGAGCTTGGCAGTCAGCGGTCCAGTGCTCCTTGCCGTATGCGCTGCAAAAGCCCTATACGAAGAGGTGGGATACGAGTAAGGCTGAGGTTGAATCCGTTTTGAAGTGCTGTTTGAAATGAACAGACGACGGGCCTTTTTGGAGCCTTAAAAGACAATTGATCATTGTCAATCCAGTACGTCTCTCTATTAGTATTTCTACGTCTTGGAAGACTCAATCTATTACAACTTATACCCCCATTGATGTTTTGCTTAAGTATTCACCCAGCTGATCTTTCTACGGGTTGAGCCCTTATCTGTGTATTTATTCCAAATTGCCACGCAAGTCTAAGAGTACAAATATGCAGTAAGCGACCTACTGTGCCTTTCAAATACAGTACTTGGTATCCGAAATAAGGCAAATCAGACGAATCTGCAGGTGATTCTAAGGAGCTCTTAATTTAGAGATACTGTTCGGTAGATTCACGCTCGTAGCTGACCCAATCGGATTTAGGTTACAGTTTAAAGTGAGAGTTGATTGGATTCTCGTCTACCGAAAAGTCAAGCTTTCTATTCAGCCTCGAACAGTGGAACGAAAAGTCCTGTACGTAAAATATATAATTCCCTACACCCTTGCAGCAACGGGGTGCCAAGTACAACATAAGAGGCTTTCCGTCGTGTCTCTCCGTCGATCAGGAAGGTTCTTAGTTTTCGGCAGCAGGCTTTCATATGGGTAAAACCAGTACTGCCCAGCTTACCTAGTTATCATCTGCCGCCAGAAAATGATACTCGAGCAATTGCCCATATTTTGCTGGCACCCGTAGTAGTACCTGGGTAAAATTACACGTGAGTAGTAGCTAATCAGAACCTTTCAATTCGCCAGATTCTCGGGACTTAAATACTGACCGATTTTTAACCCAAACGATTTTAGAAGTCAGTGGCTTATTTTTACCCCCTTATTACTACCTGGGCGGGTTTACTCGGAACTGAAATTGCTTGGAAAGAGTAGACATGGTTTAGTAGTACCGTCTTTTTACTGTGTTACATAAATTCCCTTCAAGATCCTCTTTCTTAGATGTCCTTCTATGCTGCGTTCACCGAGGTCTCTATTGTCTGTATCTTTCACGCTGCTAGTCACCTTTATGAAAGCTCCGCATCATAAAGACTTTGTACAGCCTATCGCCATGGAATATCGAAAGTTCTCACTTCTTTTAATCTGGCTCTCATGCTGTATCCTCGCCTCGCATGCAGCTCTAGTGACCGAGAAATTGACGGTAACTTGGGAGCTAGGGGCTCCAAATGGCCAAGAGAGAGAGATGATCAAAGTCAATGGACATTTTCCAGCCCCGGCACTAGTATTTGATGAAGATGATGATGTGGAGGTACGTCGCCGTTACTTGGAGTTAGTTTATCATGAAGCTCACACCGTCGCAGGTAACCGTACATAATTTGATGCCTCAGAATACGTCCATTCACTGGCATGGCATGCTGTAGGTCCTGCTTTTCTATAAACATCACCTACTTCAGCAGCTCAGACTAACTTCTCTTAGCATGCTTAACACCCCGTGGTCGGATGGTGTTCCAGGACTCTCCCAGACTCCCATTGAGCCTGGGCAGACCTTTGTTTATCGTTTCAAAGCCTATCCTCCAGGTCAATACTGGTAGGTTAATCTAATGAGGTTCTTGCTGCATTGGCTGAAACCTGCTAGGTATCATTCTCATTCTCGTTTGTCATTGTTAGACGGACTATACGGGTCTCTCCTTGTTAGGTAATCAACTATCTCACCATTATCTTGCCGTTTGAATGGTCTGTGAAATTTTGACTAACTTTTCAGACGCAAGCCAAATGCAACTTCGCCGTGGTCTTTGATCAGCAGTGATCCTAAAGATATTGCAGCAATGGAAAGCGCTTCGAGAAACCCAAGTGTAGTATTAATTTCTGACTGGTCCCGCACAAATTCCGGCGACTATTTTCAAGCTCAATTGGACAGTAATATGGGTCTCTTGTACTTACCCCCTTTCTGATTGTTAAGTCTGTCATATGGCGTTAATACTTACTATTGTTCTAGCTGCGTAGACAGCATGCTCATCAACGGAAAAGGCCGCGTCTACTGTCCCGGACTGGACTGGCTGATCCCCCGTCAAACTATCCAAATGAACGCTTCGTGGCATTATCCTGACACGGTCAGTGACAAAGGGTGAGTATTTCTTCCACAATTGATTGTCCCCCATGTAGCTCATAACTGGTGCAGGTGCTACCCACTCAATGCTATCGCAGAAGGCTTCTTGCCCGATATAAACACTAGTGCCGTCCCCCTTGCGATGCAAAGCGGCTGTGAACCAACCAACGCACCTATCGAGGTGATTGAAGTGGATCCGACTGCTGGCTGGGTAAGCTTGAATTTTGTCGATGCAGCAACCTTTAAAAATGCGATGGTTGGAATTGACCAGCATTCCATGTGGATTTACGAAGTTGACGGGCAGTTTATTGAGCCTATTCATTATGACACCTTTACTGGGCGGGCGGGTGAGAGATGGTCCGTCATGGTGAAATTGGATCAGAAGCCTCAGGATTATCCAATGCGAGTCCCCGATCTCAACTCGCAGTTCTTTGCAGGGTTTGCTATCCTCAGATACAAAAACTCCCCTGGGAACCTCAGTTACACTGAAGAGCAGTTCATCACCTATCGAGGTGAACAAACCGTTCCGTGGCTTGACTACGCCGCCGATCTACAGAACAATGCGACCACCGTAGCCAGGGCATATGACATGATCAATTATAAACCATTCCCAAGTTCTGACCCAAGCTTGAAACCAGCTGTTCCTGCTCCTGGAGACATGCAATTCGTCTTCAACGCTACCCGAGTCAACTCCTCCTACCAAACCAGCCTGAACTTCCCATATCTGTATCCGATTGATAACGATGCTTATAAACCACTTCTGTACCAACCCAATACAACTGAGGGATATGATCCGGGATACGTTATCCGAACCAAGAATAACACTTGGGTCGATTTGGTGATCCAAACTTCCTCGAGTTCACTTTGGCCGATAGATTTCCCGCATGCCATGCACAAGCATAGTAGTAAAACCTGGTTTATTGGCGGAGCAAATGGTGCCTACAATTACTCATCCGTCTATGAAGCCTTACAAGCCAACCCATCAAGCTTCAATCTGGAAAACCCAGGATTTCGTGATACCTGGGCAAATACGATCGAGACACCTTTAGATGGGGGACCACTTCTCGAGCAATGGATGGTGCTGCGATACCACGTTGCAAATCCAGGTCCTTACTTGTTCCATTGCCACATCGAGACCCATTTGGCTGGTGGAATGGCATATGCAATCTTGGATGGTGTGGATGCTTGGCCAGAAATCCCTCCGGAGTACGGTGTCAGCCAGCATGGGCAGTTGTGCGAAGCCTAGGGGTTGTCAACCTGACTTGCTTTTGTGTGTGACGTGTTGCACCTGAGAGCAGGAATGGTTCTAGGGGCTTGCGCGAAGTATGTAGTTGTATACTTGGATATCTTGAGAGGAAAAGGGTGATTTCTTTCTTCTCGGACAGTAGCGCAGGGAGTTGATGATGGATATATTCTTAATATTAATTTTCGATGGTAGTAATTGGAGTACATGAGGTAAAGTAAGTAGCTGGGCAGAGGTATTAGTCGTATATAATTAAGTGTTATGAAAACTACGGTTGTGGTCGAGAGTGCTTGGGTGTCAAAATAGGCCACTGTATTTCTTCCCTGAAGACGCCGAGGTATCTTATTTATGAATTTGGGTAGGCTTTCACAAATTAGATATCTTGCTTTACTCAATCAAAATATCCTACCTTTTTCTAAACGGATATTCAAGTTTTTGCTTTGACATAATAGTGGCAGACAGGTACTAATTAACCTCGTGACTTCAGTGTACTCGGTCGCTCAATCATCACGACTAACCTTCAGCAACTGGCGCATAGGTCACAACAGCAAAAATTAACCCTAACTCTCAAATTTGCACATTATCTACGTTTATTTTCATAATAGAACGAACTAAGAAAAGATTGAGTATATGTACAATAAATTGAGCGATTTTTAATTATAATTTTAGGAGAGCAGGTGGGCGAGTAACAACGTATTTGGTGTTGAGGCGTCCTACCCGTACGTAAGTTGTCGTTAAGAAAAGGTGTCGGGGTAGCCGCACGGGTCGTGAGATGGTGGGATCGTGGGATGTGGGGGTCAACAACCCGGAAACTGGGCCTGACTGTGCGAAGCGAAGGGGCGATCGATGGGTCGGTCCACTATATTTACTGTATACAGTCACGGAACGGTCCGGTCCTTTCGTACAGTAAAGCACTTTCGAATTACAGGAAGGGAATCAGTAGTAGATTTTTACTATACAGTACTGTGTGTACTTGCTTGAGGCATCTGTCTTCCCTCATGTACAGTAATTAGTACAGTACGCCCCCACCATATAGGGTATATTTAGGGGGAGGGATACTGTAGCACTGCACAGTAAGCTCATGTGCGGGAAGGGGAAGATGGCGCCGGGCGGTCAGACACTCGGAAAATAGAACAATCTTAAATCGCGTCATCGGCAGTTTAGTCGTGTCCGTCGGATCGGCCTAATCTCCCGACATTTACCCGTACATTTCGCATTTCACCGTTATCAAATATGTACCCGACCGATCTGAGGGATTCAGTGAATATACTTCTCCGTCATGAAACAAACACAAACACAACTTCCCTTTAAAACTCCCCCGAATTCCACCCATTCCACCCCTTCAACCCATTTCTCCCACAGATCCACCACACACAATCCCCTGTCATCACCATTACCATCATCATCATCATGATGATGGACACTGCAACAGAAAAGTCTCAACCAGCAGATCATCACAACCACGAGAAGGCGTCTGAAGAAGCAATGGGCTCACAAACACCGCGCGCAACTGGACAAGCAGATCATGACAACGCACAGAAGACTTCCGAAGAGACGACGAAGCCAAGCGTAGAAGCAGCCGTCGGACCAGATCATGACAGCGGAGAGAAAGGCTCTGAAGAGCTACCTGCAGGCAACGACGAAGATGAAGAAGAACCGACGGAATTCCCTTCAGGAATCTCTCTCGCACTCATCATCTTCTCTATCTGGATTGCCCTCTTCTTGTCTGCGCTGGTTGGTTGACCCATCCATCATCCTTCTTCTCCTGGGGCGAATCCTTTGCTAACCCCCGATGCGTGTTAGGACCGAACCATTGTAGCCACAGCTATCCCTCACATTGCCGACGAGTTCAACTCTCTGGACGACGTCGGCTGGTATGCAAGTGCCTATATGCTCACGAACTGCGCCTTCCAATTGCTCTATGGCCGAATCTACAAGTTCTACTCGACCAAATGGGTCTTCATTGGCTGTTTGGGCATATTTGAAATCGGGTCTGCCATTTGCGGCGCTGCACCAAGCTCACTCGCCCTCATCATTGGAAGAGCCATCGCTGGTATCGGAACCGGTGGCATCTTCTCGGGGAGCCAGATGACGATGCTGCACACCGTCCCGCTACATCGACGTCCGATCTACATGGGTTTGTTTGGCGCGAGCTTCGGTATAGCCTCAGTCGTCGCTCCTCTCCTTGGCGGTGTCTTCACCGATAAGTTATCCTGGAGATGGTGCTTCTATATCAACTTGCCCATTGGTGGTGTAGCGATCATCATCATTTCCTTCATCCTCAAGATCCCGGATGCTGGGAAGAGCAAGATGGGAGGTCTTTCACTTCGCCAGCAATTCCTCCGACTCGATCCACTCGGCTCGGCTTTCTTCTTACCAAGCATCGTTTGTCTCATCCTCGCACTTCAATGGGGAGGTACTGCGTACGCTTGGCATAGTACCACAGTCATTGCCCTTCTCACTGTCTTCGCCGTTGCTTTCACGATTTTCCTTGGGATCCAGGCGTGGGAGAAGGATGATGCACTCGTTCCACTGCGGATCGCCGTGCACCGAAGTATTGCATCCTCGTCTATCTTCACCTTTACGTCTGTTGGCTCGATGACAGTCATCATATTCTACCTGACCATCTGGTTCCAGGCCATCAAAGGCGTATCTGCGTTAGAGTCAGGCATTAGACTCATCCCACTGATTATTGGGCTCTCTGTGGCGAGCGGGCTATCTGGAGGCCTCACGTCGAGGATTGGGTACTACGTACCAGCCATGATATTCAGTTCTGTTGCCGCGTCAATTGGTACCGGCTTCATGATAACCTTCAAGCCAGACACAAACCATGCCGGTTGGGTCGGATTTCAAGTGCTTGCCGGTCTTGGATTTGGTGCCGCGAGGCAGGCAGGGGGCTTAGCTGTGCAAGCTGCCCTCCCAAGGTCCGATGTTGCAATTGGTACGGCTGTGATATCCTTTGCCCAAGGCCTCGGCGGCGTAGTCTTTGTCTCCGCTGCTCAAAACATTTTCATCAATTCCTTGGCATCTGGACTCACCAGCATCCCGGGATTGAATGCGCAGGCAGTTTTGAATATAGGTGCCACGGATTTGCAGAGCTCTGTTGCCCCACAGTATTTGCATACCCTCCTTGCGGTGTACAACCATGCTTTGGCGAGAACATTTGTCCTTGCAACAATTTTGTCAGGTCTTTCTCTCATCGGAGCCCTCACTATCGAGTGGAAGAACGTGAAAGGTATGAAAAGAGGACCTCCCGGCAAGCCTGATCCAAAGGACGCCGTGAAGAGTGAAAAGAAAACTTAGATGAGAGTAACGTTTGGGTGCTTGGAGCGCAACGGATATGGTAATGGGACGATAGATTTCGAGAGCATTGAGTTAGTTTTATCGGCCCTGAGACTGGCGGAAGAAAGATAACAGAGTGTAGCAATTTTGTTACTGTACTTTTAATTGTATGATAATAAATGAATAACGTAATAGGCTACATAGATTAAAAAAAAAAAATTTTGACCCACCTTTAGCTCATGTAAATTAAGTACTTAATCTCTTCGACTATGTCCCTTTTATATAGCTAAAACAAGAACATGAAAATCGTGAAGCAAGACGAATTCGAGATCGATGAATGGGAAAAGTACCTCGACTACACTATGGAAATCCTCACATATCCACACCTAACCAAAGTTGGCATGTCATGGAGACACGATCACGAATATCGCATCCTCATTATACCAAAAGCTGATAGAGACTTAAAACAATACTTGAAGTTTGTTTCGGATCTGAATCCTACAAGCGATGCAACTTTCGGACTTCATAGACTACAGATTCTTCGGTGGATCAAATGTCTAGCGCGGACTCCGTAAGATTTGACAAATTCGACATTGAGGATCTTACAAGACTAGCTGGACCTTAGTTATATAGATTGAAATGACCAAGCGGATAAAGTGCTTTTAGGGGAAGATATTTCTCAATTTGATTTCATTCCACCACAACACAATAATCTAAACCGGCATCATGGTAACCCTTGCAGAACTGGCCCAGGAGGTTCAATCTCATGTGGCTGTGATCGATAACTATTTGAAGAAGCATAACCTTCAGCAGCCCACATTCGATATTGACAACCCAAAGGAGCTTCCCCTCGATGCCAATGTGCAACGAGCGCGGATGTTGCTCATTGAGAAGGCTTCAGCCCTAGCAAATCTCGCCACAGGTGCTGCAGTTCACTTGCTATGGCATCAGATGACAGTGAGTAGATCTACTGGCTTTAATTGACGAAAGAGAACTAACCCAGAAAACAGGACAAGTATGATGGCACCGCCATGCATTTCTTAGCAGCTTTCAACGTCTTTGAAGCAGTTCCTAAAGAGGGCTCCATCTCGTATGTCGAGCTCTCTGAAAAGGTCGGTGTTCCAGAACATCGATTGGGTCGAATTTTGGCCCAGGCCTACACGCAGCACTATTTCTATCCACCGAAGCCGGGCTATGTTGCACACACGAGCAATTCGGTTATAGTGAGTGATAGCACGGCGCGTGCCTGGATCTTTCACAACATGGAAGAGGCTCTGGCTTGGTATGCAAACAAGTTGGTCGACACGACTTGTAAATGGGGAGACTGTTATAACCCGCTGCATACGGGTCCGAACTTGAACGCCGAGCCTGGAGATGAATTCTTTCAAATTATCCAGGAAGATGACAATGAAGAAGGGAACGGTGAGAAAGGCAAAGGATTTCGTCCCGCGCGGCTGTATGACTCGGAAAGGTGTTTTGCGAATAGTGGCACCACTAATGGCAAAGGCTTGCTAGCTGCGTACGATTGGGGCAGACTTGGAAAGGGAATAGTCGTCATGGTCAGTAGAATAATAGTGATGCTGGATAATTCATGCGCAGCACTTATCCGACCGAATCCAGATTGACGGTTACACCGGCCGCCTTCTATCAGCGGTTGCTCTAGCATACCCCGATCTCACTTCCATCATTCAAACGAAGTTCCCGCCAGGGTATAAAGAGCGGTTCTATGATAACCTTTCTCCTGAGCTCAAGGGGTGAGTGACCTGCATGGAGCATGATGAATATGCCGAGCAGCCTGTCAAAAACTCGGATGTATACTTCATGAGTACCTCGCCACAGAAGGAAAACGATGAGTCGGGTGCTAAGATCATTCGCCGCTGCGTTGATGCCATAGACCACAAGAACAGTTGTATTCTCGTTCGCGATCTCGTCATGGATGGTGGTGACCCCCTCCCAGAGGATGCGACCATCAACGGAACGATTATAAACAGGGAGCAAGGGGTATACGATGCTGGGTTGGGTCCTACGGGTTTTATCACCAGGTTTAACGTTGGTACCGATCTGCAGATGATGTCGGTGATGAATTCATACCAACGCACCCGGGCAGAGTGGATTGCCTTGTTCAAGAAGGCTCATCCTTGGTTCGAGCTCAAGCAATGTATTCAAACCGTGGGTAACTGCACTTCATTGATGGAGTGGGATCTGGAGGAATAGGTGAAGCAAGTGCTTACACTGTGTAATGAAACCGAAACCCTCGAGATACAGATGCATTTTTTTAATTATATAGTCTCGGCTCGTTGCTTGAATTAGTCATAGTATAATTACAATTACCTCAAGGTGATATCCACGGCAAAAAGTCCACGAAAAGAAGGTTTGGCTTGAGAGATTCTTCAAAGCTAAACAGCAGCAGCAGCTTCGCCTCCACGCTATGTTATCGCTTCACCGGCCCGCTTGAAGTCAGCTCCATGTCGCTTCCATGCAGACTCGATCTCAAGATCCAGCTTGCCATCCCTAGAAGGCATCATGATATCAGATCCATCGTTGTCCATTGCGTAGGTGACCTGATGCTTCTTCCCTAGTGTCAATTTGATGGCACCCTCGACAAAGAAATTCGGTTCGTATCTGTGCGTAGATGTTTGGCCGTGGATATTGGCCAGAATGTTATCCAGAACCACCTCTGCCTGCCTCCAGCCGGCCCGCGCCATACGAGGGCCTGGATGATCAGCTACATCTCCAAAAGCGAAGATAGGAAGGTCTTTCTGCGGGTCGGTAGAGTCGAAGACCTGTAACGTTGGTCGGACTAGAATGCGGGAATTCTCCTTCGAGATGGTGTTGGAATAGATACTAGCGAGAACGGATGAATTGGGCTGCTGACCGGTGCAGCCAATCTACGGGCGAGTGTCAGCAGGTCTGAAATGATGGGATTGCAGAAGCCTGTGTTGCGGATGTGCGACTTACAATCAGGTCAAATTGTTCTTCATGTCCATCGGAGAACATCAAAGAGGCTTCTCGAGCGAAGTTTCCATCAGCGGGCATCGTTGGTCGTTCATTTAGCAGAACTCGAATCTGTAGTTCATCCTTCAGCGTAGTCAAGGCGTAGTCCCCAAGTCGCTTGCCAAAATGGTTCATGAGTCGATCACGAGAATGAATCAGGATGACCTCCTTGCCCGGATAGAAGTCCTTGATGTCACTGGCAAGTTCGACACCCACGGCTCCGCCACCGACGATGGCAATTTTATGGCTCGCCTTGATGGTCTGCTGGATATGCTGTAGCTCGTGACAGGCCTCATCGCGCTCCGTGGAAGCTACCTGCACAGGCAATGGCTGAGATGACCCTGTCGCGATGGCGAGGTAGGTGTAATAGATACTGTCTCCAGACGCTAGCAGTACTTGGTTCTCCGTGATCGCAACGGCCCTGTCCTGGATGCGAGTGAATATTCCACCAGGCGCTCCCTTAGCAACACCGTCGTAGGGAATGAAAGCCATGTGCTCATGTCCTGTTAAAACAGAATACCGTGGGAAATTGAACGAGTAGTTGAGGTGAGAGTTCTTCTCGATCCACACAGCCTTGTATCCAGTTGGCAGTGTCTCGGCCAGCCGGTTCACGAGCTCGATGCCTGCGAAAGATCCACCCAGGACCACAACGTTCTGCGCATCAGGTGTGTTGCGCCATGTCCAACTATGGCCGTATGTAGCGACGCGTCGGACAGCAACACGGCCAAAATGGGGGACAAAGAAGCCGACTGCTTTGATGAGAACTTTGAATATGTCGGAAGACATCGTGTGCGGTGTTTGGTTTGAGAATTGGGAGATAAGAAGTGACAGGTGCAGATAGGCCTTAATCTCAATTATCAGATCTAACCAGATGGACAGCGCCAACTATTTGGAAAACCTTTAAATACTTGAGGTGGATTGTCACAGCACAGCGAGGGAGTTTGAATGTCATGAAGATGTGATTCTTTGAAATAAAACAGCTTGAATTTTCCAAGAGGGCATGCGGCTCTTCTTATATGCAGGGCTACAACGCTAGCTATATAAAAAAGAGGGTGTATATTATTAAGGAACACCATCTATCAAGCTAAGACTATTCTACTACTTAATCTATACTATGTAAGGTAATAAAGTAGTGCCTCTTTAACTTTTAAAAGTATATTTTTATTTAAAGAGTTTAAATTATAAAAGTTTAATTATAATCTTATTTAATTAAGAACTTAAATCTAATATATATAAGTGTTTTATACTCATTTTAATCTATCTTTAGATCTCTTTTAATTATATTATAATTTGCATTAAGTAGTAGAAGTGGTAGATGTAGTAGATGTAAGATGTAATACAAACCCCCTTTCGTATGCCTTCGGTAACATCCGCCCAATGGTACGAAAGTCCACAGCACACGGAAGTTCCGCGGAGGTTTTTTTTCTTGGCACACAGCCCTACGGAGATCTGTGGTCCAAGCTTGTAGGCCAAGCTTTCTCCCCGCGGAGCTCATCTCCGTGGAATGAGACTGTGCCCATTTGGTCGCTTCATTCACATCTTCATCTTCATCTTCGTATAAAGAAGTTCCTGCACTTTTTTCTTACCGAGTTACACAGAAAATCCAACCTGGTTACCTGTTGAGTGAAAACCCAGAGATCACATCCGAGCGCTGAAATCAAAATGGTCGAGCCAGAGACCGAAGTTCTCGAATCGACTTTTGACACCGATGTTGAGCACGATTCTGCTGCCATCAAGACACCTGATGAGAAGTCAAATGATCCCAATGTGGTCGATTTCGAGTCGCCGGATGATCCTGCTAATCCGATAAACTGGTCGACAAGAAAGAAGTTCTTGAACATCTTGATCGTGTCCTTGATGACGCTCCTCTCGTATGAAGAGCTTCTCTTTTCTCTTCTTTCTTAAACTTGCACAGCAGATTAACTTCAGATTCTTTGCAGGCCAACCACCTCTACCGTCTGCTCTCCCGTGGCTACGGACATCATGAAACACTTCAACACAACGAACGAGACTCTCGGAGCTTTTGTGACTACAGTCTTCTTGATCGGCTACACCTTCGGTCCTTGTGTCATTGCACCCTTGTCGGAAATTTACGGCAGAGTCATTCTTTACAAGATCTGCATCGTGCTTTTCATTGTCTTCAATGTGGCTTGTGCCTCGGCAAACAGTATGGGATCTCTCATCGTCTTTCGACTGCTCGCTGGTATCATGGGTTCCTGCCCCGTCACACTCGGTCCCGGCTCCGTCGCCGATATGACTACGGCTGAAAAGCGAGCCGGAGCCATGTCAGCCTACGTGATTGGCATTATTCTGGGTCCTTCGATCGGACCAATCGTCGGTGGATACTTGAGCCCTGCGGAAGGATGGCGCTGGGTATTTTGGCTTATGGCTATCATCATCGGTGTGATAGCAATTCCGGTGATGTTTCTTGCAGAGTCGTACCCTTACGTGATTTTGAAACGCAAGACAGAGAAGTTGCGCAGTGAGACTGGAAATACGCATCTACGGTCAGCATTAGATACGGGCAAGACTCCGCGTCAGCTTTTTGCCTTTTCCATCTGGCGTCCATTGAAAATGCTCATCTCGCCGATTATATTCTTGCTATCGCTCTATTGTGCACTCGTCTACAGCTACCTTTACTTGTGCTTCACCACTTTCCCGGTACTTTTAAGCGACGAGTACGGCTTTGGGAGTGGACCGTCAGGCCTAGCGACTCTGGGGCTGGGAATTGGTTCTATTCTTGGGCTGTTCATCTCCGGTGGCACCTCAGATAAGGTCTCCAAGTATCTGACCAAAAAGCATGGTGGAGAGGCCAAGCCAGAGTACCGACTCCCCGTGCTGGTTATCGGTGCCTTCGTCACGCCTATTGGCCTGTTCTGGTACGGATGGACAGCGTACTACCGCACTCACTGGATTCTTCCTATCATCGGCACAGGATTTATCGGCGCCGGGATGGTTATTGCATTCGTGAGTGGAAACATGACTGATTCGATACCGATGAAATGTCCTGTGTGCTAACTTCATTCAAGATGGCCACCACTATGTACCTCGTCGACGCCTTCACGATATACTCGGCCTCAGCGACAGCCGCAAACACCATCTTGCGTTGTCTCTTGGCAGCTTTGCTCCCACTCGCTGGCCCTGCTATGTACGCAAAGTTAAACTATGGCTGGGGAAATTCGCTCTTGGGATTTCTCGCTGTCGCTTTCATACCGGTGCCTTTCATTTTCTACCGCTACGGCCAGCGCATTCGCGAGTCCAATCTCTTCAAGATTAAGTTCTGAAGATATCAGTTGCTAGTCTGTACCAAATTGCTTGCATCTAATTCTGCCACAGAAGCTTTCTTGGCTGGCATATTGATGATATGTCACAGAAAATGAGGCCCCAAGCTTGTCGTGCTGACTAAGCTTCCTGTATATATACTGTAAATATTGCTCGTTTTAGAATTTTAGAGCTTCTTCTTCTTCTGAATAGACAACGTTCTAGAACCACTTGCTGCCACGTTCCTGTGCGCGACACGATAACAATTTTCAGGTGGCAATTGCAAGACTTACACCCTTATCTACTGCGACACTAGCCTGCATGCAAGGTTAGGTGATTAGTTATTCTAACGTAGTTTAGAACAAATCAATCAAGTAGTGTTGGCAATAATATAGTGATATCGTATTGCGTGATATTAGATTCAGTATAATTATCCCAAGTACACATGCATCACGTAAATAGAGAAGGTTAAATTTAATGTTCTCTGTATAAATCAACTCTAATAAGTTTAGCGAGAATAAAGATATAAAAACCTTAATGAAGTTCTTTAAAGTATATAATATAAAACGCACGGCCAAACATAAAATATTTATATAAATAATACATAAACAATATCGGCAATATAGTATCGCTATATTGTTGCTAACAAATCAATTAACCTTTACCTCTTACTTATAGTTTATTCCTAGGGACTAATATAGAGAAACAAAGACCATTAATCCTTAAAGTTTATTATCTAAGATTAGCTTCATAAATGCTGAAAGCATGGTACCAACAAGAAGGATCTTCTTGAAATTTGTTTAATATTAGAAATATAAAATCCCGAATAACTAGGCATGTCCAAAGGTCTACAATTAGTGCAGACGAAGCAGAGCGAAAAAAAGAAAAAAGAAAAAGACTGTTGACAACCCAAATCAAAATCTTCACTGAAAATAAACCTTTGTATTCTTGTTTCCAGACTTGGTAGCTGGGACAAAGAAATCGCCAGCTAGCTCGATTTCTGCGGTAGGGGTAACCAGCTGAATCCGGGGACCTTCGTTAGAGGCGGGGAAGCGAGCGAAGATAGCACCCAGGGCCATGTACGAAGTTCCGCATATGCCAACTTTATTCCAATGCACTGACGGGCACCATTGGAGAAAGATACCAGGTATTGATCTAGGAGGGGGGTTTTCCAGCCAGCGCTCAGGTTAATACTGGAGTGGCTGTGGGAACAGCTTCGGGTTCTGATGAACCGACACAGAATCCAGGGATATCTTTGTACCTGGAGGAATTAGCAGTCTAGTCCCAGGTACCTCTAGCACTTGGTTCGGAGCCGCCCGTGGGAGACGACTTGTCACACCGTATGACAATCGCAAGGCTTCCTTGATGCAAGCTGAGAGATATGGGAGCTGTTCTAGTTCCCTAAACTCGAGAAAGATCTTATCACCCTTGGGATTCTTGATCTCGCTCTCCAATCGCTGTCGAATTGTTGTGTTGAAGAGAATATTCGCGATACTCACAACCAATGTCCATGCAGTTGTCTTCGTGCCAGTTCCTACGACCACCATGCCTTCCTGCCACATACGCTCGAGCTTCTTCTTAGGGTTTAGGGTAAGGACAAGATCTAGGAATGAGGTGCTCTCTTCCTTTTAATACTATCTCTCCCGGACTAATTTATTTCTTGGTTAGACCATGAGACAATACGGAGGTAAGCAGCCTCGTGGTAATTTGAACCCAAAAGTCTGCGAGGCCTGCCGGAGATAACGATGCTTAGAGTAAAGCTTAGCGTCCTGGATGCCTATTTGTTCTATCGTGTTTTGCAGCGGTATGGCTGAACCGAAGAACTTGATACTTAGTGATCATCAATATTTTCATGGGCCAATAGCACCACATTCAGAAATATAATGATATGTTTTTTTTTTCAATATTACGGCCATTCAGAGCTTGAGCTGGATGCCGCTAGATTACCGCTGACACTCCGCTGACACCCCGCGGAAATTCCGTGGAAAATTCCGCGGACTGTGTATCTCGTGGAAAGACGTGCCACTTTGGACCCTCAGCCGGCCAGAATGCTCGCATTGACAGGCCAGACACATTGGCAGACCATACTCTTCAGCAGCAGCAGCAGCAGCAGCCTCCCCTGAGCATTCCTCCCCTGATATCTCCAGCAGGTATTTCTAATATTTCTGATATTTCTAATAATTCTAATCAGGGACGGCTACTCGAGGAAATACAGTCGCTCCGGAGGCTAGCGACGGACTTAGAAAGGCGCGTGGTTCAGACCATCCACCAGCACCAGCCCCAGCCACAGCCAGTTGATGATGATCATCATGGTGGGGAGGAGTACCGCCTGTCACCGTCGTCACCCGGCTCGGGCCGTCCCCACGTGGATCTGGCGCGATCGTCAGGATCGTCAGGATCGCCGGGCCTACACCAGGTCAAGGAGGTAGTGGCCCATCTCGAGCGGGTTTCCATGGTCCAAAGCGTTCGGGTAGGCAATACATACAATACATACACACGGACCTTGTTGTCTGTCTGCCACTGCTGCAGCTTGCTGATCTTGGCCTGCAGGAGCCAATTCACCTTGATGATGACATCGTAATCAAGATCGAGCGCATCCGGAACATCCCACGAGCTCCAAGTTTCACCGTCGAGGAGGGCAAGCCAGCACGTTGCATCTGGCTGCCACTTCAAGACGAGGCTCGCTTGATTCTGGACAAATTTATTACCAACGTCAGCTACATACACCATGTCGTACACCATCCTTCTCTTCCGGCCACTATCGTTGATGTCTATCGGCAGATCGAAAGCCGGGAGCCGATCAACCCAGGCCATCTTCTTCTCCTTCTTGGCATTGTCGCCAGCACGACTGAAGTATGGTCACCGCACGATGATGTCGACAGCGAGGACTCTATCTTCCCATCTGCGCGTCATGCCAATGCGCAAACTCCCCTGTGGATTAAGGCTGCAATGGATGTTCTCAAGAGCGGCCAAAATGGTCCGGCACTTGCATTAGAGACAGTTCAGGGAATAATTCTGTTATCTTTTGTTGTGAGCAACACGGAAGGCGTCTCCCTCCGTTACAGGTCATTATTATCTACCGGTCTACTATTGAGCCGTGAGCTAAGCCTACATCGCATCGATCACGAGTCAAACGCAGCTTCCGCGAATACAATCCGAGCCGAGATCGGTCGTCGCGTGTGGTGGTACCTTGTTGCTACCGACTGGTATGTAATTTCCCTTCTCCCTTGTTAGCTAGGATTTTAACATGACCGCAGGCTGTTGGCTGTACTATATGGTGGCCCAAGTGAGGGTGTGTACCAGACCCACGAACGGCACATGATAGTCAAGAAACCACGGAACATAAACGATGTAGACCTTGCGGACGGGTACCAGATGGAGCTGCCAGTAACCCAACCAACTGAGATGTCCTACTTTTTACAACGCATCCGCATGGCAGAAATCGCACGGGGCATCGTTGACCATAGCCCAATGGCCGCGACTAGCTCTGGTAGGCCAGGTTATTCGCAGATCATGCGAATGGACTTCCAACTTGATCAATTCATCCATGATATTCCTTTCTTCTTCAACCTCGACAATTACGAGAACTTCGAGTCCACGTCCACCAGCATTTTCGTTCACGCCTACCTGCTCAACTTGGTCATCCATACCCAACGTTGTAAGCTGCACCTCCGGTACCTCACATCCGGTCCGAACAACAACCCGGCGTACACCACCTCACGAGACATCTGCCTCAAGTCCGCACGCCAGCTCATACGAGCCGAATCGCAGCTCGAGCGCGCCCAGCACCCTTTTGTACTCATACGGCTTCGCTTATCGGCAATGCTGTATGGCGTCTTTCTAGCTAGCATTGCATTGCTGATGGACGCCTACATCAACGGGTCCGGCCCATTACAAGATGAAATCCGTCATGGCGACGTAGCCGAAGCTCTACGTATCGTCGAGAGTGCACGAAGCCACTCTTGGGCTACAGAGAACCTTCATCAATCGCTCACACAGGTTTTAGCTAAATATCGCGCCCAGCAGCCGCAGCAACTCACACAAGCTGCAACAATTCCTCTTCCAGTGCCAGTGTGTCTACTGGTACTTCTACGCCAGTGATGAATGCTGCGACCACTTAAACGTTCCCAAGACCCGATCAGCTACCCATGTCGACTTCAGGAGGAATGTATAGCAGGGTTACCATGCCACTCATGCTAGATCAAATGCCCATCAGTCAAACACCACATGGCAATCAACTGGCCCAGAATCTGGAGGAATTGATGTATACGGATGGTTTTCAGTGGGATGATTTATTGGATATTCATTCAGCCTCATTTTTTTGATTGTAAGTATAATAGGCCAAATGATAAACAGCGTACTACGTCTAATAATACAGTGTATTCAGTCACTAATCTCTGCCCCCCTTCTACAATGAGAGGTTTTACTCTTTATAATCGTCGGGCTCGCTTAGACCTTCCTAAACTGGATTATAGGCTTCCGACTCCGGAAATAATAGAGTACAGCCTGTAACCTGTCGTATAGCCCTTTTGCCTATCGCTAAACTTTATTTCCGGGGTATTAGCTAGCCTAACCAATTCCTATGACTTGTTGCCGTGACCTGCGTAAAGGGGTTCGATTCCCTATTCTGGCTCCTAGTGGCAGTATCACCTCTCCGGCGGATGAAGGCTTTTCCTTGACTCCCAAACAAGAACAATAACTACGCTAGATTTATGAGATAATGACCCATCGGGAATGACTTATAAGCGGACAATCAGGTGTGTTCCGCGATACAACTTATACACGGCCGCGAAAACCAAAGATGGTCTCGCGTAGCGCCGTGTCTCGGTCTATGGGACTGTCGATGCGAATGGTGATTCATCAAGCATGTGATCGGTCTATAGTGTGTTTTTTGCTCGTTGTCTCCGTCCATTCACCACCTACCGATCTCTCCAGGCTGAATGCAATAAATCATTAGGCGAGGTCTCTGTACTTTAAAAACGAAAATGTTTGTAAATGTTACAGTAGCTACCCATACCCCATTCCATTTAGATATCATATATCAATAAGAACAAAATACTGATTTACTCACAGATATAGATTATCCTTTGACGTTTTTGCCAAGCTTCATAGTCGAAATATTGCGCTTGAAATCGAAAAGATATTATAACAAAAACAACAGTAACGAAATCAACTCTTGAGTCTCACGCCCATATCACTCTTCCTACTGAATTACCTCTCCTCACAATCTCCTCTCCTCTTCACCTTCACACCAGGGATCATAGGACGCTTCTGCCGCGGAGGGCCTGGGTAATCGGCGCTCGGACGAACGCTGCTCACGTTGCCCATGATCCTTTCGGCGACGTCGAAGCAGGATTTCTGCCTACATGCCTATTAGTACGATACTACTCTAAGTAAGAAAAGGCGCCGGCACTCACACCATCATGGATTTCACTGCACCCTTCCTCTGCTCATTCATTTGGTTGTCCAACTGCTTCTTGAGGTCCTGAATGCGGAAGAATGCATCTGTGCTTCTTTTCGAGGCGGCCGCTGCTGAAGCTCCGCCATAGGCTTGTCCGGATTTGTTTTCGGCCTTGCGAACCTCGTCCATGGCGCCTCGGTAGATATTTTGTTGCGCGGCTATCTGACGTCGTAGGAAATCATTCGCGGCTTGCTCTTGCTGGGAATAAGGCATGATTCAATAGGCTGATCGAGGTATGTAGTGAATAATGATCAAATAGGCACTTACGGATCTTAAGACCAAAGTAACTCCAGGTTGTGTGATGCCTCTATATACATTTAGGTAGCATTTGGTGGCGCGATAGCCACAATTCTTGAACGAATCATCTTGAGCGCATGGAACGAGTAGATTGAAAGCGGACGGACGCCTTACATATTCTAGTACAATAGGATGACGTCATAGCTGAGACACGGGCGACATACCTTAAAGGCAAAACTAGGTTGACTGTAACCCTTGCCTCGGGGGGGTCTCCATTTCAAACAAGCTGATCGATTGTCTAAGTGCTCAAGGTTCCTCTTTCAAAAGCGCTCGCGAGAAAATTCTCCTTCTGTCTATCAGACATAGCGTTAGGATGTGGTCTAAGTTGTCAAAGCCGGAGTAAAGAAATGTTGTACATTAGATGGAAAAGAAGGAGCCGGCATCTGGTGAAGAGGGTCCAGGTGCATTCTACTCTCTACAAAAAGGAATCATAGGCGGCCCTCTATAGAAGCGAAGGCCGAAGGCCGACTGTATCTCACTCTGTCGGAGGAGAAAGCACTCGAAAAGTATTTGAAACTAATGGCTGACCTCGGGAATCCTGTGCGAATCAAGTGCCTACCTGCCCTCGCCTTCAGTATCGCCCGCCAGCGTTCAACAAATAAAGCGACCAAGCCTCCGGGCAAGAACTAGCCTTAGGGCTTCTAGAAGCGTCATCTAGTACTCAAATTACGACGAGTAAGGGCGATAGCCTAGGAACACTAGTAAGGACGATCTACCAGACTATAGAGGTATAGGTGTCAAGTACACGATAGTTACCGCTATCGAGTATATTAGTACAAATAGTAGGTCTTTACTACTAATAATTATATAGCTAGCTACTACCTATCGAAGTAACTAGACTATATTCCCTACCCCTAGATAATACTATATATACTCCGAATCTAGGTACACCAACTCTAAGATTAGCTTAGAGTGGCTTAAGCGTATATTTAATCCCTAAACTAAAGAATAGACTAACTAGAAGCCCTAGGTACTAAGCTAATACCCCTGGAGTCGGAGTATTAGGACTTTTAAACCGAAGCTTCGTACTCGAGGGTAAAATACATTCATACTCGTACTCCTGGTGTTCCGTGCTAGGTGTCTTAAATTCAAATTCCCCACCACCAAAGTCGTCGTCATCCAAGCCTTCAACATCGAAGTCCTCCACTTTGTCGCTGCCGTTTTCCTCGTAAACAGGGTATCCTAGGCTGGATGTTTCGCCCTTTTTAAACGGTTTATGAGATAGCTTTCCCCGATAGTTGATCTCATTCAACTTATATGCGTACACAAAATCCGAAGCTTTCTCGAAGGACTCTCCGCTCGATGAGCTGGGCTTTAATCCGGCCTCCCAACCCGCAGAAACTGGCGCTGCCAAGACACCTGCATCTACAGACGCACCCACGTGCATATGAACAGAGTGCGATTTTCTTTTCACCATCTTAGCCCCATGAGCTATCCTCACACCAGTAATCATATACACCCTACTCTTGAACAACTTTCCCTTGATATAGTTAGGTACGTCGCCATGATGCATTGCTGATGTGACATAGTCTAAGCTTGGAGCAAACACCTTGCTGCTTAGTCTATCGAAATTCCACGACAGTTCGTTGGAGCTTTCAAAGGCAGCTCCTGTGGAGGAGCTTACTGGCAGACCTGTAACTTGGGCCCAGAGGGAAAACATAGCACTTGGATCGTGGCTGTAAGTCGCATTGACTGATTCTTGTGATGTTTCTTCTTGAATAAGAGATGATGGAATAGGGATTGGACCGTGTGGCAACAAGGAGTGTCCGGGCTCAAATGGATGAGCAATAATTTGGCCAAGCTGTAGAGCCCCTCCAGGAGTATACTCTCTAGTCTGGGTAAATATATATCGGCGATGAGTGCGGACCATCGTAGATAGACAACGAATTTCCTAGAAGATGCTCAATTTTGTACCCGGTTTCTGAGGTTGGAATCAAGAATATTTGGGTAATATGCGGTTTACAAATTTTTCTTGAGCGTGGGCGAGAAAGACCGCCTTTGTATACTGTACAGTATTTCAGCTGCTCGAGCTGGGCTGTGCTAAGCTGCGGGCATGGTAGAATGCACTGCCCCGCCGCTAACCCTCCCCTCCAAGCAAAATCTGCTGCTATCGACCGCCGTAGAGGATCAACCACCTCAACTCACCTTCTCAGCCGCAGCAACTCGAGCTTTTTATTATCGAACGTTACGAACCGGATTCTTACGGCACAAAGCCGTGCGCGTCAATGTCTCTCATTAATCTGCCATATCGCCTCCCACTCTATGGCTACTCCATTAAGCGACCCGGAGTTGTTATCAGTACTCGCAGAGTCAGCGAACTCATTCTGGAAGAGGCTTGTCGCAAATCCCACCGCGGAAAGCTATGAAAATGTTGCGAAGCAAATTCAGGATGTGGTTACTCGCACCGAAGTTAAAATCTTCTTTGGAGATCTTCGATCCGAGTTGAGGGCTTTGGCATACCAGATGAAGCAATTATATAGCCAAGGCACTCAGCCAGATGATAAATTTTGGGCTAAGCTCCAGAAGATATCCAAGATACTCAACAGAATGATATCTACCTCGATTTTGGATGAGGTATTGGACAAAGACAGACAAGATCTGAACCCATTATTCATTGAACACCGGGTAAATTCTGCCATAGAGCATCAACTTACAACTCATTATCTTATTATACAACGCTAACGCTGTTTAACACAAATAGGATGGCCAAAACGACTTGCAATCCAAGAAATATTCCAATTTGGAACGAATAAAGAGTTATCTCGAAATAGCCCCAAACAATGGGCAACATCTAAGCAACAATCCCTCACTTCTTCGATCCGATTACCCTACGGACAAATGTCTAAAGCTGATAAAGCGGTTGAAGACTTGCAATAGCCTGGTTAAGAATGTTCTCCCAGGGGATGTCCAAAATGATGGGGTGCTGAAGACGCGCTTCTTTGACTCGGAAGGGTTTCGGAGGATAAGAGAGCGTGCCCTGCATCTCCACACACTCCTCCACAAGACTTGGCCTTGTACGTGCGGTGCAGATCATAATGAAACCTTGGGAGAATGTTGTAAACAGGCAAAGCTTCGCCTAGGGCCTCTATGGAGCCAGGCCAAGTCGTCTTCACTGGAATTTGATGTGCTCCTTTGGGGGGAAGAGATCCTCCAGGAGTGCAGAATATGCCTAGACGCCCGGGAGTAAGTGAAGCTTTTCCAACAGTCAATTTTTGTATGCTAATGTTGTTGCTTTGACTAGGTTAAACGAAAAAAAAGACATGAGAGCTTGTCTAGTCCGTAATGATTGCCAGGACGTACGCTTAGATCTAGCCGTCGACAGCAACGGCGTCTTGTGGGAGCGCGTACCTAGCCTGCCTCGGTCGCTCATACCCCGGGCACCATGAGCCCAGAAGAGATAACCCTCAGAGACCTTGTCGAGCAGGGTGTTGAGTTTACGCTGAAAGAGAAAAGGATCCTAGAAGTCATCCTTGCGAACTCATTGTTGCACCTTTACGAAAGCCCTTGGCTAAGCCCAATCTGGGGGAAAGAGAGTATATCATTCTTCTATGACTATCAGACTGGCTCTGGCTTTGCAAATTTCAGACGGCCATATATCTCCACGATGTTTGGAAACCAAAGTAGCTGCGGTGAGGACCCTCGAAAATCACGCAATCGACTACATCCACACCCAAATCTTCTTTCTTTGGGCATTGTTCTACTTGAGATTGAGCTAAGTGAGCATATTGCCGACATTTCTCGAAGCCCCGAATTTCAGTCATATCTTCAAAAGCCGAACGTCAATACACCTGAGTTGATAGCAAGGCATCTGTTCAAGGAATATGAAAAGCGTGCCCGCCCGACAGACACGAAGCCTATTGAAAAATGCCTGGACCACAATGCATTTAAAACTTCGAAGACATCATTCGATGATGTCGCCTTTGTAAAGGCCGTCTATGACACAATTGTGTATCCTTTGGAGCAAGATTTACTAGCTGGATGGGGCGAACCGTCTATGACGACCGAAAAGTTGGAAAGCATACTCCTGGAACAGCCAACGAACCCAGTTCTGGGCGTTGGCCTGCGAAATGATCATCACATACTGGCTAAGCATATGAGCCATTCTACTCATCAGGTAACCAAATCACATTTCTCAATTAGTCCCCCGGTCAAGATTCAAGAAAACTTCATGTTTACCAGCCATACACCCTTGACGCCGATGCCTGATATTTCTTCCGCATGTTGTCTGATAGACGCTGGCAGCATAATGAATGTTTCAGAGACGTCGTGAGCATTCCTCAACCACAGTTCATAAGACAAATTTTGCTAACTCGCCCCTCAGCATCCAAGGGGCCAGTTCGTGGTTCCGAGATCTTCAAACTGCTCATGCACTTTTAGAGACCGCCACCAGAAAATACCCTTTAACGAAAAACGACAAAGCAAACATGGTGAAGGTTGCTATCCTTGATACTGGAATTGACCTCACACACCCAGTATTTCGTCCCTACTTGGAAAATGGACAAGTTTCACAATGGATGGATTTTGTGGATGGAGGAGAAGACATCGTTGATTGCATTGGCCATGGTACACACACTTCGCATTTGCTCTTGAAGACGGCACCTTTTGCAAAAATATTTCCCTGTAGAGTCTTCAAGACCACAGTGGCTGAGAGCAACACGGCATCCTTAGTGGCGAAGGTAGGCTTTCCTACAACTCATGAGCCTGTGGAGAGAGTTTCACTGATAGCCTTAGGCAATATATCACGCTGTCCAAGAATGGGGCGTCGACATCATTTCAATGTCATTTGCATTCCCAGACGAAGAGGAAGAAATACAGGATGCGATCGAATACGCAACTACGAATGCTGCCAACAGAGCACTGATATTTGCGGCGGCATCCAACAATAGGGCTAACGAGCAAAATCCGATTGGCTATCCGGCTCGAGTTAAAGAGAATACGATATGCGTCAATTCATCCACAGGACAAGATAAGAAGTCAGACTTCAGCCCTCATGGCCATTTTGGCCGCGAAAATTTTAGCACAATAGGAGAGGGCCTTGAGGCAGCGTGGCCACTTGAACTAAATAACAACAAAGAGCAGAGGTGTCAGAGTGGGACTTCTTGCGCAACCCCTCTCGCAGCAGGGACTGCCGCACTGGTTCTAGAGTACTCGAGACAAAAGTCGTTTCCAAAGATCAGAAACGCAGAGCGTTTGAAGCGGCTTCAGGGAATCAAGAAGGTACTATTTGAGTGTATGACCGAGCGAAATCGCGACCACAGGTATAACTATATCCGGCCCTGGCTTTTATTGGCAGGTGATCCGGTTCACATAACTAGTAGAATAACCACAGCACTTGCAAATATGCATGGCTAGTTAGAGACAATATACATTCCCCGTAATTGGAGAGGAGCATCTTGAAATATACCTCTATTTTGCATGGTAATGATGTGCATAGAAACGCAATGGCGCCTTATTGCGAATCTGCCTCATCTGCGCAGTCGCCGGAAATCGGGTGCCGTACTGAGTCAACTACATGGAGCTGAAAACTGTACAGGATTGAGACAGATTCGAACAGTTATTCATCACCACCGTCTAGGATGTCCCACAAGCTTTCATTTACTCTGTGTTATTCCAAATGCCATCAGTTGGTCAAGTCCAAGCTGTTCAAACACAATTCCCACGATACACGGTGTGATTAAGACACCACTCCACGCCATGAACGCGTTCAAATAAATACGCTTTATCAACGTTCACCGCTGCGGCATCAAATGTAGCGGGATATGGCTATCTCTTCAAGCTCGGGTGACTGTTTGAAGTTACTTCAAGATGCAGTTAACACCTTCCCTGGTCACTGGGCTGAGAACCAGTTGTTCCGATTCAACGTATGGGCCGCAAACAGTGCGGCTCTAGCACACGGTAGGGCTTCAATGGACCATCGACTAGAGAGCAACCCGGAGCTTCAGCTGATGATGGTCGAATCTCTCGACGTCCTGAAAACGCACTTGACCAGTAAGCATAAAAGCCCTTTTGGAAGAAGAAGGCGGATATTGAACATTTTCTGTAGCCTTATCTATGGTGCATGGGGACGGTGAATACCTCACGAACTCCCTCGAGGATCTGACAGTTCGTGATGAGTCCGTTGACCCTATGTCAGAAAGACTTCCGTCTCTCCAACCTGACTCATCATCGTCTTCTTCTATCTCGTCATCTTGCTCTTCGCCTTCCGCCTCCTCCGCAATCCCTGAAGCTGGCCCGATTTTCTCTGCCAGGCAAACTGTCTTGTCAAAAACACAGAATGCCGTCGAGGAGACGCTGGATCGACTATTTAGGCTATCAGCTATGATCCGCAAAGCTGCGATACATAACCGCCATGCAAAAGCTGCAACATTTGTCGAGTTTGATGCAGATGGAGGCAACCTGACTACAGTATTCAAGAGCCTTGCTACCCAGATTGTTAAGCATGTATTTCCGAACGCAAATGAAGACCTCCGAGAGCGTCTAGCAGAAACTATAAGTTTGAGGCAGAGGCAGTTTGCTTACTCTCGAAGGCACCATCGAGATAAATATGCCATGAAGGATGTTAACATACCATCGAACAAACCTACGACTGAGCCTCTGAACATCATGGGGCCTCGTTTGCTTCAGCCAAACTCACGTGATTCCATAATAGAAGGAACATCTAGGAAACGAAAATTCGGTACCCTAAGTGAGGTTCCAACTCAATCGAGTGCCTCCGCCGTGGACCCGACACTGACACCTAGACAATTTCCTACCAGTACTCCATCGGTATCAAGTGCTGGCCGCACAAAGATAGAAGTAAACAAGTTTGTTCTTCCTCGCCCACCCGAAATTCGACATGGGAGTAACGAGTTCGAATGCCCGTTCTGTTTTATTGTGCAGCCCGAGAGTGTAGCGAAAGAGGAAAACTGGAGGTTAACTTAGCCCTTCTATCATATCTGGCACGATTTGCTTACATGTAAACAGGCGTCATGTTATCAGAGATATCGAACCATATATTTGCGTGCTTGACAACTGCTCTCGGCCGCACGCTCTCTTCAGATCCAGAAGGGACTGGGTACTCCATGTGGAGTCTGAGCATTCCGAATCAAAATGGGCTTGTACAGCTGCTGTTCACGAAGAAGATCTTATTTTTGACTCAGCGGAGGACTTTCAAGAGCACATGCGTCTGGATCATTCCGAAGGATTTGAAGAGTTGCAACTTCAAGCGCTTACAGAGTCCAGCCTGGTCTTAAGTAGGGCCACTGGAATATTAGATGTCAGTCCACTCTGTCAAGGCTCCCTGGATGATTGTCAATTACAGGTTCGGGCGACGGTCATGGAAATTCAGAAGAACCAAATGCGGCGCAAGAGAATGATGAACCTCACCAGAGCCAGATCATTTATTGAAGTCATGGAAGAGTATGGGAAAGTCATCGAGGTCTTTCTCAGTACTGCATCGATTATGTAAGCCCATTCCCAATTCAAATGTCTTGCATTGAGCCATGCATCCTATTCAGCCCTAGCCGTTGTCTAACTAACTACCGTATCTTTCAGGTGCTTTGTATGGGGCCCGATGAAATTTTGCCTCCAGGTAAGAGACCTCATTTATAAAAATTGGGACAATGATCTCACTCATGTTTTCCTCCGTCCCACCTGAATTTCAGTTGTTCTTGCCTGATGGGCACAGAGGCAATGAGCACAACTCGTGGAAGTTATTTGATTTAATTTGAGACGTTCGTTCTCGCTCTCGGCCAGTTTGATCTTTACCCAGTCGGCCTTCTCTAACAGTTGGTGAAGATTGCCAGTGGATGGGACGAGTCCTTAGACGTGATCTTGGATGCTTATAAGCAATTGGCGGAAAATATACCCCCTTTGAACCAATACCGTCAGTTTTTTGGAAACAATCCACATATGCCAAAAGTTTTGGTACTCATATTTGATGAAATACTACAATTTCATCAGGGAGTCTTTAGGATTTTGAAGAAACCAAGTAAGCTCCAATGTCTTAGATGCTACTCTCGAAAGCTAATGGCTATTAGCATGGAAACAGCTATTCCGGTCGACATGGAAGGACTTCGGAACCCGATTTCAACATATTTTGGACAGTCTAAGCAGGCATAGAATACTCATAGAGAGCCAGGCAAATCTGGCCCAGTTAGAGGAGGCGCGCATTATACGTGCCAACAACCAGAGTGCATTTGAATCGATGGAAAGTGATAATCAGAGGAGGATGCTTCTTCCCGTATGTAATTTCGAGGCGACTCACTCACTATCAAGTTGGGAACCATTTTGTGTGAACACTAACGGGACATACGGTGGTGTTAGAGCGAGAGGTGGAGTTAGAGAGAAGTTACGTGATTTTTAGGGTTCTTTAGGCTTAGATTATAATAGAACAAAAATAGATATAAATATAAAGGATATACTATTCTACTTACCTATATTAGGGCTTTTAAATAAGCCTACTCTAGCCCGATTTAGCCTAGTCTAGCTAAAGTTATAAGAGGGTAAGTTTACTTAGTAAGAGAATTACTTAGTATTTTATAAAGCTTAAAAATCGTTAGAGTTAGAAGGAGTTTTATATACTATTAAAATTACCTAAATTTAGACTCTTAAATAAGCCTATACTAGCCCGATTCGGCCTAGTTTATTCTAAGTTAGTAGAGGGGTAGGTATACTTAATAAGAGAATTACTTAGGGCTTTATTAAAGGTTAAAAATTATTAGAGTTAGAAGGAGTTTTATATACTATTAAAATTACTTAAATTTAAACTCTTATAAAGTATAAAAAGTATTAGTACTAGTAGGTTTCTTATATAGTTTTAGAATTACTTAAATTAAGGTTATTAAATAAGTCTATACTAGTTTAATTTAGTCTAGTCTATTCTAAGTTAAAGAAGGGGTAGTCTTCTTAGTTAATAAATAACTTTAGACTTTTATAAAGTATAAAAAGTATTAGTACTAGTAGGTTTCTTATATAGTTTTAGAATTACTTAAATTTAAACTCTTAAATAAGTCTATATTAGTTTAATTTAGTCTAGTTTATATAAAGTTAAAAGAGAGAGATTTATTTAATAAAAAGAAATCTTTATATCTATCTCTTATTACTTAACTAACC
>PDUO01000047.1:358572-407908 GCA_003008705.1 Pezicula radicicola | reverse complement strand
AGGTAAAAGAAATTCTAGTTAAAGCTTATAATAGTATTAATAAAGTTAAGAGATATTATACTCTATTAAGATATATATATAAAATACTATAAAAGGAGTTAGAAGGTAAACCTCTTAAAAAAGAATTTATTCTTTAGATAGTAATAAAAGCTATTAATAACTCTATAGAGTTAAATAGACTTATCCTAACCCTTCTTATATTTAATACTTATCTAAGGATATATAAAGATAATATACTATTATCTTTAATAGTAAAGAGAGTAAAAGTACTTAGTAATATAATAAAGAAAGTATATAAGATATATATATAAAGATAAATTAATAATATAATATTAATATAGAATAGTCCTTATATAATAGAGATATTAGACTTATTACTCCTCTCTAATATTAAAGTATAGAGAGAGGATAATAGATAGAAAGGGTTATATAAACTATTAGTAATTATAGAGAAGATATATACTATAGATATATTATATAGATCTACTAATTTTAGATTAATAGTAGTAAAACCTTTCTTTATTAAGGAAATTTAAATAGAACTAAGGACTTTAAAAGTAATAAATATAACTCTAAAGATAACTCTAAAGATAATATAACCCTAGGAATAAACCTAAGAATAGAAAATACCTATAGTTATAATATCTTAAAGGAGTATATAAAATCTAGAATAAAATATATCTAAATTATTTCTTATTATATTATAAGAAGATAAGGAAGTTATAATATTATTCTTAATTTAAAAAGAATAGAGTAATATAGATTTATCTATAAAATTATAAAAGAAAGGAATTATTACTATATTAGAAAAACTATTTAAAGTATCTATAAGAAAAGAAATTAATACTCTTATTAAAAAAGATATATTTAAATTTATATAATTTAATCTAAAGGTATATTAAAAGTAAATTTTTAATTCTTATCTTATATATAAGATAAAAGAGAAAGGGATAATAACTCTATATAAAAAATTATAACTTATTATCTAAGTATATAATAATACTAGAAAGGAGTTTATCCTTATATAGTTATTTATAATCTAATAAGTAAGTTAATAATTAATATTTACTTTAGTACTATTATTTACTTTATATAGTATTATACTATTCTATTAAGATATTATATAAATTTATATATAGTTAATTATAAAACTTATAAGATAAATTTTAGTAAGGATTCTAAAGGATATTAAGTATTAATTTCTAAAGAGTATAATTATAATTATATAAAAACTATTATATAGAGTACTAGAAGTTAGAATATACTAGTAAACTATATATAATAAGTACTATAGAGAGAAACTCTCTATATAACTATCTTTATATAATTTATATTTATTTATTATAATAATATAAGATACTTTTAAGGTTATAGGGATATAAATAAATAATACCTTAATTTTTAAGAATAATAACTTTTAGAAACTTAAGGAATTAAAACTTAAGAAAGTTAACTTCTTAGTAAAACCTATTAAAATTCTTTTATATAATATACTACTAATCTTTAATAGTTATATACTTTCTTAAAGAGAGAATAATATTATTCTTCTAAAATAAAAAGGATAAGTAAAGAAGATAGAACTTATTAATATAAATTTAATAGACTATATAAAGGAATATAAAAGATAAAGAGTATAAGAAGCTTATATTTTATTTATATATTAGTTAGAAGTAAGCTTTAACCTTTTAGTTATTATATAATACTAGGAACTAGAAATAAATAAGATAAAGATAATAAATAAATAACTCTCTTAGTAATTAAATAATATCTAAAGAGGAATTTAATATATATTATTTAATCTTATATATATAAAGATATTTATCTTTATAGATAGATCTTTTATTAATAATAAGAACCTAAGCTTATAACTTAGTTTTATTATTATATTAGTAAATAAATCTATAACTTTATATAAATAAGAATATTTTAAAATTAAAAGAAACTTAGTTTACTAGAGTAATACTAAAAGTAAATAAGTAATAAGAAGTATTCTTACTTTTAAAATCTATAGTATAGTAGTAGAGGTTAATATAGATATTACTTTAGGTAATATAATTAATATAATTATATTATAATTCTCTTTACCTCTAGTACTAATTATAGTATATATTAATTTATACTTATTATATAAATATCTTATTAAGCTTAGAATAATAAAAGAGAAAAGACTTATAATTAATATTATAACTTTATAATAATTATATAAATAAAGAGAACTTATTAAAGTCTATTAAATAAATAGTAATAATAATCTAGTAGATATAATAACTAAGAGTAATCTAAATAGTATACTAAAAATATTCTTTAATATAAATAAACTCTTTATATATATTAAGAGATAGATTAAAAGAGAAAAGTAATTAGAGATAGATTTATTTTATTTTAATTTAATTTATTTATACTTAGTTATTTATTTATATTTAGATTTTTCTTTTACTTAGTTATAAGTTTTTCTAGTTATCTACTTATTTATTAACTATATATATTTTTAATAAAATATTCTATTTTTCCTTAAAGGTAATTTTCTATAATATTTACTTTATATTTTATTTTAGTATTTTAAACTAATAGTTAGATAGATATATTATTATAGGTATATAAAGTACCTATATATATATATAGTTATATATTTTATTTTTTATTATATAGGATTTAGTTACTTATTTACTAGAGAGGTATTTTAATTATTAAAGGAGAATTAATTAGATATTTCTTATTTAACTATTTATACTATATACTAAAGTATTATATTAAAAAATAACTAAAAACCCCTTACTACTAATTAGATTATACTTAGTAATTACTTATAAGTTCTAC
This sequence comes from Pezicula radicicola, assembly GCA_003008705.1. Classification (NCBI taxonomy): domain Eukaryota; kingdom Fungi; phylum Ascomycota; class Leotiomycetes; order Helotiales; family Dermateaceae; genus Pezicula; species Pezicula radicicola. The sequence goes on along the minus strand of PDUO01000047.1, from coordinate 405,091 downwards.
TCTTCTTATTATATCTAAAATTATTACCTCTAAGTCCTCTACTTATTATTAGAGCTTATAGTACTATAGTCTTAAATATATTACTACTATTATTAGAGTCTCTATCTAGATAAATATTAACTTCTTTAATAGACTTCTTCTCCTTCTTTAATTATTATATAGATAATAAACTAATAGAGATTATTAGATCCTTATTTATACTTCTAGTACTAGTATATATACCTTATATACTAGAGAAATCCTTTTAAAAGGAAGAGTAAGAATTATCTATACTATATAAATTAAAGAGTATAGATCTTATAAAAGTAAATACTATAGATAATTAGAAGAGTAGATATAAAACTTTAAAAAGTACTTATAATATTTATATTATAATCTAGCTTAATTTAATAAGTATCCTCTATATATACTACTATTAAATTCTAGTCTATATATAATATAAATACTAAAATAAAGATCTCTCTATCTACTAGTAGAATATCTAATATATAGATTTTACTTATACTTCTTTTAGATTATCTATACTAGATATCCTTAAAGTCTTTAGGGATAAGTCTAATCTATAATTATACTCTTCTTACTATATCTTATAGATAAGTATAGCTTAAGGAATATATATATACTATCTCTAGTATACTAATATATAAAGTTATAATTAGTTAGAGATAAATATAAAATAAGTACCTTAATATCTATAACTAGAAGTAGATTACTCTTAGAGTAAACTTATATTAATACTCCTATCCCTTATCTAAAGTAATAACTTAAGTAAATATTAATAAATATCTATATCTCCTTATTATTAAAGATAATAATATAAGTAATAGTAAGTTAAGATATAATAGTTTAAGAAAGTAATATATTAAAGGAAGAGTATAATATAAAGTAAGATATATTATTTTAGAAAGTTTATACTAAAGATAATTTAATATTTTAATATATTTAAGAGATAAAGAGTAGAAAAAGAAGATAGAATATTTATACTCTTACTTTAATTACTAGAGTAGTTTAATTACTTAACTATATCTAATTATTTAATTTAAGTTATTTAAGTAGTAATTACTATATTTAATATTAATATATAAAGATATTAAGAGTTACTTTATAAAAAAGAAGAAGTTACTAGTATTAGAATAATAGTTTATTTTAACTATATATATAAAGTTATATAATAGTTTATACTTTGTTTTAAAATAGAGTACTACTTTATATATTATAGATAGAATAGAAAAAGATAAATAATTTAATATAATAAATAAACTATAGTAATATAGAGATATTACTATTTAGTATATATATACTATTAAACTATATCCTCTAGTTTAACTAATAATAACTTTTTATCTCTTATAATTATAGAAATAAATATAGATTTACTTAAATAGTTTTATTAATTTAAAGTTTATATTATTTAAAATCTTTATTAAATTCTTTTAAACTTAACTAGAGTAATATACTCTTATATTATAACTAAGTAGTAAGTATAATTTTTTATTATTAATAAACTAGATCTCTATTATACTTCTAATATCTCTTAGAATAAAATAATAAACTATAATAAGACTAACTAATTTATCTAGCTTTATAGCTCTAATAGTATCTATATATCTTTAAAATTCCTAGGATTCCTTAAGGATATCTAATTTAATTAATACTTAGATAATATTAAAATCTAAACTACTAATAAGCTTACTAATAGTTAGAAGAAGGAGATAGTCTAGATTATAGATAAGGATACTAAAGAGAATAATAAGATTCTTTAGTTTATTTATAATAGTTATAGTAAATATACTAGAGGATCTTCTAAGCTAAGTAGAGTAAGTTTAGTATTCTTATATTTAATACTATAGATAAAATTATAAACTAGTATAACCCTTCCTATAAAGAAGATAAAGAAAGTACTATATAAAGAGAATAATATCCTTATAAAGGGAATAAAGAACTTCTCTAGCTAGTTTAATAAACTCTCTATACCTCTTATACTAGAATCTCTATAAACCTTTATAAAAGCTAAAGATAATAGTAAAAAATCTAAGTTAAAAGAGTCTAAGAATTTCTTTAAGCTAGAGAAGAAAGCTAGTAAATCTAGATTATTTAATAAAGATAATTATAAATAGTAATAAAGTTTACTAGAAATAATAACCTTTAATATTCTTATAAAATATAAGTATAAAAATAAGAGAATTAGTCTTCTAGGAATATTTTATAATTTCTTTTCCTTATATTATTTTTATAGTTTTTATTTTAAATTCTTAACTTTATAAAATATTATTATAAAGTTATATCTTTTAATTAATAAGTATAAATACTTATATCCCTCTCTCTTTTCTATTATAAGACTAAGAACTAATTATAATAATTATTATTAATTAGTATTTAAGTTTTAACTTATCTTCCTTTAATTAAAAACTATATATATCTTTATAACTTATTTCTATAATTTTTATAACTTTATAAATTATCTAATTTATAATTTTAGATATAATTATTAAAATAATAATATTTATAAATTTATTAAAATACTTTAAATAATAATTATTCTAATTAGATTTAATTAAAATATAATTATTTAATAAATAAAATAAAATAAAATAAAATTAAATTAAATTACTTTCTTCTCTTCCTCTTATCTCTATATTGAATAACTTATATATAATTTAGATTAATTTTAAATAAGATAACTTAATTAAATAAATATATTTTAAATTAGTATTATTATTAATAGATTAAGTTAAAACATTAATAACGATATATAATAGAATCATAGAGTAATAATTATAGCGTCGGGTAGTTGATTTCTAAGCTTATTAGGCCTTAATGATAATCAATAGATCTAAATTAAGCTCTAAGCTTAATTGCTTTTAACGAAATTATAAATTCAGGCCATTTCGGTGTCTGAATTCATGAATTAGGCGATTCATGAAGTCGTCGGCACAGTACGAGTATCAGTGGCAAAACAGCTAGCTTTAAGCTACTTCCTAGGTCCTCGTAACAGACTATTATCCTCAAAGTCTACCCACTAACAATATACACTCTGTCACTGATAGACTCAGGTACAAAGTGAAAGAAAAAAAAAGAGTAAAGACACATCAGGATATGGTAGCTAGTCTTATAGACGGCCCAAAATACAAGACCGGACCTCGAAACAGTTCATGTTCGTGCCTCTGATTATTGTATGGTAGCTACAATAATTCCCCTTAATTCCTCTTCTGACATCTCTTCAAGCCCAAGCAGGGCATTATCAACATGCTGAAAATAACCACCATGGCCATCAGCAAAAGCGCCCAGAGCAGCAAAAGCATAAAAGACGTCCATGTTGAGAACGCCTCGCGCCACATCAGCACGCGCCTTTTCCTCCAGTACTGACGTTTCAACCTCGTTTACTGTCCAGGCCTGCCCATTCGTGCATTGCTGTGCCAGTTCCACGAACCTCCGCTGGCAGATGGCAAGATCGTGGATGTAGATACTCCGGTTCTTTGTCGCTTCCAGGTTGTTCAAGACGCTGACAACAGCCCGTGCCACAGTTGAGATGCGTGTGGTGGAGAAGAATCCTTCGCCGCCATCGTACATATTGGCTTCCAGTTTTTTGAGATTCATTATTAAGCCTGTCGAGAGAGCCCACTCCAAGAGTATATTGTTGTATATATATGTGTAAGTGAGATCCGTCGTCGTCGCTTTTGCCTCGATATAATTCTGGATCTTGACTTTGTCACGGTACGTTGGGAATGATTGGGTCTTACTGTTGCTTAAGTTGCCGCCGAACTCAGATGGGAGGAAGCGCTTCACGCCAGCTTCCACGGCTGCGTCTACCAGTCGAATCTGGGCTGGCAGTGCCGTTTTGGCAATGGTTGAGATCAGTATCTCATTGCCCCGTAGAGCCTGGATCAACGAGTCCATCGAGTTATAGTCTACCTCTACTAGCTTGACCGACGAAGGGAATGTAAGACTTTCTGCATCTCGAGTGAGCACTGTGATGTTGAACCTGCCGGATGTCACCAGAGCTTCGAGGATTGGAGTTCCCAGCATGCCACTGCCCTGTCCGAGCTGGCAATTAGTGATGGTGAACTTGTAAAGCATGAGCATACGATAAAGCAGAACTACGGACTCACTCCAGCTACGGCAGCATTCTTCAAAGCGTATGTCATAATTGTTATTCTAATGGTGCAGGTAATACTGTAATACTGTAATACTGTAATACTATTGTGAATGAAGGTACCTCGTTGTGAAAGGTTCGTGAGAAGTCAATCGTGCTGGCAATTAGCGAATCATCAACATTGAATAATAGACAATCCGGAGAATAATATCACACTCATGAATTCTTGATACTGCACACGGAGGAGCGGAATACGGTCGGCGAAAGCAGTTCCGCCACTCCCGCTCTACTGCTGTTCTTACCGCTACGCAGATGTCATTGGTGCCAAATAGTAGAATGGCCGTGATACAATGGGACGGGCAGTGTGCAGTGGAGTGTGAAGATTGATAATTGAAAATTGAAGATTATGAAGTGAAGCTATTCAGAAAATCACTTGCGATGGAGATTAAAGTCATAAAATATTGGTGATAATGACATCCCTACATACTTCTACGCGTAACAGCTAACCAGCTAGCTATGCTACTTTATTCAAAGGCGATTCTATTTCGAATTGAGCCAATCTTACTGATGCTAACCTCCACCACATCCCCATTCTTAACAAAGCCATTCGAGAATCAACCTACTCCATTCGGCGTTCCCATCATTAGCACCGTACCCCGTCGCAAAGTCCGCCCAATCGAGGCATATTTGAGGATCTGCTGAACTTTCCAGATCATCGCGGACGTATTTTCATTCTGTCGTACTTCACCGTTGACCTTGGTGGTAAGTTGCAGCGTGTGTGGATCTGGAATGAGGTCTTTGGAGACAATACAAGGTCCAATGGGCCCGAAGGTGTCGAATGATTTGCCGTACCCCATTTGCATGCCTCCTACCTCCTTGGATAGTAGATGCCGAGCTGAGACGTCGTTCCCAACCGTGTATCCTAGGACGTAGTCGAGAGCCTCTTCTTCTGCGATATTCTTTCCATCTCTGCTGAGGACCAGCGTCAATTCGCCTTCGTAATCAAGCTCTTTTTGCGCAAATGGATGAACCTCTATGTTGTCCAATGGGCCAGTCAGGCGCTCAGGAGGTGATGCAAAGATGACTGGTATGCTGGGGATCGGAAACTGGATAGAATTAATTGGTGGATTGCTCTGTCGGTAGGTGCTGTACTTCTGTGACTTACATCTGCCTCTACTCCATGGAGGTGATAGTTCAAGCCAACACAAAGAAGCATTGGTGCGTTTGGGACGGGGCACAGAAGCTTCTTGACAACCCTGGTCTCAGAGATACTTTGAATCCATCTTCGATACTCCCAGACAGCACCTTTACTGTTTTCCCCTCGATCTTGTCTGTTGGAATTTCCTCGGTTAGGTCACCGTAAGTTATGTTGTCATTCTCGTCGACGAAGCGTATCAACCTTTGGAAAGACATTCTGAGGTGAAGGAAAGTGGATAAAGCAGATCCGACAAACAGGTAGGTTCCTGGTAAATAAGAAACGTGATAAAGCTTCCTATAGTAAGAGGGTTCCATACAAGACCCGACAGCAACCCCTTGATGTCTTTCTTTCTAGGCGATCGGTAATAGTATGCTGGCAACCTTCAGGTCGTCACCGGGGCGGGCTATCGTAGCGAAGTGGCGGGTGAGGTGAGGAGGGGTGTGAACGGTGAACCTTGGCCCCGGACTAGCATTCCAGGTGCCGCCGTGTCCACCGACATCACTTGCGGTCCCGATACTCCAGTACTGTCTACTCGCAGATGCCTCCGACTTAGCATCCGTAGCACTCTTCTAGCCACCGTCCTCTCTGCTCTATCTCATTCATCAGTCATTCTATTTATTGTTGATATTTACCTTTGCGACCATGTACAGTACCGTACTTTCTTCATATAAACTTCATATACACTTTGCATACATTCGATAACGTACCTACTCTCTTACTCTAGTCATTATTGTTTTCATTGTCCGAGCCCAGCATGACACACACTCCGGAAAACAGAATTCGTCTGCGCAAGCTTCTCTATGTACATTACCAGCACCCAGACCTCCAAAGAGCCGCCAAATTCTTCGCCGACTTTGGCTTCAAGGTCGTAGAAGAGACCTCAGACCGCATTTACTATGCAGGGTTCGGACCTGAGCAATTCGTCTATCTCGCAGAGAGATCATCAGACGAGCGCCGTCACTTCATTGGCGGCGGATGGGCCGTCAACGACTTCGAGGATCTAGAGAAGGCGGCCAAACTCGAAGGTGCAGGTCCCATCGAGACTCTGACGAACCTAGGCGGAGGCAAGTCAGTCAAGATCACAGATCCCGTAGGCTGTACCATCACCCTAATCCACGGCAAGGCGACGCGTGATCTAGTGAAGGCGCCCGAACACTTGAAGTATAATACCTGGGACGTGAAGAATCGACAGGGAGAGTTTCAACGTCCTGGGGCTGGTCCGAGTAAGATTCACAAGTTGGGTCATTATGGCTTCGAGGTCGCAGCTGGCGACTTTGATAGAGTCCTGGACTGGTACTTGACCAACTTTGCCCTGGCAAAGACGGACGCTCTCTTCTCTCCAGAAACTGGCAAAGATATGATGACCTTCATCCACATGGATAGGGGCGAAGAGTTTGTAGACCATCATGTGAGTCTAGCCGACAAAGCAACTCACGCTGGACGGTACTAATGAGTGACTCGTGTAGAGCTTCTTCCTCGCTGTCGGCCGCCACGAGAGCGGCTTCCGCTGTCATCATTCAAGCTTCGAGGTCGACGATGTTGACAGTGAGCTCAGTGGGCACAATCACCTGGAACAACAAGGTTGGACGAACTGCTTCGGAGTTGGGCGCCATCTCCTCGGGAGTCAGATCTTCGACTACTGGTAAGAATGACGGTTTACTAAATGGAGATGTGTGGACACGATGTTAACTCCAATCCAGGTTTGATCCCTCGGGATACGTCGTGGAGCACTACGCCGACGGCGATCTCGTCAACTGCAACACCACTCACACACGCGAAGCCGCCGCACCCGACACCATCGCTATCTGGGGTCCAAATGTCCCTCTTGCCTTCTTGACAAGGGAGTTAGCCGACTTAGGGAAGTTCGTATGAAAGGACCACGGGCCAGGTAAGCCTGGAGTATCTTCTGCTCCTAGTACTACAGCGTAAAATAAGATACTACATTCTCTAGACGATCTTGAATTGTATGGTCACTTTCCGCACCAATAGTACACGCAATCATTATAAATTTAGCTCGAATTATGTTATGTAGAAGTGCTTGTACAGTGCAGTCAAATGGCAGCTGAATGACACACCCTTCCAAAGATACAACACAGCAAACAGGCAATTTGTCAGTTGACTTCCATGTGGATACTCATAATGAGCAGTAGCCCGCCGTGTGAAAGTTATCGGGGAAGCATCACTTCTTGCGACAATCAAGCACTATATTTACCAACCCGGATCAGTACTCAGCAGTCCCGCATAGGCGTACAGGTCGCACGCAGTAGAAGTGTTCCCATCCCCCAATACTTTGCAACGCGTGACAAGGCTAGTTCAATCAACGCCAATTCCACCGATGAAGACCCTGTCTCGGCGCTCTCTTTATTATTCATGAGATCATGTGCAACTCGAACATTGATCGCTGCTGGTCCAACAATCAGACAAGCTATGAAGGGAGACGCTACGGCTATGTAGTCTGGCGACCATTGCTGGATGATACGCGAAATTTGATCAAGCATAGGCCGGTAGTCGAGAGATCTTACGCCAAAATGCTTCGATGCAGCCAGAGAGTCCAGAAAGGAATTCGGGATCCCAGCGCCAGATTTGTTTGGAGAATTATTATCCTTTAAGAATGTGACAAATGTTCGCGCACTGCAATGAAGATGATCAAGTCAGTTTGGTGACAGCTGTGAGCGAGAACATTCAGACTTACCCTTGAATCATTATATTCGTCGATATGATCCAGTTGTTTTTGCGAAAATGTTGGTCATTGAAGCGCAGAGGACTAGAAGTTAGATGAAATCTTTCGGGCAGGACTAACGAAAAATAGGATACTGCAGCGCTGATGTCGTTCGTCTCTTGGGCGCTGATATTACTCTGCTGGCATAATCCATGAGCTATGATGAGGATAAAGTTGGCGACGAGAAACCACGCTCTCTCATCCTGATTGGGACAGTCTCTGAGACACTTCCATGCGTGGGAAGACCGAGGATCTATGGCAGCAGACGCCGTAGGAATGCCAGAAAACCATTTCTCGTCAGAGACGGGCAGTAGGACTTGTACCCTGCTGTGATCAATAGTGGGCGGTCTACAAGCAATGCAAGATGCGAAAACGTCCATCTCCCAGAAACACCACCATGCCCGCCGCAGTTCTTCCTCCTCGATCCACTCCTGCGCTGAATTGGTTCGATCTCGTCTACCAGCGAGGTAATCTTCATCTACGGTGTTAAGTCCGAGCTCGTATGCTAGTTTCGAGCAAGTGCCAACCATCAGCCACGCACTCGGTGTTGGCGTGTCGGCGTACAGGTAGAAAGACAGGAGTATGCATCCTTGCAAAAGTGTTAAAGTTGGTATCTCTAAGGCTGATATTAACCTGTCGTAGATAGCTTTCGCATCTCGAGCAAAAGTCGCCCCACGATCTTTGGGATCGACACCGCTGAAATGATCAGATTCCGAAAACCTTGCCGCGAGCGCCAGAACACCGTTTAAGATCAACAAGTCTTCTGATGACAACTTGTCATGACCATTTTCAAACCTTGAAATAACTCCTCCGTAAAAACGAGGCTTGTGCAGGAGTGGGATAAATGAATGGATCTTGTCAAAATATATGGCAACCCTAATCTGTCAGCTAATGGTCAAGGCAATTAAAATTTTTCCTTACAGTTCTTGTACTACATCTTGGGGAAGGTCTTGCAAGGCTGTTTCCTTCGTTTGCTGGAGAATCTCGGCAGGGCTTTGCTCGTGAGGTAGCCCACGTAAATATTGATCATTGCCAGACACGTTCCAGTCGAAAGCTTCTTGAAATGACAAGAGTGTACCTGACCTGTTACTCCATTTGCTCGATTGGTGGGGAGCCTCCTCGGCGAAGAATGCCATATCGTTCTCTAGATTAAGAGACTCATCGGCGTTTGATCCAGGGGAATGGTGGTCTTGGCGGCTATCATCTAGTTCTAAATTGGGTCGTTGAATATCAACTGAGGGCAATCGATGCCCAAGAACGATGTTGGGGAAGAATTGGCTGGTCTCCACAATTGTCGATGAAGCAAGCTGGGTAGAGTATGAGACATCTTGGCCTGGAGAGGACTCGAAAAGATATTTAGAAGGATCTCGGGTAGTAGAAGTATCGAGAAGTTGGTCTGCTCTAGTCAAGGCGTTGTCCAAATGTATGACCCAGAGGAGTGCACTCACTCAGGTTGTGTCTAGATTGCAAGTCATTAGACGGTTTGCTGATAGATTTCCGCCGACGATCCTCCCTCAGCTTCTTTCCTCTCGGATACATGCAGACAGCTTGGGTCCGGGAGCACAACGAGCACATCGGACGCTGCATGTCACCTGCCCGGTAGGGGGGAAGAGAGTTAGAGCGGATGATGGAGTGTGGAGTGTGTAGTATATGGTGTGGGTAGTGTAGCACTCGGGGGCTCGGTCAGGTTGCCTGTACTCACATCTTGTCTTCTTCCTTTTGCATTCTGAGCAGGTCCGGTTGCGCCTCACCTGCGGCAGCGTATTGTTGGGTTGGACGATGATAGCATTGGGAGATGGAGAAGGGCTTGAAAGACTCATGGTGATGCACTTGTGCTGGGCTCTGATTCTCATGTGGGAATTGAGAGAATGTGAATGAGCCAGTGAGCCCTGAAATAGATACAGCATCAGTACAGTGCGGGGGATCTGCTTATCCTTGTCCACGCCTCTTCTTCCGCTTCCCCCAATTTGCCCCGCATGCTGAATACAGAGCAGGTACAGTAGGTGGACACAAGTCTGTGCTCTTACCCTATTTTACGTTAAAACTCACACCTAACACTTTAAAGATTTATAGTAAAGGAGTGATAATTAATTAAAGACTTTATGCTAGACTTATTTATTTAATATATGCCTATATACTTCTATTTCTATATTAAAATTATAGGCAACTAGGATTAATTAATAGAGATTAGAAGTAAGAGGAGTATAGAATTTACTATCCTAAATCATTTACTATTTCCTAACTACTAGATATAATTAAAATCTAGTATAGAAAAGTCTACTTTAAATACTAAAAATACTTTATATTTAAATTTTTAGATATACTTATAGCCTAAGTTTAAGTCATATAAGTAGATGTACTAGGAGTGTTCTAGTGTAAAACAGGGTGGGGGCACAGACTTGTGTCCACCTACTGTACTATAATTATTACAATTCCTTACCTTATAGCCTAATATACAGGTATAAGCTCTGTATTTGCTTTGAAATAATTATAATTTTATGCTAATAGTTAATTAATTACTTAATTTATAGAAATATTTCTTTCTATATCACGCTCTAGCCTACTTTTACACTCTTATATACACATGCAGGACTGTGCAAGCTTCTATTTCTAAGTAATCAAAAGTATAGATGAGAAACAAATCTAGTATACTTCTGAAAAGTGCGCCTATAAACGATTAAGTAAGACAGAGGCCAAGTCAGCAAGACATCAATGTATTCAAGACAAAAGATAGTTATCTATAGCTCTAATGGCAACAAAAGACTCATTCTCCGTGATAGTTGGGCCCAGTCAAAGATAAGTTGTGCATCGTTCTTGGTCGTCTATGTCGTGAGGATGATAGATTAGGAATCATTATATTAATACCCACGTACCTTAACGTATTAGATATTATTTAAGAATATATTACATAAATAATGACCATTACTCCCACCTACCCTAGAGGTTTTTTTATTACTTTGCCCAACTCTGAGAAGGGGTGCGGTCAGCGAAAGACCTTAGCAGCATCGACAGCATCGACAGCATCGAGTGTTCTAATTCGGTATCTCGCGTATCGGTGCCTACACAAATTTGTATAGGGGGAGGATGTTCGAAGAACAGCCGTCTTAGAGGTGCTATGTATCTACACCCAAAATCGCAAATATAGGTATATCTTAAATTACAATATAATTGCCTTAGGCAAGTAATAAAAAACCCTTTGGGGTAGGTAGGAGTAATTTACTATATAAAATAAAATTTAAGTTCAAGAAAATAAAATTAAAGTGTGGAATAATCTCATAGCTATTTATCTATTCTATAAGTTTTAGCTAAGCTTATAATAGAGCTTAGTTATTCCAGGTTATATAATGATAAAAGTTATTATTTTGGAAGGTAAACTGATTAGAGAGAGGCCTAGCTACTTAAAACATGTTATAGCAAGGCTGAATTTGTTTGGAAGGAAGGAAAGCTAAAGAAGTAAAGAATAAAGAAAATTATTAAGATACTGTTAATGAAAAGATATGCTTCCGGGGCGTTTTGTTCGTTCTATTAATCATGCGCCTTTAAGCCAACCGGTTACTGATTTTCGGGTGCCTCTAGTATACGCCTGAGTCCGTTGATTGCAGTGTTCTAGTACATCTCATTGTCCTTGACGCCCTCTACAAAACCCGAAGATTTGCTTTTGGAAGGAGTGGGCTTAATCAGGGATTCTACGTAATGCAAATCATTAGTATCGCAAATTCAATTGGGATGTGATATTGGATTTTCCCCCTTGGTCCCGTATCTTTTTTACTTACCGTTCGTCAAATCCCGTAGGTTGTTCTTGCAACGCTTCTCTAAGTCACCGATTTTAGTTTGCTTGATTGCGACCGGGAACGAAACAAATCCTCCTTTACTCTTCCATGCCTTCCTCTCACTTCCACGTGTGAAATCTCGTAGTGCGATACAAGGCCAACTAGATGTGTTCACCCTGATTTCCAAGTGTCGGTCGTCGATAGAACCATGAAGGTACTCGTTGGTCACATAGTCAGATGTTTTACTGTTCTTTGAAGGCTTTGCCTCATATCTGCCAGGAGTTCGGACTCCCCCGATATTCTGGAGTTGCTTTGTAAAAAAGTTGATGGTGGCGAGCCCCAGGAGGAAATAACCGAGGTTGTAGAGGAAAATCTGCATCTTTTCGATAAATCCACCGTTGGGCGTTGGTGTTTTACCATAGAAAAGCGCTGATAGCTTATCCTTGGTCGCCCATTCCTCTCTGGAATCTTCTTGAGAAGGATTCAGCAGCAAGTAGTCAGGGTCAAGATCAAGCAGATTGTACTTGGTCAATTGCGAAGCCATCCACCCAAAGGCGATACAAGACAATTCTTGGTGGCTTAAACCCCCACCAATGTGACTATGTGTGCCACTGAACCACACCTGCTCGAGGAGTGTATTGCCATCTCATTCGTCAGTGGGATCTTGAGATCGGGGCTTCACTTGGTCCTTGCGCTGGAACCATAGAGTCGGCTTAAATGCAGTTCTTGCCTCATCGAGCGATAATGCGTGGAAAGCGTATTTGACACCCTTAGGAAGTTCAGTATTTGTCAACTCATACTGTTCTCCCAGAAATATTCTCATGAAGGATCTATTTCTTAACCATGCTGGTAACATGGCAGTGATCGGGTTGTGAAATCTTGTATGCTATTAGCGATGTACCGACTAGTAATAAATGATTTCTACTAACCCAACGGTGTCAAAAACACCAATGACCTCGATAGTACCTTCGTCCAACTTGAAGAGCCCGTATTTTTCTCGATACTCTTTGTTATCTGCCAGTTTTGTTTCGTCACGATCCGCATCATAGAAATCCTTGTAGACGACCTTGAAGTTGTCCATTCCTTGCCAAGCATCTTATTAGTATTTTCACTTATAATTCAGTATTTCTTCAAGAAGTTTAATATCACTAACCTCTTTTAGAGAGAAGACCCATGCCCGTGATCAATCCTCCAATAGCTCTGGCAGTATACGCTCCACGGGAGAACCCAAAGATGGCAATAGTATCACCCTTGACATAATTGTTGGCCAAAAACCCGTACACGTTACGGATCTTCTCCGAGAGTCCAATACCAAGTGTGCCTAAACCTCTATGTAAGTTTCCAATTTTTTAATTTTAATACTAAATCATTCATACCTCCACTGAGAGCGGTTCCGAGTGATGTACCAACACCAGATTGGTAGTAAGTGATTTGGTCTACCTCTTTTTTGACCATTCTACCCTCATCATTCATCTTATACGTCGATGTTGTAGGTTTGATAGCTCTAGTCAAGCGGACAATGTTGGTTGGCCAACTTGGCACCGGGCTCAATGGCTTGTCGGCGCTTGGCCATGATCCTATAAGAAAATTTAGTTTACAGATTGAAACTATCTTGCGGTGAAGTCTATTTACCATCACAGAGGATCACAAGTCTTTTGGGATTGCGAGTAGCATCTCCATTGACATCTGTGGTTAGAGCTGGCATGATTCTTGTTGTAACCGAGGATTCAAAGCAATGAGAATTGGAGAAGAAACGACAAGAGAGTTGGAGAATTGAAGCTTGAAAGGAGGGAATATGATGTTTCTGTCCTTTATATACAATTTAATATGCTCAAGTACATGCTGCAAGCAGAGTATACTTTAGATTTACTTTTGAATATGAAATTCGGCTTTTCCGATACTGTTGCAAATCTGCTGCCTGTTAACTTAGGAAGCATTCACGAGTAGATTAGGTTTTCTGCAAGCATTCGTAACCCTAAAGGACTTTCATGTTTACGGACAGATTCCAAGTTCAGCTTATCACAACCTAAGAGTTTTGCACGAACTGGAAAATGTAAACGTTTTCATAAAAACCATAACCTTCTGATAGCATGTGATAAACTTAGGGTAGGTGCGGGCCGCTAGCCCTTCCGCTGAAATTACAAACCTTAACATCCGTTTGCGATAGGGAAGCCATACTCTAGTTTGACAACATACGGGGAGAATTTTGGGGATATAAAGGTCTATAAAGTATACGAAGTTACAGCGCATAAGTATTCTCAATTCCAACTGTAATACCTAGCCTAGAATGAAGCAAGTCTTATATTTTTGCGTGTAGAATTGCTAGAATTAGTTAGTTCAAACTCATTCCGAACCAATGATTAAGTTAGAATTAACAACGCTTATGTGCTGTGCCTTAGTATACAGCAATTAGATAAACAAGATAACAGATAGGTTTTATGCACTACTTCCTAGTTTAGACAATTTATACTTACTACCCTTGCGAGCATTCTAGGATAATAATAGTAAAAACGCACGTGCTTAAATTGGGAAGTAACGCGCAACTTAAAGTTAGAGTGTGATAGACACGATAGAAGCATTAGTGCAACCTAAGTTACTACGACCGGTCAAACTATACTATTCAGCGAGTCCTGTAGTTTCATCACGTATAAATGAAGGAGTTAGTACCTATGCAGTATATAAATATTTCTTATATCCTTAACTTATTATATATTTTGTGGAATGGGAAGCAATATGGACAGCAACATGTGGGTGGCAATAGTGGTGGTATTGTGTTCTGTGTGGAAGCTAGAGTGCCAGAATGGGCCTACTTGTAGTGGACAATCACATGACTATTCCCATATATTCACTGTATTCAACAGATTTAATCTTTAATAATTTCTTACGAACCAATTATATGCTACTAAATACGCGCTAGAATAAGTCCTACTGACGGAAGGCGATGGTGAGCCCACATGCACGATTAAAATGCCGGGTATTGTCACGTTCAAATGTAATGTTCTTTCTAGCGGAATGGAAAAGCTTAGACCCAAAAGCCTCATGATTATTCCCAGTCCAGCTAAACCTCTATATTGCCAGCGAGTTATCTTTTATGGCTTATCTGTGGACAGGAACGGCAATCCGTAATGTAGTGATTTGACGACTTCACACGTGCAAGCTGCTTCCCATGCAATGAACTACCTCGCCAAATTTGTATCCCCCCACGAGCAAGCTTACACTTTATTGACCACATCAAAAATCGAATGCTAGCTGTTCCCAACATTCCTACTACTAATCCGTCTATGGGCCTGCCTATCGAGATTTTCAGCTTCAATCTTCAACCAACTATTGCGGGTCCGATCAAGGAAGTCCGCAACCGCGGTGGCTTATTTGAGTGAAGCACGCGAGAAGTGCTTCCTGGTGGAACACAAGACTGAGCCATCGCCTTTTGATAAATCGTGATATCAGCAGAAAACGAGAAGCACTCGAGAATGGAAATTACATTCAAACATATTCAAGACTTGCTTTTCACTCTATGAAATAAGGATATCTAGTTTTTGTGAATCATTTATAATTATATGGAGAATAGTATTATTGTGCGAATGCCTAAACTTCCTCCTTTTCAGTACGTAAACAATAATATAAACACTATTATTTTAATTCTAATAGACCACCAAAACAAGTGCTCTACAATCCATCGCCTACGCAATCAATAGCACAAGTCTCTACCTCTTCCTCATTAATTGAATTTCGGTCATATTTTGCGAACTCAAATGTTGAAAGGTGAAATCAAGCTAAGGCTGCGTTCTATTTTCGATATAAGCTAATAGCCCTTAACTACACCATTCTTTTCCCTATCTTTGAAGGACTCTGTCAGCCGGAAATCACGTGTTTTGTGCGCGTCAGCTACCCCTATTTTCATGTATATATATTTTACCCTTTTAGACTTTACTTTATTCTGCAATCGAGTCATCCTTCAAAAGTCTGATAGACTCCTAGACTTGTTGTTGGCTGAGTATAGGCTGGCTGTGTTCGCTTAATGTCGCTTATAAATAAGGGGTAAACAGGCGTGACAGAAAAATTAAATAACTCACAAGAGGCACGGAACACATTTGTTGTTATTTCAAATAGTGTGTATGTTAAGGCAGTTATTCCAAATATCCTTGTATAATCTTAGATTTTACGAGCATCACTATACGATACTGTCTTGTCGTTTTTAAATTCGTTCTAACGCACTAAATTAGTCGTGGTAATGCGAAAGACGCGACCAGTTCTCATTCTGTTCCTATAGTGGCTGGATACCTGTTGAGGTCTGCTAACAAGATAGGGACCAAAGAACGGCAAAGGTAGTAAGTGCTCTCCACACTACTGCGGTAAAGCTAAGGGAGAAGATGTCTTCACTACATGTAATTTCCGTCGAGTATCCATCTTCTCTCAAGCTAGTGCTATCATTTAGTAGATCCTTTTTCTAAACATGGGATATTCTGCCACCTTGTTCACCCCAAACGGCCAAAGATAACCAGGGTGGACTACGGGATATCTGCTGTCAGGCTCTGGTTTATCAGATTCAATTCCATCACACCATACTTCTGTAGCATCCTTGCCCTCGAAGTCCCCCATATCATCTTCTAGCTCCACAACTTCATATTCGACTGTTACAGCCAAATCACTTTCCTGGTATATAGAATCCATTCTTGAAGTCCAAACAGCTCTGATCTTGCTTTCCGGGACCTTGGTAGGCGGCTTAGACTCTTTCAAACTCTGGTAAGGAAGGCGCCTATAAAATACCCCTTTCTCAGGAAGTTTCCCGAGGCCTCCATCGGTATCGGAGATCCAAGCATGAATATCACAGGTGTGAAGATGGCGTAGAGTGGTGAATATTTCGGGGCCAAGGTCGCACATCACATCGAAATCTTCATCGTCATCTGCCAACAATCCTTCGCCATTTATCTCAAGATACAACTCCTCCAAAGATGGGGGAAGGTTCTTGATAAAATCAATCAAGTCCTATATTCATTAGACCAAACATTTTATGCCTGCTTGAGGTTAACCTACAATACTGCAGTTCTCAAAATCAAAAAATCCGTCGTGCCCGTAGGGCCCACCCTTATTATCTCGGTCTCCCAATAGAAGGAACTTGAGATTTGTTAACGGACGAAATAAGGGAGCAATGTCTGGTGAGAAATGACATTTAAGATCGGCGAGCGAGAAGCTCTCAACGGAGTGTTTGGGGCTCGCAAGGTTCGTCATGAGTGCGCGGAGAAAATCAGAACTAGTCATGATTTCGCCCGTTCGCCGTGCTCCATTCTCTCCTAGCTTTAAATGCTTCAAACCTGACAGTACGTTACACACTCTCAGGACGAATTCCAAATCTCCCCTTTTCCAATCCCCAGAACAGGCAGGGATGGAAAGAGATTGCAATGATTGCTGGTGCTTCTTAACAAAGTCCAGAATCCCATTATCTACGTTAATTCCGCTGTAAGAGTGAAGGCCAAAATGTCGTAGTCTTGTGAGTGTCAGCGTTGTAGAAGCTTGCTGTTTATAATACTGCTGGATGCTCTCACGCGGGGCGTTTGGAAAATCTTGCGGAGGCGGTCTTATATAATTACTACAAATAGAGACGTCTAGGGATTCCAAGGCAGGGCATGTGGCTTCAACCGCATTTAACAGGAACTGGACTGGGTCCCAGGGGGTTTGGTTGCTATTAAACCCCCTGGGTAGTACTACTTTCCAGTCAAGGGATGTCAAATTGGTAGGGGCCATATTCCAAATGTGGTCCCGTGGGTCAAGTGCGTAGACTTCCAAGGAGATGAGCTCTGCATACGATGGTAGATTCGCAATAATATGACCAGCCAGTGCGTTTGCTGTAAGGAATGCCTTG
Source organism: Pezicula radicicola (assembly GCA_003008705.1). Classification (NCBI taxonomy): domain Eukaryota; kingdom Fungi; phylum Ascomycota; class Leotiomycetes; order Helotiales; family Dermateaceae; genus Pezicula; species Pezicula radicicola. The sequence continues at coordinate 387,451 of PDUO01000047.1, read as the reverse complement.
GTGAGACGCTTCATGTTCTCAGCTGCCTTTGTGAGCGTAGACAATTTTGCATCGGAGCTCGCTGCATCTTCAAATTCTCCAGAGGAGTCAGTACGTTTATTCTTGAAAACCTTCACAAAAGAGCCCAATTTTGGATTTCTATAGTTGGTTAGCTCCAAGGACATCTACCAGCCAAGAGTCTTGTATGTGCCGTACTCAGAAATAGAGCGTAGCAAGCGACGCTGCCGCCGTCCGGATTCTCCATTCTCGTTGTCATAGCGGTCATCTATGGTAAGGTCGGCATAACGATATAGTACTGCGGAGGCGGCTTCCCCCAAGGATCGACAGACAAGACTGCAGTTGAAGAGGTCAGGAAGTTGTAGGCATTGGTCCGACACAATTGCGTGGAGAATTTCCGCGGGAATGGTGGTCATTCTCGTCATACTGTACGAGTAGGTACAGTACTGTCAAAGGATAATGAGGATATAAATCGCACAAGAAAATGAAGAAAAAGAAAAGAAATAAAAGAAATAAAATCCTGTTAAGATTTATTGCTTCATGAGATCTAGGCAGCAGTGCCGATTAGTCAGCATACGACCTCTTTTCCAAGTTTATGGACAATCACACCGCCCGGCAGAAAAAAAAAGAGTATATCCTCATTTGTCGCCGCTTGATATATCCCACTCTCGCCTCACTACTAACTGGCAGCATGACACCCAGTACAAACAAAAGTCAACTCTGCGAACTTTGTAAATACTAAATTTGCCATCTCTTTTCAAAACTCCAACTACCAAACCATCTTTAGCTCTACCACCCACCATTCTACGAGATTATCTAGCGCTCCGCCATCAGGAAAAATGCGCCTTTTGCCAACTCAGAATCCATCCCTCCAAGCCCATGAGGTAGATTAACGCTGTGTTGATATCCGCTTAGTTAAGAGTTGGATTGACCTTGGTCGAGATTTTTATTTGTGCGACTGTAGTTCCAACTGAGGCATTACCTCGAGACAATTCTACTTTCGTGTCATAGATGTTATTCATGAACGAGTCGTCAGTGCCCCTACCGACTGCAGATATGTAGCATTGAGCTAAGTATGGGGACAGGCTAAACAGTTCATGAACAAGAAAGATATACGGTCCACGTTAATAACGCCTGGTGGCTTGCGCTCTTTGGAGATTCCTCGAACGATCTGCGGTGCGATAGAGCTTTGTAAGACATTGGGAGAAGACTACGTCTGGGTCGATGCGCTGTGTATCCAGCAGGATGATAGGAAGAATGTTCGAAGTCAGATTGCCAATATGGATCAAGTTTACTCTTGCGCAGCGTTTACTATTGTTGCCGTATCGAGGGATCATTGTAATGTGGGCTTGCCAGGATTCAATGGCTCGAGAGACTTCATCCAGCATGCTGCAGATATATGCCGCACGCGATTTATTACTACTCAAAGATCGCCAACGTTGGGAGCCGAGACTTCAAAGTGGAATACTCGAGGATGGGCATTCCAAGAAATATTATATCCAAGACATTACTCATCTTCACGGATACGCAGGTTTTCTTCCGCTGCAGTCGAGCCTTCACACCACGTTTCTGCCGAATGACGGAACTCTGCCTTTAGGTTGTCCGATGGCGAGTGGCTTAATCGTCAAGTTAGCCGGTCGAAGAATGCTTTGAATTATACTGCCCGCCTATGGGAAAACAAGTGTAGCGCTAGCTTCTTCCACACAAGAATAATTTCCAACAAATCTAACATATCTTCTTTTCTGTCCAGACTCATCCAAGGCGTCTATCACAACATATACCTTCGAAATTGCAGTCAAGAGTTCATTCAACGCCTTAGAGGAATTGCTTTCCTTAGAACATAGAACCTTGATTTGATTCTACTGTACAGTCGTATTACGCAATAATTCCTTTAAATGCTTCAAAGAATCCTCACAATTAATACCCATCACTTTGATTGTATGACTACTAGCCTTGTTATTGGAAAGAAGCCTCGCGACCAACCAATAATTGTAAGCATTCTTAGAAAACCCGAGTCTTGACCATGATAATTGAGACGTCTCTTTACGTACTATCTTCCAGAGGTTTTTCCACTGGGATAATGCCAGATCTATTGAATCGAACTGTGATGTGTGGGGTGGTAAAGTTATGGTATTTGTAGAGCTTGAATTTGAATCAGGCTCGGCGGTTCCTGTTTGAGTAGATGGCCCACCCATGAGAGTCGATAGAAGTAACACAGATGTATGGGTATATGTGTAAAGCACTTGAAGCAGTTATATTTCTTTTCTTACAGAACTGAGGGTCTTAGAGGCACTTACGATGTACTAAAATAAACATATCCATAATATTGAAATCCAATGGATTGGTGGCTCTTGTTCCCGAGTGAGTACCTCTTGACGAATCTTGCCCATTGGAAGGCCTTTCAGGCCGAACAAATAAACTTTGGAAAGCGTCATAGATTGTACCTTGGCGAGCAGAGCGAAACGTTGGTTCGAGAAATGGATGTTGGGCTGCAAAAAGGTTTTCGTCACACATCAAATCGAATTTCATTTCCTGGAGGGACAACCGGCAGGGGAAGTTGTTGAAGAAACAAAAAGCGCAGTCCTGTAGAACTATCATAGCCATTGTTCTATGGAGACTTTTAGTAGAGTCCTAGTTATCAGTCATCTGGATGGGCAGCGTACCGGATTTGAGTCTCTTTATATATCCATGCCGCTTCGTCTAACGCATCATGTACATCGTGCACGACCGTTTCCAGTTGTAATCTTCTTAATATCTAAGTATTTGTTAGTGATTGCTGCCAAAGTAAACGACCGCAAGATGAACCTTAACAACAGTGGAAAATCTTGTTTCCATGGCCCTTTTCTTGGAGGTAACACTTCCAGCCCAGTATTGCATGCTGACCACAAGATACGCTGCTTGTACGTGATACACAGTAGTATTTACGCAGGCATTTGAATCATTTTGCTGCCCTAGAAGCTGCTGACGCATCTCAAACTCCTCGGAAAGTTCATCCACCGAATATACATAAATCTCAACCAAATCCATTACTAGCCTCGCACTATTGACTTCGTCTTCTGATTCAGAGTGTAACGCACCTGCAACAACCATACAGATTGTTAGTGATAGAGGAAAGTTGTCTACTGCAAACCCAGCGACATGTATCATAGGACAATTTGGCTGAACGCTCTTAAAATATAACTCGATACATCTTTCTATCCGAGAAGGAAAGAACATGAGTTTTAGTCTTTGAGACCACTGGTCTAAAATCGAACTGTTAGATTGAAAAGATGATATCTTCTCCATTATATCCTGAAATATCCTGGACGACAATGAGGTTGAAGGCTCCAGATTTATTTCCGAGGGTACCATGGGTTGTAAATCCATCATTTGCATTGTTTGTGGTAAAGTTTCTGTATCGGCCGTTGCTGACAAGCCGTAAAACCTCTGATCTGGTAGAAATGGAGGGAAGATGTGATCCCATTGATAGGATGGATCATCAAGAGCATAGTCGAGGAAACCGAAAAGACTTTCGTCGTTACATAATGATGCATATTCGGTTTGGACAGGGGAGACTGCTGGTAAGCTCCATCCTTCATAATTCGATATGTCAGGCTGGGCTTCTAAAGTGATTTCACCTCCCATTGTAACTGAAAAGTCGCTTGGAGAGTCCACAGGCAGATGGCTAGGTCCTGGGATTTTGAAGTCCTTTACGAAGCTGGTCGTTCCTTCGCTCAGAAGAAACTCGATGGACCCACGGTCAACTGTGTTATTATTGGTACTCTGCAACTCACCATGCAAGTCTGGCTCTGCTTCAAATTATCAGCAAGAGAAATGGCAAATTAATTTATCAATCACTGACCAGGTACATGCCTATTGGCGGTATGTGAAGACACTACAGGTGCCTCGCATGTTCGTCGTCTCTCGAAACAGCCTTGGCATGGAGATCTACCATCGCATTTGATCTTCAGTATTGTGCACTTATTACTGTCAGTATTTCATCAACGAAAGCTTGATTGTCTGTCTAACTGAATTGCACGCATGTCGTTTTCGGCCGTCCTTGGCTGCCTGGGGTATCGGATTGTTCCCACGCGATTGGCACACCGGGAAATGTTCTTTGAGAAGATCACTAGGCCATATGAGCATGAGTTCATTAAATCCGGATGGGCTCAAGAATATTACCAGCGTGTAAAGGCCACAGAGCAGAAGTTACAGGTGTACGGTCTAACCCCCGAGTCTAAAATATGGCCCCTGTTAGCACGAGTATAATCATAGCGGCCGTAAAAGCAAACAGAAAGATACTCACGTTGCAATTGATGCCTTTTCAAATGGTCACTTCGAGAGAATGTCCGACTACATGATGTACAAGGGTGCTTTCCTACTCTCCGGCGTATGGCACTCTGCTTAGTATTAACCATGCTTATAATGATGCCAACACAGTCATCTGTGCCTGAGAAGAGAAAGAATGATTCCAAATGCGGAGGTAGAGAGTAGATCCTCGGACAGAAGGGGTAAAGTATAATCATCGGGAAATGCTTTCGGCTTCGGCGTTCGGGTGCACGAGCACCACGAGTAATTCTCGGCACGTGAGGCTTGTTTCATGAATCGAACAGAAGGAAGATTGCTCTCATATTTACTGTGTTTTCACTTCACAGAACCATGAATTTCCCTTACTTATTTTCCAGGTTACTTTTCTTAATACTTATATGCAATACTGAAAGTAAAATCCTCAGCATTTATTTTGTCTTATCTTATTTCTTTCTAGAAATATGATTAAGTGAAACTGTCTAAAACTCACGAAGTAGTTACCTTATGCCAGTATACGCAGGATTTACACAACTGAAAGAAGTAATAAATTGATTAGAATTTACTACTAAAGAACAAGCAAATTATAACCCAATCATAGTTAAACCTGCATATACTTTCTTCCGCCATAAATATAGAAAACAATATCATCACAATTGCCTCTTCCGAATCTTGACTTCACAGCCATTAATCTTATGAAATCCATAGTTGGTAGTCTTCAAAATCCTATCCGGCTCCACTAACACCAGCTCGAACGCACGCAAGACTTGCGGGACAAGCTTGTAGATCTCAGCAAGAGCGATCTAGAAATATCGATTTAGCATTTAAAGACATCCTGAAAATATAACTTTGCTTACATTTTTACCCAGACAAGTTTTTGAGCCAGCTCCAAACTAAACAATTATAGTCAGCGTTCTATATTCCTTTCCCACTTCGCATACTTGATCATTAATCAACTAGAAGCTTAGAAAGTACATACTTGAAACATGTATTTATCCATATACTCTCCTTTTGGTGTGAACCAGCGTTCAGGATTGAAGGAATCGGCATCTTCCCCAAACACATCTTTGTTGCGAAGGACAATAGCTGGATTGATGCCGACTCTGGTGCGTCCCGGTATCCACTGTCCCGCGATCATACACCCTTCGGGAGGAACATGCCTTGGAAGGTGCATAGCAGCGCTGGGATAGAACCTCATAGATTCCTTACAGCAGGCATTCAAAAAAGGGAGAGCCACTGCCTCAGAGTAGCTCACATAGGGTACACTTAATTTTCCCTCAGCCGTTGCGTTATCGAGCTCCTGAACCAACTTCTGAAGGAAGACCGGATGCTTTACAAGATAGTACAGAGCGGCTGTTATTGCTATTCCGGTTGTATCGCTACCGGAAAATCTGTAACCAGTAAGTCCATGGCACATTTCGAGATAAGTACAAGTACGCGATAGGCAGAGGAACTCACATAGCTCCGCGGACCTCACTTTGGATATCGATCTTATTGTAGTCAACCTTCGAGCCTTTTTCATGGTATATGCTAAAAAGTTGCCCAAGCATATCCTGGCGTGACGTTTTCCCTTCCTCCAATATCTTTTCGCGTTCCGCAACAGAGGCCCCAGCTTCTATCCAGATCTTTTGAAGGCCACCAACTGCTTCTCTTGCTCTGGAAAAGAGCACAGGTGACATCATGATTGGACGGATCCAACGAGGTGCGACTTGTGAAATAGTGAGATATGGCATAAGCGTATCGATAGACTTAATCAAATTTTTGTAATCTTGGTTCTTTTCCATGAATCCAAACATTTTACTGAAGTATAACTCGCCGATAACGTCGAACGAAAATCTAAAGATGTGGGATTAGAAATATAGTGTCCATAAAATGATACGTCCTGCTTACAATTGTGTCCATCTTGCCAAATCGACCACCTCACCAGTTTGAGCAAATCTCTCAAAGTTTCTCATAAACTCGGCCATGCAGATATTGATATACTCTTCTGATTTCAGGACATTATTCATCGTGTATATGTTACTCACGATTTTACGGCGAGCTGCGTGCTGTACTTCGTCCAAATTGCAGACATGATTGTGGTAGCGTCCTACACAGTCAGTTGGTATAGAACAAACTACACACAAATGGTAATTATCTTACCATTTTTGCCTTGTAGAGGAAGCCAGAAATCTGTCTAAAGAAGTTAGTCCTAAAATTGCTAATTTGGGAAGTTGGTATGTTTGTACTTTTGGAAAGCCGTTCTTTATTCCGTAGATCATACTAATCGCCTTGGGATCACTAATCGTCAATTCATCTGGTGCAATACGAACGATTGGACCTTGCGTACGTAGTTAGTAAAGTAACTATCCGTTATATTTTCAGATCGAATCGAATTACCATGTATATCATGAAGACTCCTCTGCGTCTTGTCAGAATGTTGTTTGATGATATCTTTTATGATCCAGGCTCTTGACACGGAAGCAAGGAAAGGACCAGGAAGCTTTGCTAACGGATGGAATGTTCGTGTATAAATAATCCACGAGGTATAGTAAACAAGGAAAAGAAGCACGATTCCCTTCAGAGAAATCAAGGATTTCGCCACATCAATAAAATCAGCGTTGTCAAGGAATGGAACAAAGCTAGCATAATCGACAACGATGGCATTGTAGGACTGGTTTAAAATCGTGGAGCTGAATTGGGAAGTCATAGTGTCAGCGCAAGTAGTAAGCACTTCAATTTTGAAGTGTAGATAGGACGGAATATCTGTGACTTTTATATTTCTCGATAGAGATCGAGAAAGAAGATCTTTTCAATGCTTTGCCATCTTCATTGAAACTTTAAACACGCTGCGGAGGCCCGGCTTAGGCCATTGTCAATACGATGGGGGATTGCCGTGATAGTGCAACGCGAGAAATAAGCGAGCCATGTAACCAAACAGCGTGTGTGGGTACCAAAAGTGACAGTAATAAACAACAGGACAGGATCTACTGCTAAAGTGTTATACTTAAAGCCTTAAACTTAATGAAACATTGGCATTAGAGATCCAAGATTAGTAGGAAGACCTAGATTAAATAAAACGTCATGAAATACTCGTCGTCAAAAAACAAAGTTGTTAGAGATTGTGGCAATCGTGTAACAGTTAAGTATACCATGCATTCAAAGGAATTTCGATCATTAGAACGCCCAAAAGATACTATTAAGGGCTGAGGCATCTATGCAGCTTTTACTGATTACTATTTGTTGAAATAAGCTGGTACAGATACCCCCGCGACATCCACTGGTCCACCAAATAGAATTTGTTTACATGCTATGATAGCATGTTCGACGATCAACGAGTCAACGGCAAATAGCCCCTCAGAGATATGTGATGACCATTTCGGTCGCTGGGCTTGGGGGTTTACCGTCTTTCGTTGTGGAGCCGAGGACGGTAGAGAGGAAGATCGGGGGTTAACCGTTTTAGGGCAGAACTCTGTATTGAGTATCGGATTAATGAAATTCTCTGCTCCCCGATTTTCAAGTGTTGTCTATTAGAAAAGCAAGATATTTTCAATGTCTAAATACTCTTTACCTGTCTGTACCCAGGGGGTTTCTGTCAAGACTCAAGAGACGTGACGTACATACCATTGACTCCCAGAGTATCATTACCTGTCATCCGTACGTAGCTTCTGCGGGTATTTACAGCCACGAGGCGCCTTTACAATACAATATAGTCGCAGATTCTGTTATTATTCTTCGTATTATAAACATTGCTAGTTAACGTGAGTCAGAATCGGTTCTTAGTAATTAGAATATGCTCCCTCTTATTAGAATAGCTTAGCCTCCCACCCTCAATAAACTGTCTTGTCCTCTTCTTTACTATTAAACTTTTCCAATATAATATCAGAAACTGTCACAAGCTTCATTGGTGACAAGTCCGGTCTCTTCAGTCTCTAGTCAACCTCCTCGCCGTCCACAACGCTATTCGAGTCCTCCTACTAACAGCCTAGCAATCGCGAAGACCGCGATGCACCACTGCACGCTGAGGAAGACGGAGTTCCAATGAATATTGATATTATAATAAAGATAGTAATTTGGGGGCTAAAAGGAAGTATTTGCAGCGTCAAAGCTCACGTCAGAGGAAGGTCTATGTTTGGGAGTGGGTCGAAGCTCACGTCAGCCTGCGTGTTATACAATATGTGCTTAACTAAAGGTCAGTTCTTATAATACTCAAGGTGCTTCCTCAGTAACACCTTAAGAATAAATAGCTCCATCCTCTACAACGTTCTACGATTCTAACCATCCTCAACAAAGCATCCTCAACAAAGACGTTCAAGCCGCTTGACGATGACGTTGTGTACTTACTGCCAAAAAGTCGGCTTCTTAGAACTTATTCGCCCTTCAGCCTGGCTATTTGAAAACGAAGAATTGAGAAAAAAGCGCAGGCGAAGAATTAGCGATTGTACCGAACATCATGTCAGCCTCAACGACTTGGTCGATTGTGCTTTTGGCCGAAATGGATGCGAACTTTGCAAGCTTTTTCTCTTAGATTGGTCGCAATCAAACAGGTGCTATGATGGTTCCTGGAGTAAGGACGAGGTTCGCTTGCCTGGAGAAGACGATGTAAGCCGATTTCGAAGATTAATCACTAGGAGGCAAAAACGAATTCGCAAATTTGGAAAGGCCCCGGGAGCTCTCTACATTGGACCTTCTCATGACTGCATAGACGACAAAGGTCACCAAGCTGCTGGAGTAGGGCTATGGGAAAGCAGAGATGACACAGATGCCCTCGGTGATAATTCAGGGAAGGTGATCGGCACTTTAGAATTCTTCTTCATGCGAGGTCAGTATTAAATATTACTGCTCCAAAAGCGATTGAAGACTGATAGATGTACAGATGCTCTACCAAAGAACGACAAGCTTCTTACAAGCTTCATTTGGAATCGGGACATCCAGGAGGACCCTAAATCGCCGTTGTGCCTCAGATTGGCCAATGAGTGGCTTCAAGACTGCTTGCAGAACCACGAGATTTGTAGGAACGCCCTTGGCCTTGACAACCAACTTCCCACGAGAGTCATACACGTCGGTAATGATCTTGAAGAGCCCCATCTTGTGATCACGAACGCCATGGCCGGCAAGTACGTGGCCTTGAGCTACTGCTGGGGTCAAGACAGCAGCAAGCATGTAAAACTTTTTCGAGAAAATATCAGCAGCTTTCAAAATCGAATTGAACTGTCGAGCCTCCCTTTATCTCTCCAAAATTCAGTCTTCATCACGAGGCAAATTGGAATATCATATCTCTGGATTGATGCCCTGTGCATAGTCCAAGATGACCCGGATGACTGGAGGCGTGAGGCGGCACGCATGATGGACGTCTACAGTAATGCAACTGTCACATTGTTCACAACAAATTCACCATCTGCGATTCATGGATTCTTGGGGAAAAGAGAGGTGAAGCCGCATTGTGCCATCGCTCTCCGACTCCCACTATCAAGGGTCACCCACGCTGATCGAATAGAGACGCTAGAAGATCGTCATGGAATAGTGAGGCTTTCCGAGGCTCAACGACTTGGCACGCCAGGCCTATGGAATACTGCACAAGTGTCCCTTGATGACGAATTTGAGACTGCTGAAATCTTTGCAAGTCTCAGACGGAACACCGACCATGAAGACGAATTTGTCAACAAGGGACCTTGGAGGAGCCGCGGCTGGACTTTGCAAGAATATATGTCTGCAAGTCGTGGGATATCATATACAAAATTCCAAATGAGCTGGCAATGTCTCACTTGCATTGTGAGGGAAAGCGGTCAACGGATCGATTTGATATCAAAACAACGCAAGAGCATTGCAGAAGGGCTATCTGGGTCGGGGCATTCTGGTAGGTTAACAGAAATTTCAGATCACTGGTCGGCTCTCACACGGGTGAAGGAGGTTCTTTTCAAAGAACTTTCTGAGGAACAACATCAGGACCTGCTCATCGATGAATTCTATGTGGCCACTAACGAGTACTGGCACCGTTCTTTCACGTATCAGTCAGATAAATTGGCGGCGACCGCGGGACTAGCAAGAACCGTAGAGCAGAAGCTACTAGGGAAAGATCGTTACTATGCTGGGCTCTGGGAGAGCAACTGGATCCTCGGGTTGAGGTGGGAGGCCATCGGCAATGATCATCCTGATCACGACAACCCAACACCAAATAACAACAGGAATGTTCCAACCGCACCAAGTTGGAGCTGGGCTTCTGTCGTCTCCAGCAACTACAGGCCTTGGCCAAGCCGACGGACAAAGGGGTATGGCGCACCGCAAAGCTGCATCAAAGAGGTTAAGGCGCCAAACGTAATAGATGATCAAGATCGATTCATACCCAGAGGCCCACTGATACTCCGATTTACCGCACCTTATCTACGTCTGTCAGAAACCTGGACAGACGCTGACGCTCCAGCAAGCAGTGACAGACGTCTTGACAACGCCTTATGGTCCTTCGAGCTTGAGCTGAAGAGAGCCTTCCGCATCGACGCCCCACGCCCAGAGCTTAATTCCAAGTCTGAATATGGTCAGAAACATCAACCGTACCTCGGTCAGCATTTCGCTGTCATCCAAATCTTCAAATGGGCCCAACACAGTCTCAAAGACGAACCATTCGAAACGTTTTTCCTAATTTTGGAAAGCGTGGAGGAGAACCCGGAATGGTATCGCCGCATTGAATTTATGAAACTTAAAGAGCCAGACATCCCAGAAACGGTGAGAGGGACTCCATGGGTTGAGCGGGAAGTTCATCTTGTGTAGCTCAAGCTTGAAGCCAGTCAGTGGAGGTCGATAAATGTGACTCGAGGTTGAAGTAGCAGCAGCACCTTGCCCACCCACGAAGAAGGAAATCTTCGAGGTCGAGATATGGCTATTATAAATGTACAAAAACAGTCATTTTAGACTACTAAGAGGTCAGCAGCTATATAACATAGAAGGTTCTAGAACTAACATATTAGAGCTTTGTATAGCAAGGAGGCCGATAGCCCCTAAACCTTCCAAAAACCATTACTATTAAAGTCAATCTACGCATGCATGCTGCGGCGAACCAATACGTCCAACCGCCATCGCGAGCATAGGAAGGATAATAGTAACCTGTGGAATTCGACATACTAGTTAACCAACTTCATCTAGAAGACCAAATTTCGAAGCTAAAGTATGCTGTAAATAACCTGCAAATAATTGCAAAACTTGAAGTAGTTCTTGTGTATAAACGATATGTTCTATATTGGCTGGGAATCTAGTGGGGAAGATAAAGACCGCTGGGAAGTTCTTCGTATTCAGTTATGGATTGCACGCCTCAGAACATATTCTACCCACAGATATGTATTTTCAAGTCTGTATATTAAATATATTCTTCTATGCACACATGTATCTCACAACAGTGCTAAGCGATTCTAGCTAAGCGACGAGTACATGTTCCAACACCTAGTAAACATTTCGAACAACCTGTAGGCGACCATTGAATTTATACACAGCGATATGAGCCTCTAACAACAGCATAACTAATTACACAAATAACACTTTAGGAATCATTTGTTCGAAAGGTGATAGTATTGTAAAGTGGTTACTCATGCTAAGCGAGCGCATGTATCCGCAATGATTTCAACCGATAATGTATTTACCGCTTGCACAAGTGCAAAGAACTTTAATGCGGATTAGAACAGACAATGTCGTAACGGTTATACAACTATGTAGGCAACTACATACACAAAGAATAATATTGTTCTGTTCTCAATATCCCTAAAAGCAAACCCCCTTGTGACCAGAACATACCTATCCATAATCCATAGTATCCAGCAGGTAGCAACACGCATCATGAAGAGACCAAAGCAAAGCAAAGAAGCGGCTGCAACGAAGCGTGGGTATTTTTATTATACAACATACACGATCCGCCTTTCCGTCGCCAGCTTCCCCGCAGTAAAGTAAATCAAACAATAAAAAGCAAACGCTATGCGTGAATGTTCAAGAGAAAAATACTAAACTGCGTGCGAGTCCTCAATCGGAAACATCAGCATCGTCGATATCTTTTTTTTTTGCTGCAGCCGTTCATTTCCCTCTCCCTCTCGGCTTTGATGCACGCACAGGAGCCTTGGGGGTAACTACTTTGGGCTTAACCACTTTGGGCTTTGCTTTTGACTTTGCGGCTCCCCTTGTGGCTCTTCCATTTGTTCGTGGGGGACTCGGCTCGGGTTCGGAAGTTGGCTCGGGTTCTTCTTCCTTCTCGCTCTCAGGGGCATCTGGCAAATCATCGTCTTCGGCTTCCTCCTCATCTTCGACCACCTCTTCGACCTCCACTTCTTTCTTCTTCGGAGTGGCCTTGGCTTTGGCTTTGCCTTTGCCTTTTTCTTTTCCATTGGCTTTCGATGCAGAGGCCTTTGCTGCTGGAGTGGTCTTCTTGCCGCGTGTCTTTCCATTAGATTTTGGGAGCGGCGGTGAAGATGCAGGTTGGCTCAGCTCACTTTCAGGCTCAGGTTCCGCCTCTCCAAGCACCTCCTTATCGGCTTGGTCTGTGGGCTTTTCGTCATCATCTTCTTCCTCCACAATTACTTTCGACTTAACCTTGCCTCTTGCAGCACCCCGCTTTGTGGCTGCCCTTCCATTAGATCGTGTAGGCGGTGGAGTAGGTTCTGCTTGGGGCTCTTCAGGCTCTTCATTCTCGTCGCTCTTATCTTCCACAGGCTCTTCCACAGGCTCTTCCACAGGCTCTTCCACTTCGGCATCCTCCATTGGCTCGTCATTATCTTCGACCTCTGCTTCTTCTTGTTCATCCCCCTCCACATCGCTGCCACTCTGGGAAAGGTATTCCCATTCTGCCACACCATCCAACATTTCCTGGTCGGCCTCGCTATCATCAACATCAGCGTAAGTCTTGGAGGCCGTGCCTCTTCCACTCCGTCTTCTCTCAGAGTTGTTTGTGGCTGGGGTTCGTGGAGGTTTTGATTTCTTGGGCTTAGCGGGTGTCTTGAGTTTGGGGGCCTTCTCTTTCTTTGATGCTTTTGAGGATGGCTTGGGCTTCTCCGCTTTCGGCTTCTTTGCCGCTGGCTGGCCATCGTCGTCGACTGCCTTGCGTTTCTTTTAAGTTTTATGTTAGCAAGTCTTCCACAGCTGATACTCGTGGCACGTTCAGCTTAATTACTCAGACTATCCCGATAATTGAAGACGCCAGATGCCTTCGCACTTTTTTATGTTACAGAAGATTGAGAAAAACAATTTTCAAGGGGCCATCCGGCGCCTGACACCACTGACGTGCTTTAAGTAACTCAAAACATCTTCGCTTTCACTATAGCTCTTCAGAACCCGAGCCCAAAACAGGTTGCCACTTGGCTTCTGAATCATCAAAGAGTTTGAACACCTCAAACAAGTTTTTGGAAGAAATGACACACTGCTTACCTTCTTTTTGTCGATGTTTCTAACAACACTGTCAAGGAGTTCATCCATATCCTCAGGCAAATATTGTTTCTCCGCAATGTCTTGGGCAACTGAATGGCTCGGTAGAGCAGCAAAAAGTCCAACCGGGAGACCAACTTTTCCTGGCCACGCCTGCATACTCCAACCCTTTTTCTCTTCCCACTTTCGAATGGCCGCTTGCGCGAGATCACTCATTACATACAGGTTATCGCTTTCCGCTGGATTGATTGCATCGCGGGCCTGCTTGACTCTTTCAGCGTACTTGTAAATAAGTCCAATATTGCCTTCACTTGAGACACAAGTGAGGTAATGAAGCAGATATCGTGCATGGTCGCGTAAGTCGGCGGCGTCAGGGCTGAAGTCGGGATGATGGGCGAGCATAGATAGAAGACGAGGAAATGTTCCTTCCATAACATTAAGCTTCTTGACCTGGAAAACCTTGGCACGAGATCGTATCCAAGTGATGATTGAATTCTTGAAGTCAATCTCAGGCTCAAATGCAGTCAGGAAGATGATAGTATAGAATCGATGTGGCAGCTTTTCTTTGACGAGATACTTCTGCAATTTCTCAATAAAACCTCGACGGACATTGGCTAAAGCATCTTGCGTCACAAGGGCAAGCCGGTCAAAGTCGGTGGGCATGAGCAGATCGTCGAAAAGCTTTGTTGTACATAGCTTCAGCATCAGTTGAGCGGCCAAGAGTCGTAGTCGTGATTTGTGATGTTTCGGCGTGTTCTTGGTTTTGGCAATTTCACCTTCCTTGAAGATCAATAGATTCAAGAGCTTGAAGATTGGCGCAGCAATTGCCTTCGCAACTTCAGGGTCTTTAGCAGCACGAAGTCTATTCACCAAAGTTTTGAGTGCCCAGCATTTTGCCTGACATTCTTCGTCAACCCCAGAGTCAGCCTGCCAACTCTTGTCGGTCTCTTGCCCAGGCGACCGGACCTCGAGGAGTAACTTTTGAGTGGAAATATCGAGGATTTCGTCACTCATCTCTTCGGTTATGCACTCGTCATGCAAAGATAATTGGCTTATTGTTGCGAGTTTTGTCAAAAAATGATCTTCTCCATAGGTCCAGCCAGACACGGACTTATCCAGCAACTCCTTTGCATGCATTTCCTTCTTGTTGCTTACTGCCATTAAGATCTGAACAGCATATTTTGCGGCTTTAGGAGGGGTACCATATAATGCGAAGTTTGTCAGGGCTGAAATGAACTTGCGGTCTTGGGGAAGGTCTGAGGAGGAGGTTCGAGCGAATCCTGCGCAAATCTTCAGGTTCTCCATACTTCCTGGTTCGTTTACATCCGTTGCTGATGGAGCCTGCTCTTCAATGAGTTTGCAGATTTCTTTAACTTGACTCTTGAATGTCTGGGGATTCTTTTCTGAAATTTCTTTGAGAACCTCCTGCGCGGTGGCGCCAAGTCCCATTTCGTCGTTCTTCGAATACTGCATTGTAGCTGGAACGTGACTTTTATTGTATAAGAGAGAGGAAGAACAGTAGATGAGGGGATCCAAGGTCTCGAGCAGTCCATCAGAAGTCCCACTGGACTTCATACGTTTTCGGAATTCTTTGATAGCCTTGTAGACCGTCTTGAAATCACTCTCAGGATCCATAGCATATCTCAAGAGCTGGTAACTTCGTCGGTCGTGTAGCTTCGCGTACTTATTCAGATCATGAATGGACTTCGATGGGTCTGGAAGGAAGTCTGCAAGCCATTTGATCACTCTGTCCAGTATACTCTTCACCTCCTTCTTGTCTCCTTCCACCACACCGCCATTGTATGCTTCGCATTGCTTCAAAAAGGATTGAAGGACCTGTGCGAAGGTCGATTGCCGCGCCTGCAGAGCAAAGAAGGCCTTCTTCGATTTGGCATCAAGCGATTTAACGATTAGTAAAATGCGTTCGGTACGGATTTTGTCAGCATCAAAAGAACTGTCCCCGTTTTTCTGGCTTTCCCCTGATGACTTTGCGCCTTTGGTCTTGGTTGCAGGGTAATCCAGAGGAATGAGCTGCTCAAACATGACGCGCCCCAAAAGAACGTTCAACTGCTTGTCATTCGCATAGTATGCATCAAATATCTTGGTTGGAATAGCCCCTAGTGCGGTTACTACCGCATCATTGCCTTCAACAATCTCACCTGCCGCAACCCACCATATCCTGCTCAACGTTGTCATAGCCTCCACTTGAACTGTGTGCTTACGGTCTCGGACTCGATCAGACAGACTGTTCAGTACAGAACCTGGCTTGCCGACGCCTCCGTTTGGAGCAATCTTGGCCATGATATCGTAAAAGCTGAAGCTTGAAATGGCCTTCACAGCAGCGATTCTTACTCTTTCCTCTGCATCGTTAAGCTTCTCGCCCAGACCCCTGACCAAGGACGCCTCATCCTCCCGACTCAGGCCAATACCACCAGCTGAAGTCAATAATATTCTACCAACAGCCGTCGTCCACACAGATCGTACAACTGAGGATTTGTCATTTTTCCTACCGATAAATGCATGGTATGCTTGACTGTGAGCTTGTGAGAATGACTGAGGCGAAATTGGTGTTGTCAGAATGCTTGATGAAACAGGAGAAGTTGGCACTTCGGAAAGCTTCACGGGTGGGTAGACGGTTGGATCCCATGTAGGTAGTGGAGGTGGGCCTGCAGCGCCAATACCAGAAATTATGTCGCCCAGTGTTTCTGTTGATAAGGAACGTAGCTGGACACTCTCAGCTGATAACTCAGCCTCCAATTGGGGTATCACATTTTGAAGCACTGCAGGAGAGGCGCGCCATAGTTCTCGTAGCAGTTTGTGTGCTTTATTCAACTCCTTCAAATCTTGTTCCGTGGGACCGCTTGGCGCATCTTCGTCATCCGAGCCAGCGCCATCACTGGCTCTCCGATGGCCATTTGGCTTTGAATTTGAAGATGCGTCCATAATAACATCGTTGAAGTATTGGCTGATGTAACGAGCCATCTTTTCCGGGCAGGCATTGCAAATTGTTTTGGCCATGTTGTATGCTTCTGGCAGCTCCTTTGGCAGTAAGGTGGACTGCTTCTCATCCGTGTCGCCATTCTTCTCCTTGCCACCTCCTGGAGTCGCGGCGCGTAGAAATTGGGCAACAATTATATCCACTACTTCTGTCGGCAGGTTTGCAGCTTCGTCGACAATAGTTACCAGCACCTGGCTCATATGGTATTCCACATCCTTCGCAATCTCCTCGCCCGTCGAAGCTTTGGACGAGCCCGAAGCTATGTCGAACAAGGACGAAAATAGATGGAGGGTTAGAGAATCGGAATTTGGTATGTCCATAAGCAACACGATGCTCTTGACTTCGGACAGTGATACGAGAACATATTTATGTTGTGTGTTGTAGGTGTTTGAAGGGTCGGAGAGAGCAGGTAGGATGGACGTAATGAAAAGGGTAAAAATGTCCTGCCAGCATAACATTAGAAAAAATGGAAGTTGAAAATGGCAGGACGATATACCTTCAGCTGCGTCCCCGTAAATGGCGCATCGGGGGCACAGATCTTCAAGACGTCGACTAGACAGCACGCTGTGAAAGCTCGTACACCTTTATCCTTGTGGCCCAGTAGGTTCTGGCCAGCAAGTTCCTTCGCAACCTTGGTCAATGAGTCCTTGTCGACCTCCTCCTGATCCATCTCACGCAGCTCATCCGACAGGACATCGAGCCTGCGAAGCAATTCGCCCGTCGCAATGGGCTTCCCAGCGCGCCATGAGAGGGGTTCGTTGAACTGGAGGCTGGCCATTTGAGGTTCTACGGGCGCGCCCTTCCTCGGGGCCATTATGATTCGAGTTCGCCAGTCGCGAGAGGTTTATGAAGACGTCTGTAATATCGGGGTTGAATTGCTGAGGTCGTGGATGTGAAGGGGAGGTGCCAAGTAGATTGTGGTGCTGGCTAAAATAATGACGAGAGTTGGTGTTTAGTCGCGCTTGCAAGTGGTTGTGCGACGCGTTGCTGCGCCTAAAGCGGCAAATCAAGAGGTTGTGGCTGTCAGCGACGCTTCACTGGACATAATCGAGTCCAGCTAGGTACTTTGACCCTAAAATTACCTATAAATTACTGGGATAAGGACAATAAATTGTTTGTTTTAGCATAAGCCAGGGTAATTGACTTGGAAATACGCTGAGCAGCCAATGCATCTTGGAGTGCCGCTTTTTCTCTCAGGACGCGATACTGTATTTCAACCTCAACGTCGTCAGGATGCATCACTAATAGACCCCTAGTAGCATCACCAACAAGCAAGCCAAATCATCATTTCAATGCACAGTAAGCCATTCTCAATGCTGTACATATCTAGACTTAATATTCAACCTTAGTTATACGCTCTTGCAACGGACAGACTCAACCTACTATAACCATGACGAGAAAGACTTGGAAAAGTGGCAGCAGCAGTTACACAATGCCATTGCTTTGCTTTGGACTAGAGCTGCCGCTTGCCTTCGCCGGGGGTCCCAGGCCGCCATACGAATTAGGCTACGAAGCACTACTTACGATATACCAAACTTTGGCCATCAAACCTTACCTTGTGTCTAAGAGGCCAAAATCTTCAACAAAAACAAGAACACTTCTTAATCATGGCTCGAGTTGAGCATTCTATTAATCTTCTTTTTATTCACTCTTTCCTAGATCATTGACTTAGTCTGAACAACTCAAGTTGGGCACGACATGAGTGATCAACACCTCTTCTCGCTTTCTCGAGTGCTTAGTAGCACCTTCTCCTCAATTCTTAAGACTATGTCTTTTCATCAAATGTAGTGATAATTTCAAAAGTATCCGATCTAGACTTAAAGAAATGCCAAGGTCAAAGTCGATTCAAAATGTCCAAGGTCTGTTTGTCCAGTTGCAAACGCAAGCCAGTTTCGCCATTGTGAATCTCTTATACGGGTGTCTGCATCAAAGAATGACTTACATCCCTTTTCACTAGTTCGCCTCGTTATCGGACTACATTGAATTCGGGTTTATCTCGCTCTGCGGGGCAGTTGCGTTAATCAATTCCTAACAGAGATCAACTTGAAGGTTTCCCAGTATCCCACAACTCTACTCCCTGGGAAAGCTTTATTCTATCTGTTATTATGCCTGTTGTCTTTCCAATTCTACAAAATACCCAAAGGGAAAAAAAGAAGCCCTGTTGTCGTCTTCTTCGAATTAAAGAGCCAAGGTGTTGAGGAGTCTGTTGTGGCTGAGGTATGGTGTAATTCATCAAATCAGAAAGGCGATACTTGATCTCAGCCCTAAAGGTCTCACATCAACAGACTCTTGACTCTAATTTTTTTTCAACAACTCTCTTCTTTGTCTGTTCTTCAAGCCCTTCACTCTATGATGAGCACCAGTGCTCGCTTAAACTCCAGAGTCACCCATCACATCGTGAATTACTTGTTCATTGCTAGTGTTGTCGTCGGTAGTGTTCCGTCAACAATCATCTGGATACGTCTGTGGTAGGAGTCACCTATCTCTGGTTGCACAAAATAAATTGCCGTCCGCACTGCACGCTCGTTGCGCCTCGATACAACTTTTTTTGGGAATTCTTGACGTTTGTAATTGTCATTACACAAGACACTTTGGCCAGCTTACAATCTCCAAATCCTAATCATCTACTCATTAACCAAAGGTAAATCGCACAAACAAACGCCGTAGCACTTGTCCCGGTCCTGAGTCGCCTGAGTTAGAACTTTGACAGAGCGACTGAGCCTAAAAGACTTACGAGACTAACGGGGTTCTAGCCGTGGACCATCATCCTAGATTGAACAAAATAATTGCCGTCTTCTGTCTGTTTTGTTTTCATCTTCGGCAGCATCTTCAGCAAAGTCATTAGATTGGTTTGCCATTTCGAAAATACCACCACTTCAGATTTCAATCTACAACATCAACACCATAGATCTGTCTTCGAGCTTTCAATTCACGAACCCAGCAATCCTTGAAGACGTTTCTCTTCCAAATCGTTTCGCAAAGTAGAACCTCAACAATAGTTTCTGTGTCTTTGACACGCTTGATCATCGTTTCGTGCGTCACGTCCTGCATTTCCGAAGACCATCAATCACGAAGCGAGCACGTATCAACACCTCTTCTAAATTCAAACCTTGGGATACTTGTGCACTTCAATTCCGATCTCAGAAGCAATAATGAGGGTCAAGATTTGGCTGATCACGGCCTTGATGGCTTGCCTCTGGTGCCTTGCAGCTTCTAGGGGGACAAGTGGCGCTATCGACGAGCAAGGCAGCATGGTCCCTCCTACCGTTGAAAAGTGTGAGAGTAAGATTCACGTCTCCAATTCTTGTTGACTAATGTGCTAAAATCACAACAGGAGACTATGCGTGCCAAAACTGGCAGTCAGCGTCGCAGTTCTGTGCTACCGGCCAAGGATCTGGGGAGAAAGCATGTCTTTGTTCATCGGGGTATGTACATTGATTTATTCATTCACACATTCACGTTCGACACATCTCCGTGGGAATTGGATGATGCCTTGCATTTACCAGAGAATGATGTCACAAGTCTTTTGGACTTTCCTTCCTGTTGTGACATTTCCAGTGACACAGGGCTATGTTTGGCCTCTGGGTTTAAACAACTGCTAACAGGTTTACAGTATTGGAGATGCTATGCGAGACTGTGTCTATTGTATGGAAGACACAATTGAGGGACTTGAATGGCCGGGTTTGGGTGGAAGGGCTTTCACCAAATACATGACCTACTGCAAGGACCGTACCATTGACGTAGACGAGTTCAAGTCCCGTGGTTTCAAGTTAACTACACGCTACAATTTCCCTTTACTTTTCTTCACTGGAAACTATCATACACCATGGGTCTGGGCACACGCAAAAGGAAAAGAGCTTCAGCGTCGTTTGGAACCACGAGAATTTGATATATTCAGCACAATTTTCTCTGTCGAGACTCAGAGTGTTGCTGCTGAGACATCGACAGTTGAAGTGGTCTTTTCTCAGGAGACTATTACTGCCGAGGAACCAACATCAACTATCGCGACAACGTTGTTTATACCAGGCGTCCCCACTTCACTACCATTTGTCAATACTACCACGTCTGCTACAGCAAGTTCTGCTACAAGTTCCGATATTCAAACAATGCCAGCAGCCACTTCCACGGTGAGCTTTCAAGTACCTGAGTCTGAGGTTTTGCCTACTTCTCTATTCTCAACCTCTTCGACTGAGTCTTCGACCACAACGGCCCCCCAAGTTGAGTCACCGGGAACTACAAGTTCTGAGAGTACTTCAACAACCTTGACATCCCTCCTTGAGAGCTCAATAACCAGCGTGATTATGTCAACATCTGTCGTTCAGAGCACTTCAATTATGACTTCAATCATGTCTGTCTCTGTAACTTCAGAAGCCAGGTACGGACTCTCGTTTCAATTAAAACTTTGGCAAACTAACTCTATGCCTAGTCCTATATCCAACACTCCTGAAAGCCTCCCATCCTCACAACTCCCAATCTCTTTGGATGCCACACCATCGACTTTCATCATTGAATCAACAACAGAACTTGGAAGTCTGTCGAGCTCGCTTGGCAGCGCCTTGGGGAGTCTGATCACAGTCGAGCCTTTCACAGCACCAGCTCCTACTGAAAGCAAGCTACAACCCATAAGTACTGCTATCTCTGGAAGTATAGGCGCAATTTCAACAGAGATTGCATCTCTATCTTCAAAATCGGTAGCAATGAGCACCCAGACACTGCTGGAACCATCAACATCAACTTCATTGTCCGAAATGCTAAGCTCCATACTGTCCTTGGATCTTATTCACACCTCGAGTCAAATTTCAGCTACACCTCTATTCACTTCATCCGCAACTCCGGATTCAACAACTTCAGACTCAGTCTTTGATTCACAAACAGCTGCAACGAGCCTAAATACCTCGCCCTCAACCCAAATTCTACCAACAACATCAAGCACCACAATAACAAGCCCAGCAGCACCAATATCAATCTTGATAACAACCTCAATATCACCTGCAACACTTCTAAGCCCCATTTCAATCCAGACCCCTACCCTCACCAGCGTCCTAACAACCACAATACCAACACCCTCCCAAATCCCACCGCCAATCCAATCCCCAGCCAGCACACTCTCCATCTCAACCTCTTACATTCCAGCCACGACCGCAGTACCCAGCTCACTCTCAAGCATAGTATCAGCTCTTTCAAGCGATCTAGCATATACGACGGTATCTACAACGACAATGACAATGAATCCAACAAGTCTCGCCGGTCCAGCTGGAGTATCCACATCCAATTCTATGACAAACAGCAGTGGATGTGCAGGCTCAGTATCTGATTGCGTTATCTCATGGTATTCATTTGGTAGTACAGAAGCAAGTGGATTCACAATTGTTCCTACGACTTCTTCTAGTACGATGACAATGACAATACCAATGCAAACAGCGAGTAGCTGCAACCCCGAAACCACAATCACAGTTACGGCGACCACATCGCAAATCCTAAACCCAGACAGCACCGAACCACTCTCTTGTATCGACTTCAGTACACTTCCATACATCTACTCCAGTATCTCGATTCTAAACTCACCAACCCCAACCCGAACCCGAACCCCAACTTCAACGGTCTCAACACTCCTAACCGTCCCAAGCGTATACCTAACCTACCCATCTGCACCCTCAAACACCATTCCAAACACCAGTCCAAATACCAGTCCAAACACCAACACCACTCAAAACACAAATCCATATCCCGGGTCAAAGACAGGCGAAACGATTCCTTCACATACGTCTACATCTACATCAACCTCACCACTAACACTCTCCATAATTCCATTCCCTACATCATCAACTGGTACTTCTTCTTCAACTCCACACTCACCAACTCCATCTCCAAACACCAAAACAAAATCAACAACTTCCCTCCCCCTCTCCACATCCACATCCACATCCAGCACAACACCACCACCACCACCACCACCCACAACCACAACCTCAAAAGCCAAATCTCACCACCATACCAACACCTCCACCCCCTTAACTTTATTAATCGGGATCCTAGAATTAGGACTACTTTTTCTAGTTTGAGAATTAAAAGCTTTTGATTTTGAAGGATTGATTGGTTTATTGAAAGGTTAAGAGAATTGAGAAATTGGGAAGTGAGAAATGAGAAATGAATAGGGTGTGATAAGGAGATAATTTGGAAGAGTGGTGGTGGATATGGGGAAGAAGGGTTTGGTGGGAAATTGGTGTGGTGATTTGAAATATTTTGTAAGATTAGATGAGTATAGTGAGTGAGAGAGGGGAGGGGAGATTTTAATAATCCTCGAATACAAAATCGAATTTCAATCTTTTGTTGTTTAAATGTGATGTTGATACTGCTTAATTTATTCCTGTGTTGAAATGTAGAGTTGATCGGATTCTAGTAAGCTGGGTTGATGGTCCATTAGACTACCTACTTGTATCGAAACCAAAGTTAATTTAAATGACTTGAAAGAATGATTTCATTCTATTGCTTGCCGACCATAATAATAGTCTAGGTAAATTGTCCTCCCCCCCAATCCATACGCCACAAGCGCCTGGTCCTTGTCCTTGTCATATTGTTGTGAACACTCAATACCCCCAACGCCCTGCATAACATAACAACAACGAACTTAGGAGTAGATCTCTAGATCTCTCCTCTACCTCCCTGGTGGTCCAGGACTGGGTCTCGCACCACTTTGCTCCTCGGCTTTTCGCTTCACCCCATTACTTGTTTGAGCCTGTTGAGCGGTTGCTTTCGCCTTGGCTTCTCTTAATTTCCATTGGTCCCTGATGCCTTTCGCTGCAGCTAGTAAATCTTTTTCCGTTACACGATCGGTGATGCTTTCTATCACACTCTGCACTGTGCTGATATGATTGGCATGCGCCTTGTCGTCTCGAAATCGCATGTACCGCCATCGCTTCTGAGCATCCATATAACATTCCACAATGCGATCATTGAGGGGTTCGTCTAACGCCTTCAGATTCTCCCATTCTTGTGGCTCAAGATACATTGTTGCGTACCAGGGATCGTCTTTCTCACGTCCATCCCCTGCCCAAATAAACAGATTGCAAGTTGGAATCGCATCATAGTCGAGATACGGCTCAGTAATACCTTCAGCTCTATCTTGCGCATCCGGTTGAATAAGGGGGAAATCAAGCGATAGCCTGAAATCCACACTGTTCTCTGATTCTGGCTTCCACTTCAAAATATGATGGTCCGTTCCAAATTTATAGTCCGTTGTCCGGCAGGTAAAAATTAGGCCGTCGTTTCCGTGAGGTAGGTTGGGGAGGATGTCTTGGAACATCATCTGAATGCCATAACTAACTTGCATACTTTTCAGGTCCACCTGGAAATGCTGGTATTGAAGCTCTTCGGGATATTTCTTCATCAGCATTGAGTATGGGTTGAATATACGCTCTTTGAAATATGCAATCCGCTTATCTAGGGTTCGATTCATCAAGCTGCTACCATCCAAGACCATGCAATCGAAAACTAGGTACTTTGGCTGTTTCTGTCCATTCCTCAGTGTGTCTATGACAAGCTCTCCATCCACCAGAGTATTTGTATGATATCCCGCCTCGTCATTTAGAATGGGGAAATGTAATGCATTCTCAGGCACAAACCAGTAGTCGTTTCTTCGGTCAATCAGGTAGTGAACCTCCTCGTTGTTGCTGCCAGCCGTTAAGTATAGTAGATAGCGAGTTCCGTCCGATTTCTCGCAGACGAAGTAGCTGCGACCCGAGTCAGCATATGGAGCCAGATGGGGTGTAGAGCGCGGATCCAAACTCACTCCTCTCTGCCTAATTCCTCCAGATGCTTCCTTGCAAAACTGACGGGCTGCGCACCAGGGAAGCCCAAGTTGTTCCCTCGACCAAGCAGGTCAGCTACTTCTCGTCGCATCTGCTGCAAGAGTCCGCCCTCAATCTTGATGCCAGGGGCTTGGAGTTCGGTCAACGGTCCTGACATGTTTGCGACTGCCTGGGAAAGGCGAGGCTGAGATTGTCTCTTAGGGATGGGGATCGCAGACAGTGCTGGTAGGAGGTGAAGGGTATTTATGGAACGAAGCAATGACAGGTAATCGCCGTTTCCAAGGAGCTGATATTGGGGTGGGTGAGGGGTCGCCGTTAGCTGATATTCAGGCTGGCGGTGATGCACGTCAGGCTGTATCGCGTTTGCGCAGATTCGATGCGAAGGGGTCGCGCGACGTCGTCGTTGTAAAGGGATTCGAGGATGCGTGGAGCGGTATAGTCGTGATGTTTGCGTATCGATTGTATAGCGTTCGCGCAGAAGCATGCGCAGCTCGAGCAATAAGTCATTTATACAATTAGGCGCATGATTGGCGGTGCTCGCGTGAAGTTCGCCATCGTCCTGAGGATTTGAGCAGCTTCAAAAGAGAACTGCGAGGCTACTGGACTCGTACGGCATTGAGTCACGTGTAGAGTAGAGGAGTCAAAGCTCTCCGGAATCGACGTCGCGCCTCACAAAACAACTCTACCTACCCTACCCTACCCTACCCTACCCTACCCTTTCTTCTACTTACAGGTCATTAATGGTCCGAGGATGGGTGAGGATATACCACACATCTTCTTCTTCGTGGTGACTTGTCATCAACAAACAATCTGAGATGATATGTCCAGAGACATCCCTTGGTGAAGCCCAGCCAGCAAGCACCCGCTAATCTATGCTCTAGGGAGTTGATGGCCACAATGCCTTCTTTGTTACTATAGGCTAGAGTATCTGTGAAGGGGCTCTGGATGTACGCATAACACAAAGCAACACTAAAAGAAACCCTGCAAACAATTTCAAGGACACGCAAGAGGATTAGTCTCCTGCCTTCAACTCCTCCTCCTCGTCGCAGGCAGTGCTTACAAGAGTGGTAGAAGTGATGACGGCGAGGCCTTGCATTTCCCTGCTCAAGGAAAAGCTTTCATATCCCTTTCAGGGCTCCTTTTAGGGATCCATATACCTATCCAAGCCCCTTGCCCTTCACCTCATGCTGCTGGCCACTGAACTTTAATTTCTATCCACCTCGGCTGGACGAAAACATCTCAGCCACATCTGGTAAACTGCCCCAACACTTCTTTTGACTCCATTTTCCTCCTGCCTTGGAAAGTTTCCACCGGCATTTTTGGATTCGGACAGGACGTTGAGTCGCCTGCTTTTCTATGCACCAAGTGGTGACTAGCTTGTGCTTTTGGTGGTTGCCTGCGAAGTAGCTGCTTGCGTTACTATCACACACCCCTGCTTCAAATCAAGCTGGCTCAAGTACTGTACAATACGCTCAAGAGTCGAGGCAAATACCCCAAGAACCAAATCTACATGAGATATAGGAGAGTCTCTTGAGCACTACCTTGCGAGAACAGGTGCTCTGTCTTGACATACATTCTTCGTCTCATTACAATGACAGTAACTTCCCTTAGGATCTTAGAGAGAGAGAGGTACTTGCTACAAGTCATCCGCGTCCCAGGTTTAGTCGACCCTCTCGGCGCTGTTAGCTTAGGAATGGAAGAGATGTTGTTTTTCTTCTCCAATATCTACTATATAACTATCCAAAAATAGGTCAAGCCATACCCTCATGCTTTTTGCTCATGATTTCCATACTTGATACCAAGGGCGCTCTCCCGACTTTCAACGCTCAGCCTTGACCTGCAGTTTTGAGAATGTGTTGGTAAAAATAGCCACATTCTTCGTCTGCAAGCAGAAAGAAACTTTATTGTCATTCCCACGCAAACATTAATTTTCCGCGGTTCCTACCTTTGACGTGAAGATCAAGTGCTCTTTGGTCATTTCAGGTACAGAGAAGACTGCTATGACGGCTCCTCATCTCACCATACGAAGGGTACAGGTAGCTTGGCGGTGAATAGCGCCGACGTGCTTCGCGGAAGTCTAAACTTGGAAGCCGCAAACATAAACGCCTGCTAATTCGTGACGTCGAGCGCCGTGAACGTTCCTTGACATGCCAGACAAGAGCTGCTAGCACTCGGAAGTTGCAGCTACTGTGGCACAGCCGCCGAGCCAAGATTATCAATCCTAATTGCAGATTCCAAAGTCAAGGAAGGTTTTGTCACTTAAATAACTTGTTGACCATATGCTACAATTGCCCTTTATAAAGTCTCCCGGGGAACCTCTCAATTGTATATCCCACCTCACTCCCAGTATTCATTATATCTTCTCTTGTATCAGAATCTATATACTAATCAGTCCTCGGACCATTACATTCGTTACAATCATGTTATCCAAGTTAGCTTCGGCCGTTGTCGCCATTTCGGCACTTATCAGCACCTCAAGTGCTGCTGTTGATTTGTGTGTGGTTCCAGGTGGTGGCAGCTATGCTCCTATCATTGTGTACGTTAACACAAATGTGATTGAGTATCCTGTCTTCATCAACACATATATTTCTGCCAACGTACGTATATCGCCTAATTTCAACCCAACTTTTTTTTCATAATCAAACAAAACTGATGGTGAACTTCCATAGACCATTATCAACATTAATGGAGGGGTGACCATAAACATCAACAATGCGCCTACCTACATCAACACTGTTGTAACTGCAACCGCAACCGTAACCTCTTTCTCAACTGTCACCCAAACCCAAAATGTCACCCAAACTGCCAACGGAATTGCCACCGCAACTACCACACAAACTTCCACGGCCACTACAACAACTTCTACGTAAGTACAAGGTTGCTCAGCTTTTCAGAGAAATCTTTGTTAACATTACACAGAACTGCCCCTACGGCACTCCCCCAGGGGGGGTTCGTTATTGTAGTAAATAACCAAGTTGGCGCCAAGGCCAAACGTCAAAATGGCAGAGGATATCTCCGCTTTAACGGACCCTCAGCATCCATTGTCCTAGATATACTTCTCGCTTCTCTCTTCACATCTGATGGATCCCGCCTGTTTTTCGGAAATGACTTCATAGGACTTGATAATAGTGATCTTCTTGCCGGTTTTGGGAACTTCCGTAGGTTTCAACAAGCTCCTTTTATCTCTACATTTTGGGGTGTAGGCCTAGGCGGGAATGTCGCATTTACTAATCCCGCTTTCACTCTATTTAACGGAGCTTGTGGGTTCTGCAGGTCGTCAGACGACGTTGTGTTCAACTTATATACCGGACTGACACCATTTGCTTGCACTCGTATTCAGCTGACTGCCGAGGCCCGTAAGTCTAATGCATTCCAGGTGCTACTTAACATGCTAACGTCATGAAGCCCCGGCCGCCAACTCTTCCTCTTCTAGCGTACCGACAACCTTTGCTACCTCTATTGCGAGCTCAGGATCCTCATCTGCACCAGCTTCTGCCTCAGCTTCTGCATCAGCCAATCCTAGTGAATCATCTTCCTTGGCTGCCGCCTCGTCTACAATCAATTCAGCCAACGGCACGACTTCTGCTGCCCCTTCGTCGTTGTCGTCTTCTACAGCTGGATCTAACGGGACCTCATCTGCTGCGGCCTCTTCTGGTGCGGCAGCCACCTCTGGTGCAGCGGCCTCTTCTGGCGCGGCAGCCTCTTCTGGTGCAGCAGCCTCTTCTGGTGCAGCAGCCACCTCTGGTGCAGCAGCCACCTCTGGTGCAGCAGCCACCTCTGGTGCAGCGGCCTCTTCTGCTGCTGCAGCCTCCTCTGGTGCGGCGGCATCTTCTGCTGCGGCAGCCTCCTCTGGTGCGGCGGCATCTTCTGCTGCGGCAGCCTCCTCTGGTGCTGCAGCTTCTTCTGGTGCAGCAGCCACCTCTGGCGCAGCAGCCTCTTCTGGTGCAGCAGCCTCTTCTGGTGCAGCAGCCACCTCTGGTGCAGCAGCCACCTCTGGTGCAGCAGCCTCCTCTGGTGCTGCGGCCTCCTCTGGTGCTGCAGCCTCTTCTGGTGCGGCGGCATCTTCTGCTGCAGCAGCCTCCTCTGGTGCAGCAGCCTCTTCTGCTGCAGCGGCCTCTTCTGCTGCAGCGGCCTCTTCTGCTGCAGCGGCATCTTCTGCTGCGGCAGCCTCCTCTGGTGCTGCGGCCTCCTCTGGTGCGGCGGCATCTTCTGCTGCTGCAGCCTCCTCTGGTGCGGCGGCATCTTCTGCTGCAGCAGCCTCCTCTGGTGCAGCAGCCACCTCTGGTGCAGCGGCCTCTTCTGCTGCAGCAGCTTCTTCTGGCGCAGCGGCCTCTTCTGCTGCAGCTTCTTCTGGTGCGGCGGCCTCTTCTGCTGCAGCTTCTTCTGCTGCAGCTTCTTCTGGTGCGGCGGCCTCTTCTGC
>PDUO01000047.1:266932-358322 GCA_003008705.1 Pezicula radicicola | reverse complement strand
GCTGCCTCATCTACCGCCGCAGCTGCTGCCTCATCTACTGCTGCAGCTGCTGCCTCATCTACTGCAGCCGCTGCCTCATCTACCGCCGCAGCTGCCGCCTCATCTACCGCCGCAGCTGCCGCCTCAACTACTGCAGCTGCCGCCTCAACTACTGCTGCAGCTGCCGCCTCAACTACCGCCGCAGCTGCCGCCTCAACTACCTGATAACCTTAGACGAATCCATCCCATTTTCATCCTTGAACTCGATTTTAATTACATGAGTATGTTTGTTAGTTGATTCTTATAGTGGTAATCTTTGAAGTCATCTCGGAAATGAGTAGATTGAGGTAGTTCAGAGAGGTGGGGGTGGATATGAAACTTTGAAGATGGTAAGATAATAGAAGAGGTTATTTTTGCAGTATGGTTATGAATGGCTTTTGGAAAATATGACCTTGTTAGCATGTCTAGAGATTTGGTTGTTTGGTTGGTGGCGATAGTGTGGTTACCTTTCTTATGTATATTTGTTGAGGTTGGGATATATTAATATATGAAAACAATTTCTTATCACTTGCATTTGCTCTGATGCCAAAAACAGTAGGATACAGTTTAGTACTACAGTTGCTTTGTGTGAATAAATACTTAAAGCGTATAAGATTTCTTGTTACAATAAGTGATCTTTAGAAAATATTCTTGTCTTGTGCTATTTATAGAATCTGGGAAACTAGGTACAAGTCTGGCCAGAAGCTTATTCTCAGAAACTATCTATTTGTCTATTATAGTAAAGAACTTTAAAATTGTGAGAAAGAACCTTATGATGTAGTTTACGGAAAAGGCTTCGGCCGTTTCAGCTGCTCATAAAATTAGAATATAACGTACATGTAATGTAGTCTTTCTAATAAACTCAAAACGAGATATCCCACTAACACAATTCCCATCTAATACAATTTCTGGGAAATACTAAATATTACCTACTTAGAATATTGATTTCTCATATCTTGTCAGGTCTTATCAAGATAATCACTTTTTGTATGTACCTGCCAAACCACCAAAATAACTAACTTCCTAAACTTGCATTGTATTGTGTATGTATAAAAGCTAGCAACGGAGAAAGAAAGAAAGAACCCATCTCTTTTAACTTTATACCAAGTATTTACACATTCAACCTACACTAAAGCTTATTTTAGTAAAGCAAGTAGATTTAAAGTTCAAGGTTAAGATTTTAGTTACAAATTGTTTTAGTGGTTTTTGAAAACGGCGATGGGTAAGAAAAAGGTTTATTTTAAACCGATGTCAAAGGGGGTACAGTAGGTAGGAAATTTGCATGTGTTTGTGCAGGGTGAAGTTTAAATTTTTTGATATTTCTATTTTGGGAATTTCGAGTAAGGAGTACTTTTGTAGAGGAAATCATAGGATGGATGGTTTACTTGGGGTAAATGGTAAGGAAGGAGTTTTATCTTCTTTATTAAGTATTACAAGTTTACTTTCAAGATTCTTTGTATAGATTTGGGCAATAAGAACCTCTAGATGCAGCGGCTTATGTTCCAGGCATGTCTAATTCGAAATTTGAAGAGGAGGATTCGATTTCTGGCATTGAGTCCTTTGGTCGCATGATATACCTCCTCGAGCCATGCCCTATCCATCGTGGCAGTTTTATTACCCCGCCATACGTCCAGTTCCATCTCCCCCCTCGCGTGACTTGCTACCCCTAGTGGGCTGGATATTCTCGGATGTCGTCTTCGAGAGGGGATACGCTGCCACGCTTTCTTTGGGGTGGACGGAGGTTCGTTCGAGGGACGAGGTTATTGCTTATTTCATCCCGACCAAACATAGTGGGATCTACCATGGTAGTACAGCGATCGTTCTGACATTGCGGAGAAAGAGAATGATAGAGAATAGTAGATGTGATTCAATGAAGGCTAAAGTCGGGAGGTGTGTTATTACTAATTAGTGGGATGCATGATTCGCCCAACATTGGGTGGTTGTGGTGGACGTTGATAGTTGCACTTATCATTTCGCTAGACCTTTCTCATCGCTTCTTTCTTGTGAGGTATCATTTTTTGCAATGCAGAGATTCATTACTACTATGACAATAAAGCCAAGAGTACTTACAAAGATTTATATTGCAAGTTGTACTGCTAGAGCTGTTGCTCCAATAAACCTCATAATTGTAAAGACTGTGTTTTGTTAAGAGAATCTAGACGAACATATGGAGTTACTCAAGATATAAGTTCTCATAAAAACACCTGCGGCATTACACACCTTTCGAGAGGCCCAAAAAGTAGCATCAAGCATTATATTCCAGCTATCAAGAAGATAAATGCTCAGGTTCATCACCAATCTCCACCATCTTCTCATCGAGCAACCTTGTAAGAATCCTTACAACCTCCGCATACTTAGGATCATCATAAACATTAAGCAACTCCAAAGGATCCTCATCACAATCAAACAATTCCCATTCTGTTTCCTCTCCACCATCTTGAGCACCAGGTAGTCCAAATCCCTTATTATACCAATAAATTAACTTGTATCTCTGATTTCGAACGCCGTAATGTGCAGAAGCATCATGGATCATATCACGATGCATCCAATATCTATGATAAGCAACCTGTGGCCAATTATCGGGCGTTGTGCCTTTTAGCAAAGGTTTGAAAGAGTGACCTTGCATATATGATGGTTTTTGTAATCCTGCAAGGTCAAGCCAAGTAGCTGCGAAATCAACATTGCAGACTATGTCTTTGCAGATGCTTCCAGCTTTGATTTCTTTCGGGTATCGTATCATGAAAGGCATCTGAAAGGACTCTTCATACATGAATCGCTTATCGAACCAGCCATGGTCACCGAGGAAGAACCCTTGATCTGAAGTATAGATAACGACCGTATTATCCACAATGTCTTTGCCTTCTGAGTCTAAGTAGTCGAGTAAGCGACCAACGTTATCATCGATTGACGCGATGGTTCGAAGATATCTCTTCATATAGCGTTGATACTTGAAATGCCGTAATCCTTCCTGCGTTTTGAAAGTGAAGACTTCGGCAGTGTCTTTGTCAATAAGACGCATTTTCGTGACATCTTCTGGATAGGGAATCTTCCGCTCTTTGGAGAATTTGGAATTTGGAACTAGGAGCTCTCCTACTTCACTTGCTCCTTCGGGTTGAACTAGTCCAAGATCATAATATGTGAGATCGGTTGTAACTCGCATCTTGGCTCTTGCTGCTGCTACAGCTCGGTTCTTGTAGTCGTCGTCAAATGTTTCTGGAACCTTGATATCCTTTTGATACAGGTTCTTGTGTTTTGGATCACACTCCCATGACCTATGCGGTGCCTTATGATGACACATGAGAAAGAACGGTTTGTCCTTCTTCCTATTTTTCATCCAATCGATACTCTTATCTGTAATAATATCCGTCGCATAACCAGGGAAAATCTTCGTCTCTCCCATTTCAATCATTGCTGGATCGAAATAATCTCCTTGTCCAGGAACCACAGACCAATAATCGAATCCAGAAGGTTCATGATCGGGACCTTCACCGAGATGCCATTTCCCGATCATTGCAGTTTGATAACCTCCAGTACGTAGGTGCTTAGCGACGTTGGGGAGATGCTTGTTGATTTTGCTGTCAAGAGTAACTACCCCGTTGACGTGGTTATGAGTTCCTGTTAGGATGGCGGCGCGACTGGGTGTGCAGATTGAGTTTGTAACATAGCAATGGTCAAAACGCATTCCTTCATCGGCTATTCTGTCGAGATTGGGTGTCTCGTTGATCCCAGCACCATAACAGCTTATTGCTTTACTGGCATGGTCGTCAGCCATGATGAAGATGATATTTGGCTGAGACATGTCGACGCCTTGATGTTCTTCAACGTAACGTGCGTTCATGGCATCAAAATGAAAAGGAGATGGTGGGACTAGAAATCAAGAGAGAATGTATAGATTTACTGAGATTCGAACTGTGTACCTTGTTTACAAAAATTCAGCGCGTTCCTGCAGCAAGTGGAGACTGGATCGTTACATGTCGCCATCATCTACCAACCGAAGAGCAGTGTTTCCTCCTTTCTCCATATCCCACTCTTGGGTGTCTGAGTTCGCTTAGGTTGCTTCCCCCTTTTTATCACAGCCGATGTTCTATTCTTAGCTTGTGTTCCGCGTGGCACACTGGTCTCGAGTAGCAACGAGCAACAACAACACCTCCTCTGTCTCTGCTATAATAACGCTCACATATATATACTGAAGGTCGCAATTTCAGTGGTTGCTAAGGCTTATAATAACCTATATCAGATATCTACGCGAGCGAATCTAACCCCAACCCTTACCCGATCTAGTATGGGTAGCCCGGCAATTATACATCCGTACACTCCCGTCATCACTGCAAAACCCCGAATAACAAACATCAACTCTTCACCTTCAACACCAATTGGCAACCGGAAAGTGTGTATAGTAAGATAAGCAAAATCTCGGGTCATTAATGCCCTCGACCTTCCTATCGTAGAATCCCCGCCCTGCACTGTTGATCTCCCGTGCACGATCATATGATGACCATTGAGGGGTCAAGTAAACACTCAGGTACGAAAGAAATTCTCCGTCCCATCTTTTGTATTGAAAGATATATACTTTTACATATAAAACTTCAGTCAAGAAGTCTGAACGGACAAATAATATGCTGATTAGTTCTCTGCTACTCATTTTAGGCGGTGCTTATATGCCTTATACCGCAGCACAATCATCATGTTGGCGAAATACACCATGTAGCGGTCAAGCTGAACCTTCTTTCTCTGGAGCATGGGAACAATATAACCTCTCACCAAGTACACGCACAGTCTCACCAATTCAAATTCTGAATCCTGATAATACATTTTTATCAAATTTTCCAGGTCCTGCAACATTGACAGGCAATGGATCACTTCTGATCTTTGACTTTGGGCAAGAAGTTGGTGGCATTGTGACGGTCACGTACAATGCTACAGGAACAGGAACTCTAGGTTTGGCTTTCACTGAATCTAAAAATTGGACTGGTGTTGCATCGGATGGTTCGAATGGCTCTTTCGGTCCGGATGGAGCTTTGACTACAAGTGTCACATCAACAGAGAAAGGGAGCTATACTATGCCAGATAACAAACTACGAGGAGGATTTAGATATCTTACACTCTTTACAACAACCAATTCGAGTATCAGTGTCAGCATACTGAGCATCACATTGGAGATATCCTTTCAACCAGCATGGTCAAACCTCAGAGCATATGGCGGCTATTTCTCCTCAAACGACGAGGTAAGTTAAATCTCCTCAATCGCTTGAAGTAGTTCAGCAACTAAGTAAGAGGCGAAGTTGATAAATCGTATCTGGTATGCTGGAGCTTACACGCTTCAAACCAATGCTATCAGTCCCAACTCAGGCCGTCAATACCCATTAGTTGCCACTGGGTGGGAGAACGATGCATATATTGGTACAAATGGGACCAGTACTTTCGTAGATGGCAGTAAAAGAGACCGAGCTGTTTGGGCTGGAGATCTGTGTGTTGCTGTTCCGAGTATTCTGGTGAGTATTGGCGATAGTGACGGAGTGAAGAATGCGATGCAGACACAATATGATTATCAGGTAAGTACTCTGTGACTCTCTTGAAATCAAGAAACTTCACTTACAACAACATAGCAAAGCGATGGAAATCTTCCAATGGTCGGTCCACCGATCAACTTCTATGGTTCTGATACATATCATATGTCTACGATGATCGCAACCTATGATTACATATTGCATAGCAACGATATCACCTTCTTAACAGGTATCTGGACGAGGTATAAATTAGCGATGACTTATGTCGTAGATAAGATTGATAGTACAGGATTATTCGACTGCACTGGCACTGGTGACTGGGGAAGATATGCCCAAGGCGGTCATAATTCCGAAGCCAATATGCTCATGTACCAAACACTCATCACTGGGAGTAGTGTTGCTGGCTGGGCAGGTGAACCAGATTTATCATCAACTTGGACATCGCTAGCTGCAACTTTGAAGTCTGCTGTCAATATCGCAAATTGGGACTCTGCTGTTGGGTAAGTACTCCCTCCTTCGACTTTCATTA
Source organism: Pezicula radicicola (assembly GCA_003008705.1). Classification (NCBI taxonomy): domain Eukaryota; kingdom Fungi; phylum Ascomycota; class Leotiomycetes; order Helotiales; family Dermateaceae; genus Pezicula; species Pezicula radicicola. The sequence goes on along the minus strand of PDUO01000047.1, from coordinate 352,268 downwards.
CTTACTATTAGCAGGGCCTTTAAAGACAGCGATATAGACGCAAGTGTCCATCCCGAAGATGGCAACAGCATGGCCCTCTTATTCAACGTAGCCAATCCATCCTACACCCAATCAATCAGCAAACAACTAACAACAAACTGGAATTCCATCGGAGCAGTATGTCCCGAACTACCAAACAACATAGTCGGGTACGTCGAAAGCTTCGAAGTAAAAGGACACCTAGCAGCACGACAAGCAACAAGAGCATTAGACCTCATGCGACTAAGTTGGGGTTGGTATCTCAACAATCCAGAAGGAACAGGTAGTTCAACGCCAGAAGGATATCTAGCTGATGGAACTTTTGGATATCGTGCTACAACGGGTTATAATAATGATTACTCTTACACTTCTCATGCGCATGGTTGGAGCACTGGTCCTACTCATGCTCTTACGTATTATGTCGTTGGCATACAACTTGTTGCGCCTGGTGGCTCTGAGTGGATTTTGGCTCCTCAGTTTGGCGATCTTACGAATGCTGAAGGTGGATTTACTACGCCGCTTGGGCTTTTTTCTACTAGTTGGACGTTGGATGATGGTGGGTATAGTTTGTCGTATGATATGCCTGACAGTAGCTCTGGGACGTTGATATTGTCTGCTTCGGCTACTGCTGTGCTTAAGGTTGATGGGATTGTTAAGGAGGGTGATTATAATGCTACTACTGAGCTTTTGAGTATCAGTGGAGAAGGAGGGTCGCATAATATAACTTTGATATATTAAGGAAGCCACCTCTGGGTTGCGGTATATGATTTTTTTTGTTTCTCAATGTCGGCTTGAATATTGGGCTTGATCAAGAGACGTTTTAGTCTGGGTTTACACAAAGAGTCATATTGTGTAATCATAGATTAGGAGTAATGTTAGTGTTCTTTCAACAACAGATTACTTGCATAGATATATATTTATGTCCTGTAACAGTACTATATCAGGTGCTATAAAGTTGTCTAATACAAAGCTTGTGTTTGAACAAGTAGGTCACTTAGATCAAGTTAGTTACTCAAATCAAGTCATACCATTGAGTTTTAAGATCAAATAAACTACTCAGATCGAGTAGGTCACTCAAGTTAAGTACAAAAGAGGGGATAAACTCTTCTCATCGTCATTGACTGCCAGCAAAGCTGTTCCCCATTGTACACACCCGTCAAAATGACCCAGACCAATCATACGTAACTACCCTTTCTCGAGCCTCTATTTCCGAGTTGGATCAATAACAGGCCAAGCAGACAACGGAACTCTCAATTTCTTCAAATACTCCACATCATTAAGCGTCTTCCACATCGTAATGAATTCCTTCCTACAATGACCAAACTGGAAGCAATTCTTCAGAACCGAGAAATCCCTCGTGCCATCAACATCATGATCAACAATCATATTCCATGCCAAGAAACAGAAATGAGCAATAGTAAAGACGATGCTATCTCTGCAAGCACTTCGAATTGCCTTATGCGTATCAGACAATTTTTCCAAATCGACAGAACCGAAGAGGAATTGGAGATTGATGCTTTTACCGAGACGACCCATCATCCAGATCAGGATGTGCAAGCCGAAGAGACGGTTCTCGTGAGTGCCGGTTATATGGTCTCGGATCCATTCGAGTTGCTTTTCAACTGGGATGGTGACGAATTCTTTGAATTCTTCGGTAAAGGTGATGGCCCTGAGATATTGTTTAGTATTACTTTATTCTCAAATATTCGGTATGCCTTGTGTAGGAGAGGATTTGGAAAACATACATAACCCAAGCAACAGCACGCTTAACAAAAGCGATTTTGAGCTGAGTAGCGATAGCGGGTGTGTCAGGTGCATCACTAGCTGGCTTTGGGCGTTCGGAGACAAGAGCAAGAGAATCGCCAGTTGGATCACCCTTATCAATCCAGGATTGAGCGGCGACGATTTCCTTCAGACGATTCTCACAGCCGGGACTTGTGGGGATGTACCAGAAACTTCCACTGTAGTAGATACCGGTCTCAACGCGAAGTTGATCGAAGGACATGTATTCGTTGGTATGATCGTCGTTGAAGCCCTCTGGGAGCTCAGTCAGGATGACTGGGGTGAAAGCTTTTGAGGTACAATCGAACTTGCCTGGAGACTTCTGGAGTTGAGCTTTCAATGATTGACGGAGCTTCTCGAGGTCGGCTACCGTGGCTTTGTGGATTATTAGTACTGCGCTCTCAAGGTATTTGCGCTGCTGCGCACTTGATTGGAATGGGAGATCGAAAGGCATGGGCTTTCTTGGATGGGAATACAGTACGTACTAGTTCGTGCTTTGCAAGGCAAAGCGTCCATCTTGAAAGACATCCCCTTTGTGGTGGTGGTCTGCAATCGCTCGTGCGCAGTAGTGTTTAGAGATTGGGGCTCTTCCAATATCAGGTTCTGGACGGTGGGATCCAGCCCTTCTGAGTGAATCTAAGAACAGATCTGCGAAGCGAGCTATGTAGTTAGCTCGCTTCGTGAGCCTGCCCTACTCCCCATTTTTTTGTTTTCGTCGGTTATTAGCGATACATATAGGTAGTAAATATAATGCACCATTCAAGAACCCCTGACTTTGAATAAAAACTATTAGACGAAAATAAAAGTACGTAGCAATACAATACAATATACGTATAATATATGCACGCTAGATAAATGCATTGTAGTATTTTGCTGTAGAATGCAATGCAAAATATCAAAACATTATAATTGGTTAGATGATATATCTGATTTAATACTTAAAGCATGCCAAAAGCTTAAACAGAATCTTCTAGTGAACGTTTAAATTATCCTATAACGTTCTCACAAAGCCAATTAGATCAACACTAACAACACGCCTTTATCTCATATTTAGAATTTCCTGCACTTCTATAATTTGGCTTTTCTAGGAAGTAGCATTTATTCAATAAAGGTATAATCCGGATGATTATAGTACGCACTACAATGCTTTTAATCATTGACATTGTATTATTCACGATATTTAGATTCTACGTCAATTAACAGGTACATTCTATCCTAAGGGTTTGACTACTTTGTTTGATCTATGCGAAAAGAAAGGCCACAATTTGTTATTCTGTTCTAAAGCAAGCTTAATCTAACTAATTTGTAAATTCCTAACACTGCTGTTCAGATTAACTTTTATTTCTACTACAAGGTTCCTGTTGCAACGTCGATTTCTGATATCACGTGTTGTATTATGTAAGCGAGTCGTATCGTGCTGGGCCAATGGGAGGCCACGCACAGCCGGGCCGCGCCGCGCCACTAGCCCAAACAGGACTAGTCTTTGTTGATTGGTTTGTATAATTAGACTACGATTCCACTTTGTAGTTAGAGAATCGAACCAATCTTACTACAACACAGCACACTACGTGATATTCACTAGTTTGCCCGTTGTTATTAGATTGGGCACCATATCAGTTTATACCGACACTAATCAGTGTCGGTTGACTTAATCAACTACTCGATGGGCAGACTAGTGATCTCACTTAGTATGCTCGTTGTCGAAAGGTGTTGATTAGTTGTAGAAGAAAGAAGGCTATCTACAAGAAAGAAGTGGTCTTTCCAGGTTTATAAGTGTCAAGAGCCACGTGACTATTCATATGACATTTATTCCAACAATTCCATTCTAGCTCTCCAATATGCAACTATCATTCAGCCTCTTAACAGAGACTTAGAAAATTGTAGAACGGCGACGAAAATTATTTGTTAAACCCTAACATCCATACCGCATACTAGGAATACTAGAAAATTCATGGTAAACTATTAGCACTTAGTTCGGGGAGACAGTAGTAAAGGCATGGTTATCACGTGACTAGAAGACTTTGCACATAACTACCTTCAACAGAACTTCGGGGAATAGAATAGAGAAGCCACTTTGGGTTTGGGTTTTAATTATAGATGATTAATTAGAGATGGTTATAGTTCTCGTTAGACAATAAACTGTTTTTTTTTGTTGGGGGGGGGTTAATCATGTGATCTCTCGCACTTTCCTGCAAAAGGGGCCAGCTACTTTAGCACTTTTGTTTAGTAAGGTGGTAGGTATACGACAATGCTCTAGCAAGTCTTATCTGTGTTAATATGTAGAGATAGTTAACCGGTTGAATGAAAAGGTGCAAAAGAATTTATATGACGTTGTCTTGAGATTGTGGGATATACAGTACATTGGAAGCTATCGAAGAATGCCAGAAGAATTTACAGCTCTAGCAACAAATATTTATTTCTCCTCTCAAGCCTCCTCCCCACTTCCCTCAGCCCAAACCCCCAAAACATCTTTATATACGGTATATGACTATATGACTGAATCCAACCCATTTTAGAAGATTCTAGAAATGAGGGATCAATTGAATCCAATTGACAGTAGAATATGCACTTGGTGGCAACGAACGTAACTGAATTATATCGGCCACAAAAATATATGTACGAGCGTGACAGTAGAAGAATCCAACGACGTAAAGAGGTAACATGGCTTTCAATGGGACATGTAAAGCGGGATCCTGAGATACCGAATTGTTCCTAATGCAAGCTGCCACAGATTTGGCTTTGGAAGTAAAGTATCCGGGGTTAGAGTTTGTTTCCTGCTGCTGAGGAGTACGTTCCGACTGGAGATCGTTCGGACCCTGCTTCGTCAATCGCCGCTTAATAGCTGGATACACGGTGAAAGCGAACTGGGTGAAGCCCCACAATCCTACCAATGTTCCCATCAGAGTTACACCTGCAGCACGCCATAGCATCTTTTCGGTATGTGTGGGAAAGGAGTAGTTCCAGCCGCATATAAATATGCTGATGTAGAGTGCGGACATGCCCAAAAAGACATAATTCATGGCTCCTGGAAGCTCATGATATATGGTATTCTCAAATCGATGGACAGGCCGAACTTGCGGACCAAAGACTATACCAAGATTTCGAAGGATGTTGATCCAGTTTGACCAATACAAGGACCATGGCCATTCGCTACGACTGACAAAGTCGAGAGGTGTGCGATTGTATGGCTTGGAAGCCCTTTCTCCAGCTTTGAGCAGTATATCGACTATGCTTGTGTCCGTCTCGACGATTTCCGATGTCGTCACATCTGCAGGCTTATAGATCCAGCACACCGTCGTGCCAACGCTACAGACAATAAATGCCGCCGTTGTCAATTCTCCGCAGGTAATCACCAGGTTCTGTGCAGCACGGGCAGCCATGTTGATAATGAACCACAAGATTTGGCTAACAGTGAGAATTCGAAGAAGACCGTCAACTTTATTCTTGTCCCTGATGTGCGCTGTTGACGTCTCGGGAAATCTGACGTAGCCTTGTGTCACTAGATAATGCAACTGCTTCGCATCGATGGGGAACGGTACCCAATCAGGCGTATGAAGAATATAGCCACCCATATCAGCGTAGAATGCATGCGTCATTGTCCATTGTTTGTAGCCAAAATCATGGAAGTCCTTGACTGAACGACGCGCCGATACAAATTGTCCAAGTGCTATCTGAAATATAAATTCTGGGCCGAGAAACGCAAGAGTAGTCATGTAGAGTTTCCGCCGAAATACCTGGAATCGTCCATCGTCAGGCCCAGGCACATTCAAACACAACACAGACCACGAGGAGAGGAACATGGTGAAGCCACAGCTCCAGAGAATATCGAATGTTCCCCTCCCGTCCGGCTCAGAGGTCCATCCTTGCTTGGTTCCTACTTCCGCGCGAACTTCCGTGATTTCACTCGCCAGCGAGCTAGCATTTTGTGCTACGGGGGACAGAGGCGCAGCAGAGGCTGTGGTATATAACAGGAGAAAAACAAAAAAAATCAGACGAAATGGCATGGCGTAATTATAACGTTAAAAATGCATAGTACGAAAGTGCAAACACAAGTTGAAGAAGGAGGGAAAGGAAGGAAAAGAGGCTTCCTACCTTTATTCCTCTGACTTGAAAATCCAACAAACTCGCTCAAGAAGCAGAATGGGGTAACCTGCATACGGCGTGATGTTTCGAGGGGACAGGAGGAGCAGACACCTACAACGCCGGCACTTCTGACTTGGGACTGCTGAAGCAGTTTGCCTGCAGGCTGGCCGTTTGTTGGAAAATTCATCTAGGTGATAGGACGGGCGATATCAGGGGCAGCAATGGAAGACCAGGTACCATGTCTGTGCGCTACGCCGGCTCGGTTCGGTCGGTTCAATAGCCTGCACGAGCTACTCACAGCCATCCTGTAAGCGCCCGCTGCCTAACTCGTAAAGTTAAAGACGAACGATCCACAATAATGGCGACGCCCCAAGCTTCTCTATATCAACAGCAGGCCTAATCTTTGCCCAAACATCACCCACCTACAATCCCATGGACGCTCGTTGACTCCATATTGTTGCTTCATATCTGCACATACTTACCACACCTCACTCCAGTAGCGACGCATATATATAGATATACATAGACTATTCTTATCTCCGACCATGACCACGATGACAACCACGGACGAACAGACTCCTCTCATAAATCCCAATCGAACCCTCCAGAGCTACTATGCGTCTCTCGAATCCAGAATTGGATATCGCCTTCTATTGGGGGGTACCAGACATTTTGGGTATTACAGCGTGGACACATATTGGCCCTTTCCCATCAGTAGAGCGCTTAGAGCAATGGAGGACCAACTCTATGACACACTTGGGCTAGGAGCTGGAGCTCAAGTCTTGGATGCTGGTTGTGGAGTGGGACATGTTGCTATGCATCTGGCCCGAAAGGGACTGCACATACAAGGAATTGATGTGGTTGAACGGTCCGTCCAAAAGGCCCAGAAATACGTCAAGGCCGCTGGTCTTGAAGGTTCAGTCACCGTGCAAAGGATGGACTATCACCACCTCAATGCCTTTTCAGATGAGACGTTCGATGGTGCGTATACAATGGAAACCTTTGTCCACGCCACGGATCCCCAAGGAGTGTTGGCAGGATTCCACCGTGTGCTCAAACCTGGAGGGAGTCTGGCTCTTTTCGAGTACGAAAATGGCACCCTCAACTCTGCACCAAGCAGCTTGAAAGAATCGTTCAGGCAAATCGACGAATATTCCGCCATGCCTGCTCATGCGCAATTTGAGGACGGGGTTCTGGAAGGGATGTTGTTAGAGGCTGGATTCGTGGATGTTCGTGTGAAGGATCTCACCACGAATGTGACACCTATGCTACGCTTCTTTTTCATCCTTGCCTATATTCCATATATCATAATCACTTTCTTCGGACTCCAAGCTTGGTTCGTGAATACTGTGGCGGGAGTCGAGGCGTATCGTGCGAGGAATTATTGCAGATACGTTGCTGTATCGGCAAAAAAAGGACCAAGCACATCAACTGACCTTGGCGGCGTTCGGAATAGGATGAAAGGTTGATTGAATTCATATATATATGTGTGTGTGCGTGTGGTACTTTTACATATACGTATATTTCCATAAATACGAATATCTTTATATATACACATATGTATCGACAATTAATGTCAATAAAACTCAAAAGTATAACATATAGAACATATCAGTTACCTTAAATAGTCTGCCAAGTCCTCGCACAATTCCAATTCATTAGGTTTCATTATTTCCAAGCCGGTCTTGGAGAGTGCTAAAAAGTATCTAACAGGGTCTTTACCTAGGGAATTTTTATAACTTTAAAAATGCCAATACTCTTCTTTTATTGTCGACATCTCCCTTGCAGTGCAGAGCATTGATATGATTTTAAAGCCCCTTTTCTCTTTTATGACAATTTAGTATCTTGACAGTATTTGTGCTACTACAGCTTGCTGCACTCTTTCTTTTGGGCCCATGCATACTAGTGATAAGCTAACTTTAAAACATAGTCTCAAACCTGTCGTATTACTTGTTAAAGGTGTAGCAGAGCCCTTTCGAGGCGAATAAAAGCAAAAGAGGCGGCTTTGACTTGGTATTAAGGGGAAAGGGAGAAGGGAAAGGGAGGACCGGAAGTGATATTGATCACGTGGTTTATCCTGAGTTAAGTTACGTTTTGGTCTAATGTCAGAATCGAAGAGCTCAAGATTGTAATGTAGCTCTTTTATTATGATAGACACAATCAAGAGTTTTCTTTCCGTCCTAGCTATATACGTTATGGCAATTCGGAGCATACTGTAGGTACTTATTCTGACAAGAAGTCCAAAGCAGAGAATATTACGTCATTTCCTTTCACTCACAAATGAAGAGAAACAACACTTATCGTTGATATAATTACATTAAAAGAAATCCGTAGTCGTCCCTACTCTAACGCCTTAAACACCAGCTTGCTTCCTTTAGCTTCAGACAGTGTGCAAGTAGCTCCCACCAATTCTATACACAAACCATCCCAACATGTCCCCATCTAAGTCTATGATAATCATCACTTTACTCTATCAATCAATCACTGGCTTTTAAACGATACGACCACTACCACTCCTCGCATCACCCACCACCGGTCAATCTCTCAACCAATTTACTTACTCAGCCTTCTTACTAGCCTTAGTCCTCAACTTCATCAAGAGATAAACAAGCGAATAACTAGAAATAGCGAAAATGACAACGATAGCAGTATCTCTCCATCCATCGTAATAATCATGTAGGTTGATCGTGGATAGGTAATCAGCTCCATCCCGATATTGACAAACTTGACAAGATTCAGTGGCATCGGGATTGACGAGATTGGCGAGTTTACCCATGCCTTGGAGGTAATCAGAGAGGTATTGACCACATGTTGTTCCGTTGAGGGGGTTGAAGGTTGCGAATTCTTTTGTGGTGCACTTGACTTCGGCGTCGTAGGTTGTGAAGACTAGGAGGGAACCCATTAGGTAGTTGAAGGGGTTGAGGTAGTATATCCAGTATCTGAAGAAAGTGGAATGTTAGTATGGATAATTTTCCCCTAGGGTTGAACTGAAGGGGATGTAGGGGTAGAAAGAAATTTAATGCAACATACTTCCAGAATGTTTGAATCTGCGAATACGGTACCAATACACCACAGAACGAGATCAAGACACCAAGGAGAAGCGGGTTGACCAACGATGCAAAAGTCGCACTCGGTGCATACGCCGCAACGAATTGTCCGATACCCGTATACACGAACTCGTACATCAACATGACAAAGAAGACAGCGCCGGCCTTGTTGGAGTCTTTGGGGAAACCAACGGTATAGTAAAAGCAGACGAAGTATTGCACGGCGCAGATGACGAGGTATGGCACCTCGGAAACAATTAGTCCTGTTACGAACGCTACCCAGCTGTACATCTTTGATTTCTTCTCGCGCGTCTCGAAGATATCTCGGCGATCGATGAACAGCGGTTGGAGCTGGGCCAGGACACCGGGAGCTACGAAAATGAAGTTGAAGATTGCGAAGAGTCGGAGTTGAAGATCGCCAACTGAGCTCCCAATTTTCCAGAAGGAGAAACCGTTAAAGAGGGCCGAACCAATATGCAGTGCAAATTTGTTGTTGACGTAATCCGTGTTGCGCCATAGTGAGACGTTCATGCGTTGTGTTACAAGTTTTATCTGATCCCACATCGGCATTGCAAATTCAAAGCCATCGTCTGCGGTTCCTGGTGGTTTGGCGGCTGCCTCGTTGATGATGCGATCAAGTTCTTTGACTGTGTACTCGTGTTCCGGGGATTCGAGCCAGACTTTGTTCCAATCTCTACCTTGAGAGAGCGTGCCGGAGACGACGTCAATCATGAACTCAGCTGGGTTTGCATGAGGAGGGCAAGGTGCATCATATCGGGCAAAGTATTCCTTGAGAGTTGAAGCGTTGTCTCCAATGTCACCGAAGTACACTGTCTTTCCACCCTTAGCGAGTAGGAGCAGGCTGTCGAATTGAGCGAAGAGTTGAGCAGACGGTTGATGGATTGTAACAAGAACAGCTTGACCGACATCTGCTAGTTTACGGAGGAAACGGACGATGTTGAAAGCGGCTTGGCCATCAAGACCAGATGTGGGTTCGTCGAGGAAGATGAGGATTGAAGGTTTGGAGACGAGTTCAACTCCAATGGTTAAGCGCTTGCGTTGTTCGACCGAGAGACCTGCACCGGATGTTCCGATAAGAGTATTCTCAATGTCGTGCATCTCGAGGAGATCGATGATTGTTTGGACGTATTTGAGTTTCTCTTCTCTTGGGACGGTACGAGATTGGCGGAGGAGAGCCGAAAATTCAAGTGCTTCTCTAACGGTGGCAAGCGGCTCGTGGACATCTAAAACGTGTTAGATTTGTCAGGTGTAGATGGGTGGCTATCTCCATACCTAGTTGTTCGCAGTAACCAGCAGATCTTTGGAAGGAGACAGAAAGAGGACGGCCGTCGACGAGAATTGATCCCTTAACAGTACCATCGGTCTTTCGCTGAGCCAGGACATCGAGAAGAGTGGTCTTACCAGCACCCGAGGAACCCATGAGGGCACCAAGCATGCCAGGCTATGAGAAAGCAGAGTCAGTATCCTGTCAATGGAAGAGTGATGGAGCAATGACTTACCTTAACCCATCCTTGGACATCATCAAGAAGAACTCGATCGCCAGATGGTGTCTTGACAGTGTAGGTCAGGTTCTTCCAAGTGAAAACAGAGGTGTTTCTGATAAGTTGGTCGTCGTTAACTGTTTCAATTTTGGTCTCATCCGATGAAGAAGCGCTCGAGTGAGTAGGCTTCTCTCTATTGGCCTGGGACTCTTCGTCGTTTGCGGCCAAAGCAGAATTGTGCTTCTCTGCCTTCTCACGTGGAATAAGAAGAAATCCACTCTTTCCGGAGTTCTCCTTCCATCTGGTTGTAAAAACGATGGTCAGTACTACGAAAAGAACCCAGAAAGCCCTGCCAGCTGTTAGATATTGTAATATTTCGGGTTCCAGCGAGAGACCTACCAGATGATTCCAAAGTTTCTCCAGACATGGGAATGACTGTAGCTGAGACCTGCGAGGTATTGATCACCAGTAACGCTCGTAACTCCCGGGCCGGCTCCTGGGACACCGGCACAAGCTTGATTGGCAGCAGAAGTATACCCGGGGCCGTTGGGAACGAGGTTTACGCCAACACAAGGAAGGATTTGCTTGTGGAATTCGTTGCTTAGGACTGCTTCAAATGCGTACGCCATGGGGTCAATCCAGAATATCCAGACAAACCATGGGTGCATGGAAGGCTTGGGAACTACACCTGGAGTCAGCTACACTTTTCTAGATTAGGATGAGATTACCACATACTCATGTAACCAGTATACATAATCAGAGCACTGATCATGAAGCCAGAAATCTTACTAGCAGCATCAAGGGTCGAAAACCCGGCTCCGATGCTCCTAAACAGAGCTGTCATGCACATAGTTGTAGCGATGATGAGAACCCAGAATGTAAAGAAAGCATCCGCAGTTTGCTTAAGCCCAACCATAAAGTAAAGGACGATTGAAAACTGGGAGACTTGGAAGAGGATAACGGGAATGTCAGCAGCGATTTGAGCAATACAAAAGGCAGCCGGGTGGTATAGAGCAAACGACTTATGTTTGGCGAGAACAGGGCGACCAGAGAAGGAGTCGGTGACTTCAGACATAGCGAGCAAACTGTTGAACAGGAGTGCGAAGAAAATGGCACCACCTTTAAGGAAGAGCCCACTAGAGTTATTGGGAGCATCGTAAAAGAGAGATCCAGCGATCAGGGCTTGAACAAGCGTCGAGGCTTGCTTGATGATGAAGGTTGCTTTGTCTCCCCAGAGGATCTGGTACTGGCGAGTAACACAAGCGCGCACTTGATCGACGAAGCTAATTGTCAGGGGAGACTTCTTTGACAGGCTCTTGTGCTTTTCCTCGGCGACGCTAATTCTGAAGTCTTCTGTTCGTGATTTGGCGACTTCCGTACTGGGGTAATCGTACTCTGCCTCCATCTCACCCTTGATGGACGAACGTTGGTACTCGTTGTAAATGTCAGTTCCAGTTCTTGGGAACTTGGCCTCGAAACCAGTGCGGATCCTTCTTTCCGTGGGGACTGTGACGCCAGTAAGGAAATCAGCTACATTTGCAGCATCATCACAAACGAAACCCAATTCTTCCATAAATGGCCGAGCTTGCTTCATCGGCCCATAGTAAATCTCCTTGCCCTCGTCGATAACCAATACCTTGTCAAAGAGATTATATATGCCGTTACCAGCCTGGTACAAAGTGACAATTGAAGCGATGCCAAAGATGTCGGTCATTGCTCGGATTGCCTTGGTGTATTCAAGAGCAGTGCTTGCATCAAGTCCACGAGTACTGTTGTCCCAACAGTAGACACTGGCGCGAGTAGCAAGAGTCTCGATAATACTAACACGCTTCCGTTCACCACCAGATACACCGCGCACGTACTCGTTGCCGACCTTGGTGTCGTGAGTATGCGAAATTCCCATCGACTTCAGCAAGAACTCCTTGGTCTCCTGCTGGAATTGGACCCTGGAAGTGACGTTGGAAGGGAGGTTGGCCTGTACTTTCATCCTCGTGGCGAAATCGATGGTCTGGCCGACGGTGAGGGTTGGGAAGAAAAGCTCATCTTCGGTGTTCATCACAATCTGGCCCCGGTAGTGGGCCGCCTGTTTGTGGTCGAGGGTTCCAAAGTGCACATCCCCAGTGACTTCTGCGTAACCATTCCGTCTATTGGCAAGCATTTTAAGTAGAGTTGTGCATCCGGCTCCTGGGCGTCCGAGGACAAGCAACATCTCGCCAGGCTTGACACATCCATGGCTGTTCTCTAAGATGGTCTTTAATGGAGCCGCTTGACTTCCGCCCTTCATCTTGCTCGGCAGAAATTGCGAGCCAACATTCTCGTTGAAGGCAGCATCAGAACCCACACCTTTGACCGTCAAATTCGTCCAGGTGACGCCCAGCTTTCTTCCTTTCACTTGGTCAGATTTGCCTTGGGCGTGAACGCCTTTGATCTCTTCCATCATTTGCCAGTCATTGGCCAAGCTGATTGGCTCATCTCTGTTGTCGTCCTCATCGTACGTACGACTAGGTTTGCGTTCCAGAAATTGAGAAGCTTGTGATAATGTTCGGGTGATGATGTTTCCAGTCGAGTGATTCGAGTGATTTACCACTGAGGCATATGCCTCGGGCTCAGGCGAAGCCGCCATTGTTGTTGAAGCTGCTGATATCCAGGGCTGATGGATGGATGTCGAAGAATTAAAAGAGATTAAGGAAAACAAAGTAAGGAAATGTAATTCTTCTGGAAGGATTGAAACAGAAGGGAGTTAAGAGAACTAATTATTATAGTAAGACCAGAAACCGGAAGGATGGGGGGCACCGCAGTATATGACAACACTGAGGCTTCAGCCCTGTGGGGTGGCATCAACGTACACCACGGTATTCTGAAGGTGTCCGAGAGATGCTGAGCACCAGTTACCAGATTCGGCTCTTAACTTAAGGCCGAGAGAGCCGTTTCACGACGTGTATGGAGCGAGGGTAGTTCGTCGCTGATGCTAAGCATTTCAAGTTACGAGCATGGGATGGAAGGTACCGAGATGGTTTCCACAAGTATTTGAGTGTTGACCAGGTTGTTAAGGGTTCTGGGTCCCTTCTAGACCAGAGACAAAAAGAACAATGGGACTGGAGAATGACGACTGAGCACGCAGGGAAGATCCGACGAGGCGGAACGGTGCTTGGGGTAGAGCCGTAGCCGTAGCAGCACAGCATGTTGAATAATAAGAAATCAGAAGAGTCATTAGTGGGTAAAATGCTCTCTTTGTCGAAGCTGTGTGTCCGAATTTAGTGCAAGTTACGTGAAGTTGTCGTTGAGAGAGTCCGTTCGGACTTTTTAGCTGTCAAAAATGTCCGACTTTCCTACTATGTGATTGGTCGCTTAAGAGTGAGCATCCTAAGAAGTAATATTCCGGACTGCCAAGCGATGTCAGGATAGGCGCAATCGCGGAATCGGACTGATTATTTCGGATCTGAAAACTGCATTGTGTCGAGTATTGTTGAGCAAGTACGAACTGTCCAGTCCAGACCAAAGAACTATATTACGCTGGTTATAACTCCAAGATGAACTCTCAACTCTGATACTGATGTCGTCGTCGACTTGTGCGTCATATCCCAGGTAGAGTATTGTTATTGAGATGATTGCGAGAGTCGTTCATCCCTGTATATCTTATCTCTAGTAATAAGATAGCAGAACTTAAGAAGGAAGCTAAAGGCATTATTGAGTACCGATGTTACGCGGGGCCGAAAGTTACTGTGGTGTTACATCTGTATGGTTGATACTGTATGAGGTGCATGCGAAGGATGTACTTACTATATGAGACAAATACGAAGAACTGTCGCTTACTTCTGTACGTGCTCCAGAAAAGTAAAATGTGTCTACAAAAGTATCGTTAGTCGCAATTATTACTCTTCCAAGAAAACTTTGCATTCAGATGGTAGTATTGGCACTGCGGCAGAAAATGATACGGGTTTAATAAACCCGGCGGCCCTCGACTCTAGTCCGTACACCAATAATGCTCTAAAATTAAAAATAAACAGTCATATCTCGAAGTGAATTTTATATATTTTTCTACTCCCTATGGACCTGATCAGTACATCATACTCGAAAGAAAGCGTTGTTGGAAAATATGGTCTCTATCATCCCCCGCTATAATTCTTAGACTTAAACACTACCATCTACGTAGTCTCATATCAAGACGATGACAGGTCCACAATCGTCCGGTCATTACGTAGGTCTCAAAATAGGCCTCAAAATTTATAAGGGGAAACACACTAAACACCCGAATCTACCGATTCGCCTATGAAAGTCGTTGTGTACCTTCTCTACTATAAATTCATACTATTTTTTATCTTTACAACAACATAATATAATATTTAATATTATAAAAGCTACAAAAGGTGCATGTCTGTCTATCTATATTATATATCTGCATGGATTTTTTTTTAATAAGATTGTATTAAGATATATAGTTTTCGGCCAATTTTGCTTCTCTGACCATTTTGTTGTTTCCGACGATTAGGAGACGACGGGAGTCGACGTAGGAGGCCCACGTGATGAGCGGACGATTAGATTCAACAAATCCACTAGGAGAAAACCAATAAATTCTTCGACGGTCTTTACAACTCAACCAACTTCTTGAACTGCTTTCGATCACTACCAGATGATTGAATTAGCGTAGTAAAAAAACAAAAACAACATACAGAAAAGGTTGTCACAAAATTCCCTTATCAATTCAATGCTACTAAATAAAATCACTTAATTTAGAACGCATAATAAATCTTACAAGACCCAAGTCACTTACCTATTCGGAGAACCCACTTATACATTAAATTATACAAATACTTCTTTCTACACACTACAAGACAGATTCTACAGTGGACGCTATAGTATACCTACTATAATTTTCATATCCCTTTGTGTGGCTCAAGGCCCACCCTACAAGGGTTCGGCACCCGAAGAATTCCACCACCAAAAAATGTATGTATTTTACCGTACACGTCCCGGGACATAGGTAGAGGGCCGTGAGACACACAAAGGGATATATTTGGAATCCGCATGATATAGAAGTTCCTTATAATTAGTTTCTAATTTAAGCTACTAATAATTATACTCTACATAAGAGAATCAAGAATTAAAGAATAAAGTATAACACCATGCACGCAAACAAAATAAATACAAAAGTATACAGATAATAAACTCTTCCTCCTACACAACAAAAAGACAACTCACTCCTTAAAGGCTAGGTCTAAGCCATATTGCCCTTCGCCAAATAAGAGAAGATTTCACACACGCTCAGATATATCTCACCATGTTTCTCCAAGAACCATACTGTTTGAAAAATCAAGAACCAAAGGTCATCTCGCCGTGTAGACATGTATGACACTCGTTCATTATATCGTCGTGCGCGCAGAATGACAGCAAGATGGGAGTTAGCAACTATTAATATAGACTTTTCATTTTTTGGAAGAATACCTACTACAAGGTTAGGTATATTCTACTATGTAATTCCTCACCTCACAATTACCACATAAAACACAAAAGCACAAAAGCACAAACAATATAACACCAACCCTTTCAAAACCCCACCCTATAATCTCTAAATCTATAAGCTCTCCCTCTAAATCTCATTCAATTAACGTCCTATCCTATTAGCAGCAACTATACCTACAGTATCAAACCATTATCATGTTACGAGTTACTATTTCCTTTACCTATCTTTTTACTTAATTAAAACTCTACTCTATTCTACTTAAAAGAAAGAAAGAAATAAAGAAAAATAAAACTAAAATACCATCTCTCCTACCTAACAAATCAATAACAACAAGAACTACATTAACAAGTGACGACCATATCCGGCACCACATACTACATCTATCTCTTCAAAAGCTAGCTAACTACCTTAAGACTAAGCTTAATTTTATTCCCTCCCTTCCTCCTTCCTCCCTACCTTTATTTTAAATTATAAAGTAAAATTTTGTTAAATAGGAAGCAATATAGACAGCAACATGTGGGCAATGTGGTGTTGAATTATGTGTTCTGTCTCACTTACTAAATCAATTCGCAAAATAAAAGCCCAGTCAGTAATATTATACTCTACATTTTTCTTTCTGATTGGGAAATCAGAACCGAACTATCTACAAAGAGACCCCAAAGACCAGTGTTAGAAAACCAAAGGTCCAAGCTTAAACTCCGCATCGTCGTCATGTCATCCATCTAATTCGCTTTTCCCCAGTACCAGGATAAGACAACGCCAGGACAAGTAATTGAACCGAGTCAAATAGACGCCATACCAGCAAGTTCCATCCACGCTGTAAGCTATTACAACTAACTCCCAGAAATCCAACATGCATCATGCAACCCGTCCCGATTTACTCCATTATCTGCATCTTGAGCGAGAAGAGATCGTATCGTGTCGGGCATGCTGACAAAACCGCCTAGTTTGTATACCCCATCAAAAACACCGCCAATATGCATAAACTCGAACAAAAACATTGGCATTATCATGAAGGAGAGCTCAGGGGAGACAGTCTAAAACTGATATCTCGTACCCTGACGTCCCAACGCCTTCTCCTTCTTACCCTTTCCCTTCGCCTCACTTCTCGTCGAGCGGTCTTCCTCCATAGGCGTAAGCTCCTTTGCCTTCTTGGGTGGTCGTCTAGCTCTGGGTTGATCGGAGTGTAAGTGTCCGAGTTCCTTAATAGCGGTTGTGTTATGCCACTGCAGACAACGGTATGGAAGGACTTCTTGCTGATGCTTTGTGCGGGTCGACATTCGCTTGGAAGTAGTGGTCTCGACAATCTCTTCCTCAACCTTCTTCAGATACTCGGCGCGCTTTTCCATTCGGGCGGTGATATGATCGCGGTAGCCGGTGATTTCCTTCTTGAACTTCAGTTCGTTAAACCCACGAGTATCGAGCCATGCAATCAGTTTTTCAACATCCTCCAGTGTGTCGAAGTAGCCCCATTGACGAGCATTAAAAACATTGGTAGGTCCTTCTTCGAGTTCCTTGCGTGCCCGTGGTGTCATGTTAAACTTGGCCTGGTACTCGTTCAACCATTCTGGCTTCTCGAGGTCAACGTAGCCTAACCGCTCAATCTCATCTGGACCCTGAACCCAAATGCAACCATTTGCATAACCCGCATCGGCCGTTGAGCTGCTGGGAAGACCTGCATAAGGCATGCCGTTGCGCTCAAACCAGTAGTATCGGTTCCAGAACCTGTCCTTCCCTAGGCACTTGGTTCGAGGGCAATCAGCTTCACGGAGATCGTTGTCAAGGATAGCAATTTCCCTTTCGCACTTTGCCACTTGCTCCTTCTTTTTGGCGATGTCCTTGAGAAGTTTCGTGAACTGTTTAGTTTGCTTTGGAGCCTTTGCCGCAGCTTCAGCCTTTGCTTTCTTCTCTTCATCGGCCTCGCGCTTTCGCTGGCGCTCCGCAGCTCTGTCGTTTGCACGACGTAGTGACCGGGTTGCATGGGTCTCTGTCTCTTCATCGGTATCCATAACCTCATCTTCGTTTTCCTCGGCATCGGGTACAGCATCAGTCATGGTAACATCACCGTTAACAGTCGCATTCTCAGACTTCGGAGATTCAGGTGGCATATTGTCGGGGAGCTGGATCTTTCGCTCTTCGTTGAGTAAACGAAGCTCTTCGAGGCTGTTTTCTATTAATATGAAGTTTTATGAATAGGCTTGGAAGACACTTACAGATCCTTACGCTCACGCTGCCACTTGATCTTCTCCTTACGAAATCCTGTCATCTGTTCGCTGCACTCCTCCATAAAGCCGCGAATGGCTTTGGTTTGTGGCAGGAAAACACAAATAATGTCCAGGGCCTGGATACGATAGTTTACATCGAGTTTGGCGTACTGTATACGAGCTGTCTCCGGTGTTGGATCCATATTGAGTGGTGTGAGCTTTTCCAGAAGTTCTGTAGCTGAGGCTGTAAATCGCTCGTCTTTGGAAACTTGGAATAAGAATCCGATCATGATAATTTGCCATCCTCCATTCTTGAAGTCACGCTTGCTCAATCTTACAATCCAATCATGCTCGGCCACCATCTCCTCGGCGCGGTGCCTAATCTTTGGCTCTTCCTTCTCGGGCATCGCTGCTTGCGCCTTGAGAGCCTCCGCCTCGGCCTTTGCAAGACTACTTCTTGTCGCCCGACCCTTTGGTTGCGGTTCTGGCTCTGGAGTTGGTGTGGGAGGAGCACTGTCATCCTCAGAGTCTTCATCGTCCTCGCTAGGCATATTCTTTAGTGTGACCTGGAGTTTTCCGCCATCGGCTTCTGGGGAGACGAGAAGTTTCAATGCAGCGCAATGTGCTTCGACAAACAATTCACAATCCACATCGTCCGCAGAGAATTGCATTGCTTCGACAAAGTCGTCAAAAGTGAAGGAATCAAGCTTGACAACCTCGCAGTAAACGTTAAGTGTGTTCCATGACTCCAGTAATGGTCCAACTGACTTCATCAGAATGCCATTTCCTTCCGTGATTTTTCCTGCCTCTTCTTTCGACATACGAGGGGTATCTTGCGATAAGTATTTCAAGGCTGGCCGAACTGGACCATTGATCCTGGGGGGAACCTCCAAATCCTCGATTGGATACTTGATAGCTGGTGGTGGCGGTGGAGGAGGCGGTTGGAAATTTTGTGGGGGAGGATAGTTGTAATGGGCGTTCTGGTAGTGGGTGAAGTGAGGGGGGCCAGGAGCATAGGGTGATGGATAAGGTTGTTGTGGTGGTCCTCCGTTGGCATGAAGAGGCATGACTTGTTGCCCTTGAAAAGGGTTGGCTTGAAATGTGTGAGATTGATATTGGGGTGCATTTGGAAATTGTGTAGGTGGAAATTGGGGAGGATAGAAAACGAGAGGAGGGTTTTGGTTTGGGGGCATTGGTGGTGGAGGACCCGAAGGACCTGGATTCAAAGATGACTGCTGCTTACTCTGTGCCAGCTTAATCTGCTGCTGCTTGCTCTTGTGACTCTTTGGTGCAGGCTTGAGTTGCGGTAATTGAGCTTGAGCCTGTCCGGGGAAGCTGCCCACCATTCCATCGTACTCAAGTACCCCTCCATTCTTCTTCTGAGCTTGCAATTGTTTTCTCTCTGCCGCTTTGCTTTCGAATCGTAGGTGTGGAGGAACACGAGTATCGATGTGATACTGGCTAGCAACGTCCGGCTTAACCAGCCAGGGAGCGCCAGTCCATGCCTCTCGCGTAACAGTTTTCTTGATGAAAGACCTCAGAACCTGCTTGGTAAAGATCTTGCGGTCTCGCGTAATGTGCGAATCATCAACCACTGCTTCTTCTGTTGGGCGATTGTCCAGACTGACAAAGTACCGTGAAAATGGTGCACTAGTCTCGCCGTTTGGCAGAATCTTTGGTCCAAACCGCGTCTTGTCCCTCACAATACCCGTGAGGCGCTCGCCAGTGACCACATGTACAGTAACCTGCTCTCCGGGGTAGTAATCGGCTCGATACTCCTCGAAAATAAGATCAACCAAGGTATCGATTCGCGAAACCGTCTGAAATTGGACTCGTCGCAGGATAGGGCCCTTGAGTGCTTCAGGGAAAGCTTCATCTACTTGTTCGGCGCCATTTAACTAAATGCGATTAGTTTCGGCGTGCCTTTCGTACCCCAGATTTACTTACCTCGCTTTGAAGCGCGTCGAAAAATGTGAGCGCTGAATGTCCCGTAATCTGGCAGATGAATCGTCGCTGGGATTCTGTTAGTCCTGATCATATAATGCGCCGCTGCGTACTAACCTGCTTGTAAAAGTCCATGCTGCAAAAACTGTTAGCACTTGGTGGAAGCTCCGGAAGCAAAGGGACACACCGATTGAGATATGCTTCATAGTCGGCGAATATCTCCCCAGTCTTCTTAATAACCCAGACCTAGGCCCATCTATCAGCCCTTGTGCCACAGAATATATGGGATATTGCGCGAAACCTACATCGGTATCGTCACTGTCAATTTCCGGCTTCGACACGTACTGGACGGGTTTCCGCTTGAAGAGAACCTGGCAGACTTAGTTGGAGTCGCATGGTGGGTTTGCAATCAGGTATACTCACCATCTTGTGGGTTGGACGGCGGAAGGTCCAGGTAAGTCCTGTGTATGTCGGAGAACCTGGGGAAGAAGCGGGCTGTTAGACTCGGCGTACTTAATACAGAAGTAGTAGTTTTTTTTATAGCTCTGCAGATGGATTTGATATGCTGTAGAAGTGTTGCGAGGGTTTTCTGAGGTAAGGTTGGAATGCCAAAGGAGATCCAAAGCAACAATTGCACGCCAACGCTCAGAAGTATACACAGAAGCGGGCACTCACAGATGGGGCGTAACTCTCGACGCGTCCACTTGGCTCTCGAATCGCTAAGCTCGTCGCATAGGATGGTGACACACGATGTGGTGGGAGTGGTGTTGATGGAGCGTGGTGGAGGATGGGGGAATGATGGTTGTGGAGGGAGGTGGTCAATGTCGCGTCAGGAGGGAAGGATTCTTTTTGAGAGGTCCCGGGTGGTTGTGAGGGAGTGCTTAGCGGCGGCAGCTCTAGCCCCGTTCGTTGTCGGTTGTCCTCGTCAAGCAGCTCCACCCTCTGCATGCCCACCCTTCCCACGTCGACAGAACACCGCAGCCCTTGAGAATTACCCAACGTTCGTGTACTCTTTCGAAAGCTCGCAATGAGCACAATAAATTGAGTATTTAATTGGGTAGTCATTTCATGATGCAGTATGCAATATCACAGCCGCCACAAAGGTCTGGCAAGGCGCATCTGAGCGAGCCTCGTGGGAGAAGGCTGACACTCTGAAGACTCGTCATGGCAATCTGAGCCTTTATATCAGCCCAAAAGAAACGCAGTAAATTGAAATGCAATTCTCTCTCGATAGCAGAACAGCCCTGGAGCAGATGTGAAAACGGCGCATCATCTCTTAGCAGCCCAGGACGTGCAGTAAGTCTTTGTTGACTCGTTCAGCCTTAGCCAGCCTTCCCATCCATCTGCAGATAAGTCAGGGGCTCGCTAAAAAGACGTATATATGTCGCAAACCGTCGGGCAACACGTCGATGGACGCTCCGAGTCGTCAATGTTGACGTGGTTGGGAATTTAATTCATCTGGTGGTCTTTGTGCAGCGGTGAGAATTCTCTGGGTGGAGGCAAGTTTTGGAGGTGGCCCACGGGAACCGGTGGACACTAAGCCCCTGCTTAAGTCATCCAGGAAAAGTTTAGCCCTCTCGGGTACCGCTCGTTTAGTAAAGCACGTGACCGACCTCACCT
The DNA here is from genome assembly GCA_003008705.1 of Pezicula radicicola. Lineage (NCBI taxonomy): Eukaryota > Fungi > Ascomycota > Leotiomycetes > Helotiales > Dermateaceae > Pezicula > Pezicula radicicola. Next base: position 330,607 of record PDUO01000047.1, on the reverse strand, counting down.
CCCTACCCCGAACCCTAATAGTGCGAGTAGCTCTCCTGAGTTCAGGGTCTGACTCGGAGTCCCCAAGCAAAGAACAGAATGCTCCAACACAACGAACAACCTTTTTCATGGATCCCCAGTAACACCTGCAATGGAATGCGTCTGTGTAACCTGTTCCCGACTCAGTCGCTTATGCACAAACTCTCTACCTCGATCTGAAATATTTTGCAGCCTTGGAATGTACTCGGAAAGTCCGGGTCAGTGTCCATGTCACGCTACAAAATTAAGACCACGGCGACTGTGACTTGGATTATATCTGATATTTATATAATGCTGGGTTTTTACGGTTCTTACCAGAAAAAGTCTAGCGAGCTAATTATTCCCACTAAGTTACTCCTCGAAAGTCGCTTCTTCATAGGGAAGATATCTACTCCACACTAGTAGACAGCAACCACATCCTGATCCAAATATAACCCTAACTGATAGTCTACAGAACTTCCACCGTTAAACAGAAACATCCAGTGCTCTCATTTATAGGTTGCAAGCGAGCTAATTATCTCGTGAAGCGAGCAGGCCTTTTTTGACGAAAACACTTTTGACCCGAGGAAATCTGAACAACGCGAAGGAATGGAAACACGAGACAAACAATGAAAATATGCGAGACCGTCCTTCATAGGGTAGGTCATGTTGTCGTTCTTTATTCGCGCCATAAGCCTAATATAGGTAATTAACAGCAATGATTGAAAAAACACTTTTAGGCCACTTGGTCTGAACTACTCCTCCCAACATAACCTGATCCAGCCATATCTGGCGCTTTACTTGACACTTTGAGAGCAAAATTGGTTCCAGTAACTCAGAATGAAGAATGCGAGAAAAGACTTGGATTTTGACACTACCTTCAGGCTTGGAGCGAGAAATGTTCAGAATCTTGCCATTGGTATTCCAACAACCCCATCTTTCTAATCCGAATCACTCCTTCTCTTAATCCCTTGATCTATCCTACTAGCAGTAAGCTGTACCGTGTGTATGCATAGGTAAATATTCACGAACAAGAGAACTCCATACTGCCTTTGGTGCACCATTTCCAGAAGTACTCCAAGAGCACCACACCACCCCATACAAAAATCCATCAACATGAAACGTACATTATCATACAAAAACTTTTCAATCAAAGAAGGTCTCACTGAGAGAGCGAACTTCCTGCCTTTGCAGCCTGAAGCCTAGCATCGACCTTCTCCCGATGCTGCCGATTCTTTAGATGTACCTCGAAATTGCCAACTGTCGTATCAGGTCCAGGAGTGTATAGTTTGCCAGGGCAGTCGTGACATCTAATACGGGGAAGGTACATCCATTTGATGTTTGGAGGAATGGGTGCACCCGCCGGTGGAGCAGCCGTGGGCATGTCTGTGTCGACATTAACGGGAGAGTAGCGCATCATGCCTTCAAACCGATCTGTTGGATAGGATGACAGAAGCGTTTGGAGGCCTTGGGTGAGCCAGGCGGGTGGCGGAGGCTGGATATGTGTTAAATAACATTTAAAAATTAAAATGGTAGATGGCATTAGAAATATGAACTTACTGCTGGAGGTTGTATTTGCCCTGGTCCTGCAGGAGGCGGGGCATCCACCCGGCCAATTTGAGCTTGAGGATTTGGCGTAGTCGCAGTCGTAGTCGCTAGTTGTTGATTCTGCATTCCAGGTGTAGAGGGAGGGCCCATAGACCCAGGAACAGGTGTACCTACACCCGACCCAGCTCGGTTGAATGAGGGTGTCTGTCGTAAGTTTGAAGATCGTGCATTGGCGGGTGCTATCCTCTGTCCTCTCTCGAAGGCCTTCAACTTATCCTTTGGCACACGGAGTTTAATAATGAGAGTAGGCTCTGGACTCTCGTCACGAAGTTCACCTCGGCCGGACCGCCTCGATGTTCTCGTCTCGTGATGATGTGCTTGGAGGGCCTCAGGCGTTTCTGATCGTCCTATATTCGCCATCCTTTGCTGAGCTGCAGTAGCTGCGCCTCGGATTCCTCTCGTCCTGGCTGTGCCCTGTTGGACTTGTGGAATGGCAGGGGACTCAGGCGATGAATCTTCACTTTCCGAAGAATCTGTGAGATCTCCAAGTCCAGCTGCGCGTTTCCCTCTACCCGAAGGTCCACCAACACGCTTGTAAAGTCGACTATCTTCAATATTTTCTGCGGCATTTGGAATCACCGAAGACACAACAAGTGTCCGGACTGTCCTTTGTCTATCCTTGAAATCGGGAAGGGTTGGTCCTCCTCTCCGATTAACAGAACGTTTCTGGCGTCTCTGCTCTCTTGAAAATATTACTTCATTTCTCTCCAAATCGGCATCAGTCAATTCATATAGATATGGTGCGTACTCTTTCGCTTGCTGCTGTGGTCGAAATACACTTGGAATAGGTGACGGGAGAAAAGCAGCAATTAGATCCGCATCGTCTAATGGTCGACCATCCATCGGATGCCCAACAATAAATAAAGCGCGGGTGAACAGGTGACTTTGTTCTCGTATGCAATGCGCTATGGCCGTAGTGAATTCTCCAGATAATGATAAATCTCTTGCCATACCCTGCGCGAACTCTTCGGGCGAATTGAGAGGGTTATTTATGTCCCATTCAAACTTATCCTCTAGCGTTAAGGGGCCAATCGTGATGTTCAGCTTAATCAAAATTCGCATTTCGTCGTTCTTATATGCAGCATACGGTAATTCTGGGTCTAGAGCCGGCTCTTCAATGTTGTTATGGGGATAGAAATCTTGCAGTTGCTCAGTAAGCTGATTCTTGACTTGCTCGTAAACGGGGTCCGCAAGGGGTGCAGATAGCCCGAGGTCCTCTACGAGCTGATGCGCAAACAGCTCCTTTGAAGTTAGGCGATCCTGAAAGTTCCAAGTGAACGTATCTCGAAGTTTGATCTTGTCATAATCAACATCTATCCGCACGGGCATCAGAACTTCCACCTGGTCTGCCTGCTTGGCCATATCTTTGCGCTTTATTCGTTGTTTGCCCGTCGTCCTGTGCCCAAGCCTCGGTTTCGCCGCCGGATACACAATCCTCGTTGGCCCTTCTGTGTGTCCATTGCCATATCCATTGTAACCTGTGCCAAACAATTTGCTTGGGGGGAACCACGGTCGATAGTCATTTCGTATCTTCCTGTAATCCTCGACTTCGCCATGCTTGCTCTGGTAGCGTGCCGCCCTCACCTCCTGATCATCGAGTAAAGCTGCGGTGTGTAGTAAATCCCGATTCACGTATTGGTTGAGAAGGATCTTGTCTAATGGCGGACGTTCTCGCTGAGGCAAGGAGGTTGAGGAGGTTGATGCTCCTTGTGCAGTAGCTGCTGATGGTGGTTCGGGAGCAGAGCCTGGGGAGGCCTCCTGGGAGTTGGGCGCCATCGCAGGCGCATTCGCGATCGCAACGCGACCGGTATTATGTATTAATAACCGAGGAAGTGAATACTTTGATGCGTGGTGACTGGTGATGGGAGGTAGAGCGCGTCAAATGGTGAGAGTGGCTTTAGCGTGTTTTTTCTACCGTACGTTAACCTCCACGGCTCACGAGGCTCTCTCGCCACGAGACAGAAGGGAGGTTGGAATAAAGGCGGCGTGGGCGTGCGAGGCGTGAAGGGTACGAGTACGGAAGCCGGGCGAGAGACACGAGAGAGTACGGCGGTACGGTAGGTGTGCACAACATGGATGCCACATACCTACAGGGGTAGCGTCACTAAACGCCCACAATCAAGTTACTACTTACCAGCCCTCGGGCGCCTCGAAGACCTTGACATCTCCCCCTCTACACTCTACAACAATCCCACGTCACATCCCGAAATCCCCTCCCCCCCCCAGATTCTTTCAAATTCCCATTCATTTAGCAACATCCACAACTATGGCTGAAAAGAAAGAGGCCGAGGAGACTGGTACGTGAATTTCCCTTGTTTTCTCTGCCAAAACACCCCCACCAAACCCATAGCGGGGTCGTCATGCCAGCAAACTCAAGCAACATAAATTGACTCGGTGATGCACAGATTACTCCCTCAACAACCCCGATACTCTTACCAAGTATAAGAGTGCCGCTCAGATCTCCCAGAAGGTCCTCGCTGACGTTACTGCTCTCTGCGTTGCCGGCGAGAAGATTGTTACCATTTGCGAGAAGGGAGACAAGCTCCTTGACGAAGAAATTGCAAAAGTCTACCGGGGCAAGAAAATCGCAAAAGGTCATTCATACCTGCGCCCCAGAACCTCAAAATATATTGCTAACCAATCTACATAGGCATTTCACACCCAACGACCGTCTCTCCAACTTCTTTCGTCACCCCATATACCCCTCTCACCTCAGACGAGGCAGAAGCGGCAGTTGAACTCAAAGCTGGAGATGTTATTAAGATCCAACTAGGTGCCCAGATTGATGGCTTTGGAACAATCGTTTGCGACACGATCCTGATCCCCACTGCTGAGAACACAAGTGGCGAGATTAGTGGTCGTGAGGCAGACCTGCTGCTCGCAACACACTATGCGAATGAGGTTCTTCTGCGCTTGATGGTCCCACCTGGACTACTTGCAAAGGACGAAGAGGAGAAGGCCAAGGCTGCAAAGATCAAGGCCCCCACCCAAAGCAAGATTACTTCCATACTCGAGAAGGTAGTGAAGAGCTACGACTGCAATCTAGTCGAGGCTACCACCTCCTGGCAATTTGAGCGTAACGAGATTGAGGTCCCAACCAAGAAGATTGTGTTGGCTCCTCATGAAGGTGGCAAGGGTGATGGTACCCCAGAGGTCGGAGAGGTATGGGGTGTCGAGATGGGTGTATCTCTCGGAAGCGGAAAGATTAAGACCTTAGAGAACAGACCAACCCTGCACCGTCGTACAACTCTTACCTACGCTTTGAAGCGTCCTAGCTCTAAGAAGATCCTCAACGAGGTTGTCAAGAAGTTTGGTACTTTCCCATTCAGTTTGAGACAACTCGAGGACGAGCGAGATGCTAAGGTTGGCGTTGTCGAGTGTGTTCGAGGTAACGTCTTTAGACAATATGAAGTTGTCGGAGACAAGGATGGCGCAGCTGTCGGCCGACTACTGACCACCATTGGTACGTAAAATTTCATAAACTTGGTGTGTCTTCACTAACAAAGTACAGCGATCACCAAGAATGGTCTCCAACGTCTTGCTGCTCCTCCTTCCCCTGATCTGTCCAAGTACAAGACCGACAAGAAGATTACCGACGAGGAAGTCCTCAAGATCTTGGAGCAACCTTTGGCTAAAGACGTCAAGGCCAAGAACAAATCCAAGAAGAAGAAGAAGCCAGCAAAGAAGGCCGCAGCAGCGGGCGAAGAAGAAGAAGAGAGCAGTGACGAAGAGTAGAGTACCTGACAACTTTATGTAACCCTCCAGATGGTTATTCGGGTATTCTGAAGGGCAACATGCCTTCTTTCTCATAACTTTTTCCCTTGCTGCCGACAACTGCCACGGGGCTTGTCAAGCAACTCTTGCTCTAACTGTACTTGGCCTCGTTCGTTGAGGCAAACACGGATGATCATGTCTTGTGTCTCAACTCGGTGGAAGCTCTTTTCATATGGCACATTACAGGATAGGGGGCAGTAACGCTTCTCGGAATTTAAGAGATATGCAGCAGAATACTTCATATTGATATCGAGTGACATTCGTTCTTCTTTTCCCGGGCCATTCTACTTCTCTGCCGTCGGTTGCTTACGAGGAGTCGAGAACCAAAGAGGGGCGCAGCACGACTTGAGAGACAAAGGATGACTCAAAAGGAATCAGCATTAATGCGCCACAGGTCGAAGATTATTCGAATTTTGATGATTCATGATGAAAGAATTGGTTGCTGCTTAGTGCTGTTGTAATTCTGGTCCCTAACTGCTATGTCGTAAATAGCCCTGTTCCTGTACTGTACAGTAGATAGGTCTTGCAAATAACCGGTACATACAGTCCTCCCGGCAACCCCCCTTTCCAGCTGGCGGAGAAAGACAGCGTATTTCTAGGTACGTACGAAGTGCAACACAGCAAATTCCGAGAGAATTCTAAAGAAACCGACTCAAAACCGACGGATAATTCCCACAACAGAAGAATCTCCCTAGCAACTTACTGCATTCTCCTCCCCCCTTCTCGTGTGCAGCAGAGTTTGCCCTTTCACCCAGGGTTATATTCGTATGGTTCCTTTTTAGTGGGTCTCTTCTCCTGAAATTCTCGCTTGGAGAGACTCGCGAACCTCAGAACCTCTCCCTTCAGACATTACCCCCCCGGCCTCCCAGTGGCGTCCCACGACCACAATCACGACTGCTGTCCATCCTAATTTATTCCATAATATAGACAAGTACTTGCTCTTGCTTCTTTGTATTGGACCCCTGAGCTAACAATTTCATAGGCATCGTCGAATCGTGGTCGCAACCTCGAAAAGGATCCCTCGGAGGCGACGCTCAAAATGAGCACCCCAAGGCCGACGCGGTCGCGCATCTCCAGTCCATTTGTGCCTGCCAATGGTTCCAGTAACTCTGCGAGCTCGACGGCAGATGCTGCGGAACGTCCAAAGACGTTTATGGAGAGATGGGTGGAACCACCGTTACCCGCCCCGCGACCGAGTTTTGCGGATGCAGGCATCGCGAGGCATGGCGTTGTTGCGAACATGGCTCCCTTGGGCACGCGACCGAGTCTCAAGATCATGAAGAGCGCAAGAGCTGGGAGTGCGGATAGTGCGAGATATGCTCCAGCTGCGAGAAAGACGGGTTCGGCGCTGGCAAACTCCATGACGGATTCCGAAATGACACCAGAGCCTACTCGTGTGGCTACGCCTGTCGCAGAGCCCATGGCAGAACAAGAGCCGGTGCAGGAATCACTTTTGAGCAGACTTGAGCGAGAGCTGGACGAAACAACTTCTAGCGTTGAGCAAATTGAGCAGACTTCCCCAGTAGTCGAACAACTCCCGCCTGCGACGCCTATTGAACAGACCACCATTCCAGCTCCTGAGCCGAGTCCTGAGCCCCCACAGGCTCAGACACAAGCTCAGAGTAACGATACTAGAAGTAACAACCCAAGTATGGCACCTCTTCGGCCTATTCAGCCTTTCCTTCCTACGCAAACTCCAGTACAGCCAGCTTCACCTTCGGGGATTGCTGCTCTATTCATTGCACAGAATGCACCTGCAGTTCAGCGATCTTACCAGTCGCCATTCGGACCCCCTCAAGCATATCAAGCGCCCCAAGCATCCCAACCTCAAATACATTCGCCGCGAGCTCAAGCACCAGCTTTACCAGTGGGTCGGAGGCCGCTTGATCCGGCAAGGACTGACAGGATTGTTGAGGCAGCCGTGACCCACGCCATTGACGCTGAGCGATGGCCAACTGCATATGCACTTCGAACGCTCTATGACGATCACTGCAACAATTCCCGGATAGTCAGATTGTTCGATTCTATTTACTACCAAACAGCTACGCCTGAGCAGCGGCAAGAGTTTGCGATCCTGATGAAGTCCAAAAAGAAGGAAGGCCGGAAAGACGACATGGCAAAATATTATTTCAACGGTGATGGAAGCGACAAGCCTGTTCCGCCAGCACCACTAGCAATTCTTAATTTTGCTGGAGCCGCTTTCAACAACTCTCCATATCAAACTCCTTATCAAACACCATACCCCAGCACTCCACCAAGGAAATTGTCAAACGCACCACCTGCATCCACGGCAACCATAACGACAACGAGCATTGAGCAGGAAGATACAGTCATGCAGACGACTTCTCCGCTCTCGAAAGATCGTGAAGCGGACCATCCAAACAAGAAGCGCAAGGCCAACGGTTTTCAGGCGTCGGAGGCAGAAGTCGAGACGCCTATGAACGGGCATCAAGACAATGGCAATAACGACAATAATACCACTCCTGACGCTGGCCTTGACCGTCCTCGATCCAGTTCAATGTCTTCAGCCTCTTCATTGTCGTCCATCGACGAGGGGGTCATTGGACAAGGCGAATTCATGAGTCCAGTGAAGGCGAGCCACACTCCTCGCGCCAGCAATGCCGAGAGTCCTTCGCATGCGCGCAATCAGAACCAACCAATGACCTCGTCAAAGACGCTCGGGCCCAAAACACATACTTTTTCGACCGCCACGCTTCCCTCATCCTCTTCCGTTAACAAACATTCGTCCTCCAACAACGACATGCCCTCGGTCGTTCCACGATCCTCACCGGCACCACCACCAGGCCCCTTTTTCAAATCGAGGAAAGATTTCAGCAAAGTCACGGGGCCAGCATACGACCCAAATGATTCTTCAAGTCGCCAGAGACGACGAGCAAAGGATGTTACTGAGCACTCTGCGCCAATCACTGACAGCTTCGATCGCACGCAGGTCACGGTAGGACAGGATTTTGAAGCGTCGTCGGATGCTGGTGGTTCTTCGCAAGTTGAGCTGCCCACGAAACGCCCGAAAGTACGCCTCCTCAACACTTCGCGAAGAGCAAACTACGAATCTGAGGCTGAGAGCTCTCCAACTCTCCTTGAATTCAGACCGGATCTAGCTCCAGGCTCGAGATCTATCTCCCGAGCAAGCACACCGGCTCAGTCCAGTCGTCAAACTCGAAAGACGAAGTCTGGTACTGGCCTTCGCGTAAAGTCATCGTAAGTCATCAAATTTCGTCTCGTTTCATCAATTCTTCCACATGCAAGTTGGAGCTAGAAGCTTGTGTCACGCATGGTGGCTTCGTTGATACTCGAACCTTCCGTTGCGTTGCCTGGGGCCTGGTACGAGACCGCCGCGTGCGACGCAACTTGTTCCTGCCTCGTCATAAAGCCTCCCCCATCAAAGTTGGTCAATATCTCATCTGAACACTTGCTAATATGGATCGCATCGCCCTCAGACCAATGAAGAAGAAAGGTGGCACAGCTGGCATTTCCAGGGCAGGCGGTGAACGAAGCCCGGTCGGAAATGGCGCATCCTCTCACAATCAGGTAAGATATGATAACGGGCTGACTCACGGCCGCCATTCTTTCTTTATATCTTCAATATTCGCCTTTTTCGACCGTCTTCTGAATTTCAGCCCTCGGGAAATCTGGGCAGCATTTCCGGGAACTTCAAAGGGCTTGCAAACGCCAGTGCGGCAAGCTTCCCCATCCGGGTTTACCGAAACAGAAACCCCACCGTTATGAAACTTGCCACTTTCTCGCCTTCTATTTTCATATACTGACACATGGATGCAGGAGGATAACGATGATTATTGTTCTTCGTGTGGTGGGAACGGTGATCTCGTTTGCTGCGATGGCTGCGTGCGCTCGTTCCACCTCAAGTGCGTTGATCCTCCGATGGATTCTGGCGCGCTGCATGCAGCTGACGAGTGGTTCTGCAATGAATGTGTTGCGCGACGAAATGGTCGAGCACCAGAGCCAGATGGTATATTTGGATACCTACTCTCCAAAATCGAGAGACAGAATTCCAAGGCCTTTGCTCTAACCAGAGAAGTTCGTGAGTACTTTGAAGGTGTTAAGACTGGTACGGAAGGAGAATACGAGGAAATTCTCGCTGACAAGCCCGCTGAGAAACCGAAGTGAGTCCGATTACATTATCTGCATTGGAAATCTGCTAACAAAGAACAGGGCCAAAGCAGGTTGGTCAGACGAGGCTCCAAACTACTTCAAGTTGAAGGACGACAAGGGAAACTTCATCCTCTGTAATCTCTGCCACAAGAGCGCTTCATCACCCGATCGTATGATCATTCCATGTGGCTATTGTGGACTATCATGGCATCTCGACTGTCTGGATCCTCCTTTGGCGAAAGAACCACCGTTGGCCAAGAAATGGAGATGTCCTGCGCATGTTGACGATTTACTTGCCACTGTACCAGGCAATCTGGGACCAGCACACCGTCATCGCAAAATCAAGGGTGCACCTGTCATCACACCGGCTTTCTCACGTGGAATGAGAAATAATGGATATATCGAGATTGAGAATACTTCTAGTGATGATGCAAAGGACGAGGACTTCTATGATCTTGCCCAGTATGGTCATGTGTACAGGCTTCCGGAGGAGGGCATCAAGCTAGACTTCATTTCACAGTAAGTCCTCGATACCAAAGCAGAGGGAGAACGTGTTTAACCTGGGTTTTAGAGTCAAGCACAAATTACACAGGGATGGATACATTCCCCAATATTCAGCACCACCCCCTAAACGACAGCGCCTCTCAGCTCCACTGACCCCGTTCGAGGAACGCTCGCTGAAAGAGAAGAACTGCGCGCTCATCCTTGCCCAACTGGCTTCCCAGTGCCCAGACATCACGCAGACCCTGATCGACGCCCTGCTGGTAAGTTTCCCACAAGCGCCTACGTGTCCAATGACGTCAGCACTAACATTATGCTTCCCTTTAGTCTCAAGCACCAATGGAGGTCATCGACCTCATTGCCCAAGGCGATGCCACGAACCTAGCTGCTAACAGCTTGTCGGAAAAAGACCATGCCTCCATCGACGCTGTGCAGGCCTTCCTCGCTAACTTTCGGAAGGGCACCGCCAAAGCCAACACCGTTACACCACCATTGGAAGACGACCCGCCAAAGCCAAAGGACACACAAGTTAACAAGGTGGTGAACGACTACGATGAGGATGATGAGATGATGATTGTTGATTAAGTTGGCATAGTAAGATGCCCTAATTGATGGCTAGGGATTTCATCGAGGTGTTACTCCATGCACGTGATGGATTTATTGATTTCATCACATGATACCAAGACCTTTTGTTGCTACGCAGGTAGCCTTTTTTATTTTACTCAGCGGCTATTACTCAGTGTTTTTATGTAACATATAGTGTAGGAAAAGTCTCTTTGTAGAGAGAACCTTTCCTCGAGAGAGACAGATATTGGAGGAGATTGGGATACCAAGATAGAGTACAGATGCCGCTGCTGGATGAAAGAGAGCATCGATTGATTGATGATTGGCGACTCACTGCTCGCTCACTGAAGGGAGAAGGAGCAATCAGCTGGTGAGCCAGATGCCAGATACTTTGTATACAACAGCTTTTGAGAGACAGAACAGACATCCATTAATAGATGCAGAAATGGACTTACTTGGCTGTTTATTAATCGTTTTGTTTATCTTTGTTTATCTTCATTGACCAAGTATTGGGTCGAATACCTAGAGTAAGCTTCTAAGTACCTAAGGGGTGAGTTTCTGACTTAATTTGATCTTGAGAATCACTTAAGACACTTATAAGCGCCTAGCTAGGAAGTGAGAGACCTTGGTACTTTTTATTTTAGGTCCAACCCAATACCTACTGTGGAGGTAGTTAACCACGTGACAACGGAAGTGGAGAAAGATTTGTTCCGGTGCACCGTAGATAGCTAGATCAATTCAATTGCTACCCTCAATACCCTCAATAAAGATTCGCACTCTATACTATACTACACTACCTACCTACCTATCCTAGCAAGGAAGAAAAAAAGTTCGGATAGTAAGTCCTGTTTCTATTTAATTTTTAGTAACAAGTTTTATTGTTTATAGTTAAGTTGTTTGCATTTATAGTAGTTTTAGTAATACTAAATTTTGTATAATACTTTGTTTGTATCCCTTTGTGCGTCAAACGGCTTTTTGTACAGTACAGGGATTCGACACCCCGAGAATTTCATCACCAAAAAGTATATGTATTTTTGTCGTGCATGTCCTGATGGTCCGTGTTGAAGATGTTTGATGCACAAAGGGATAGCTCTTCTAATGTTATCTATTCTATGTAAGTGTTATTTCTTTTGAATTTGAATTTCGTGAATTACTAGGTAGTTGTTTAGGAATGCTGAGCATATTGGAATAGAATTTGGAAAGGGAGGAACGGTATATAGAATTTTTATAGTTAGTTATGAGATTTCTATTTTTTTTTTCCCTTCCGCTCTTCTTCACCTCATTCCTCTTTTTTTCCTTCTCCCCCCTTCTCCCTCCCTTCACCTTCTCCTAGCCCCATAACACCTACACACCATTCAACTCCCTAAACGCACTCCCCTCCTCCCTCCTCAACAACTTCCCTGGCTCCCCAAACTCAATCAACCTCCCCTCCTTTAAAACAGCAACCCTATCAGAATCAACAATAGTATTCAACCGATGCGCAACAGTAATAATAGTATGTTCCCTAAACTCTTCTCTAATAATTCGTTGCATGAGCGCATCTGTTTCACTATCTACATTGCTTGTTGCTTCATCGAGGATCAGGATTTTACTTGGGAGGAGCATGGCTCGTGCTAGGCAGAATAGTTGTTGTTGGCCTTGGGAGAGGGGGTGCGTTTTCATGGGGGCGGAGAGACCACCGCGGGTGAGGATTGCGGGCCAGAGATGCACTTTTTGGAGAGCGGTTATTAGGGTTGTGTCTGGGGTGCTGGGATTTGTCGTTAGGTTGTCGCGGATGCTGGAGCTTAGGATGAAGGGATCTTGGGGGATGGCGGTTATACGGGTGCGGATTGTTTCGCGGGGGATGGTGCTGAGATCTATACCGTCGATTATGATGGAGCCGGAATCTAGCTCGATGAGACGGCAGAGTGTGAGTAGAAGGGAACTTTTTCCACTGTGGAATAAGTTAGTATTGTTTTGAGTTGTGAGCAGTAGAGATGTAAACTTACCTTCCTGTTCGACCACAGATACCGATTTTTTGGCCGGGCAAGATCTCCATGGAGATATTGTGTAGAGCTGGTGCTGAGGGACTACTAGAATTAGCACACTTCTTTCAAGTTATTGTTAGGCTTCACTTACCCATAAGATGCAGTAACATTTTTAAACTCAATCTTACCCTTCTCAGGCCAGGACGCAGGTGGAGTTTCGGATTCCTCCGGTTTATTCTCCGAGGGAGTTGTCTCTTCAAAATTCTTCAATCGCGCAATTGCACCTAGAGATGTCTCTACCTGTGTCCAGTTATCTACTAGGACTCGAAGGGCTTGATTAAATCCAAGGATATTGTTGAGTGCAAGACCGATAGCAGCTCCGCTGGATTGGCTGGGGAATTGTACCGCTAAGGTAACCACGGCAATACTGACGGCAGCGACAATGAGATCCAAAACGAGTTGAAGCCATCTTTGAAGGCAATAGAGTAAATAATATGGCTTCTGAGAGACATCAAGACGTTCAATCTCTATATCTTGAGCAGCTTGAGACCAGCCGAAGGCACGGATTGTCGATAAGCCTTCCAAGCATTCAAGAAAGTGAGAATAAACTGGACTTCGAGCTTCAATATCTAAAAATCGTAACTGTCGAGATGTGAAAAGGTAAATCTTTTGAAGTACGAAGAGTGCTACGATGACGAATGGAATTACGATGGCGGTGTAGCTAGAACCTTGAGCTATAAGCGCTGCTTGAGCCAGAATTGTGAATATTGAAAGAACTACGCGTCCAAATGACAAAGGTAGGACTCGATCAATAAGACCGATATCTTGACTGAATCGGTTTAATGTTACACCTGTATCCGTTTGTGCGAAAAATGATTGTGGGGCTTTCATGGTTGTGTTGAGTAGGATCTGGTGTAGCTTGATCGATGATCGTGGAGATATCCAGAGTAGAAGCCACCACAATAACCATGCTCTGGATAAACAAGACGCCACACCGAGAATTACATAGACGCTTATATATTTTGCGGTTTGGTGACCGTTCGCTTCGGCCTACCATACGAGCCAGTACTGTGGGAAGAATTGGGTGAAGACGAACATGGCTGTGGTGCAAAGGAAGCCTAAAGCGCCAAATACACTGACTGATTTGAAGTAGTACTTATAGACGGCGATATCCCCGGTCTTACGAGTAAGGTCAGATACATCGTTGGCAGTGACGCCTTTGATCGGAGGCTTCTTCTTTTTCTGGACAGCTTTTTCGGCTGGTTTCGTTTCGTTGGTGCTCTGTTCAGTACCCAGAAGTAGATTCTTGACATAGCCTTCTTGTTCTCGCAATGCGTCGAAGCTACCATATTGAGCAAGTTTGCCATCCTTACTCAAGGCTGCAATGTGATCAGCAATGTGAAAGTGACGGGTCGAGTAAGTGATCAAAACGACTGTAGTCCTAAGTTTCCGGAAAAGCCCATTTGGTCCAAGTAGTCTATCGACGACTAGCTTCTCAGTCTTGCTGTCCAATGCAGAAAGTACATCATCGAGAAGGACAATGTCTGGTTTGGCATAAACAGCGCGTGCTAATGCTATACGTTGCTTCTGACCACCAGAAAGTGTTATTCCTCGGCTGCCAGGTCCACTCTGATCGCCACCTGTGAGCTGAAGAAGGTCTTGGTCTAGAGCGCAAGCATACAGGACAGACTGATACCATTCCTCATCGATGGCTGCACGTGCCCCGAGGCCGCATATATTTTGCTGAATGGTGGTGTTGAGAATCCATGGTGTCTGACTACAATAAGCCATGTTCGTGGAAGAAACAGTGATGTCTCCACTGTCTAACGAGAGCTCTCCTAGGATAGTTTTCATCAGCGTTGATTTTCCTGATCCAACTGGGCCTGTTATTATTGTTGTCGTAGAAGCACCTATTTTCAAACTGATATTGGTGATTGCTGGTTCAGCAGTAGGAGAAGGCCTAGCTGTTAGATTTGTGATCACAATCGCAGGCTGATCTGCTACTGGGGACACCCGAGCGACTGAGCCATTTCTAACCGAGCGAAGCTGCTTAAGCTCGATGCTAGTACCTGCTTGAGGAGGTGGCGAGTTGGAGCTGGGTGTAGCCTTTCTTGAACAACTTCGAGGGTCCTCCCATGAATTAGCAATGAGGAATTTCTGAATGCGTTCGAAACAGCCGATGGCAGCAACAGTCTGCGGGATTGCAGTCAAGAGGGTCGTCGCAGGAGTGGTTAATAAAGTGATGACTGAGAGGGAAGTGATGACCTGGTTGGTAGAGAGACTACTGGAACCTTGTATCCGGGCTTTAATTTCAAATGCAACAAAGGTCAAAACTGGAGCGAATACCTGCGGCATGGAACCGACTGTGTTTGTGAGTAGAACATTCCATCGGTAACCACCCGCCGAGTTCATCTCCTTGGTTCTCTGATCTTGGATACTCCGAGAGAGTATGCTTGTAAGACCCATCATCTTTACACTCTTGATTGATCCTAATACGGAAGCGGTAGATGCGACTCGAGTCTGGAGGGCCGCGTTCCAGATCTTCTGTTTGTCACTCGCACCCTTTGATGCCCAGGTGTTAATGGCAGCAGATACTAAGAGTATAGATTAGAAAACAGGTTGTACGGATCATGACTTGGACCAAACTTACCAACTATCACCATGATTGGGATTACAGAGATCGCACCAAGCTGAATTGA
Organism: Pezicula radicicola; assembly: GCA_003008705.1. Classification (NCBI taxonomy): domain Eukaryota; kingdom Fungi; phylum Ascomycota; class Leotiomycetes; order Helotiales; family Dermateaceae; genus Pezicula; species Pezicula radicicola. The sequence goes on along the minus strand of PDUO01000047.1, from coordinate 315,366 downwards.
GAGAAGCCAGATACCAATTGCTACCTCGGCAAGGCGAGCCCAGACTTCATGCATATTCTGCATACCATTTCCTATCCTGTCAATATCCGTGCTCATAAGACTGATAGCAGCAGATTCATCAAATACGCCATGTCGCAAGATAAGTGACTTATTGAAAATGAGTCCCACAAGTCCACCACGGAGCATTGTGATGGAACGGTACAGCTGGTGCATGTAGCATACTGTAGAGATAGCTATACCGACGTATATGAGAGCCGCCGCCGCTATGAGGCCCAGACTCTGATTGTGGTATTCAGGAGAATTACGAGATCCGCTAACGAAGATTATCATACGGCTGATCAAGAAGGGTTGGGCGTAATTGAAACCAATGAGACAGATACGAGCAGGCATAACCGAAAGTAACGGCCATGCGAGGCATTTTGTGCATGCCGCGATCAAGGCGTAGTGATGTTCTGGTTTGGCTTTTCATGTAATTAGCTACCTGTATCTCTCAAGTTCAAGGTACCACTTACAGCGTCGATCCCATACTGCCTGCATGTCGTCCCGCAGTTTTCTGGAAGCCAAATCGGGTGGTGTCTGCCAGAGGTCATCCAAAGACAAAAGGGTCCTGTAGCCTTTGACGAAGAGGGGGTTCAACCAGAAAAAGAAGATTCTGTTCCATACTCCGCGAGTTGCCTCAGGTGGATACTCCTTATATGATTCTTTCAATTCTTTGGTCTTGTTACGGGACTCCAGAACCCAGACGATTAGCATAGCAGCAATGTTAGCTACAAAAATGGCGGCAATCGCTGTTCCATTGGGACGAAGGAATAATGTGCGCGCTTGAGGGATGTTGAGGAGCAACGATAAAAGAAGGTAGAGCTCGATGAGCGTGGATGGACGAATGGACCGAGTGTGTTCCAGGTAGGAGAGGGGATATAGGACTAATGCCCCAATAAAAGCCAGAGCAGCAGACGGGACGGATACTGGAGTTTGGATGCCAGAGTTGGTTGTCCATAGTATCAGAAGAGCGAGATGAAGGGCAGCGAGAAGTGATATAGCTGCCTAAAGAGATGTGGTTGTTAGTAGAGAGTGAAAGTGTGGTGTTGGGAGTGAGGGAGTACATACAGCTTTCCGTGTGTAAGTGGAGTATCGAGCGCCAACAGTGGTGGCTTTGGAGCGATACAACCAGAACAAGCGTAGAGGCAAGATGAGGAGAAAGATACAAGATGGGCCAATTGAGAGGATGCTTTGCTCAAATAGTAAAGTGAAGTCAAAGCCCCGACGACAGGGAGGCTGGACAACAGGGCCGAACAGGTTGTCAGCTCGAAGAGAGCATGTTGATGCATTACTAGCAATGATGTAGTTGGCTACTTTCGTTGCTACCATGATGCTGACAAGCCTGGAAGCTTCTAACTTAGAAGGAAGGTAGGAAGGGTTTTACTTAACATCGGAGGCTACCTACATGTACCTGAGTGGGAGCTTTAGAGCTAATGTAGGTTTAGGGCCATATAGGGTACCTGACCCTTGTCTAAATGCTGTAGCTTTACGGCGTTGAAGCCTACGTCAACGTTGTGTAGCCTGGAGTTAGATTAGAGGTGGAGCTCGTTAAGTCCGGAGGCGTAGAACCCAATTCCGTATTTCGCTTAGGTTCGTGGGGAAAGGTCAACTTCGACTTCTACCTTAAGAGACAATATACTTACGAGATGTATGAAGAAATCTATCTAGTTATTAAAACATTCTAGCTTAGTATTATGTTAAGCTTTAGATTTTCTATCTTTAAAGAAGTTTACTATAGCGTATTAGAGCTGATCCAGCCTGCGCCTTTGGCTGTAGAGGCGCTGGTTTTGCACTGACAGCAGATTTCTTCGAGTCTCTTGGTCTTCCCCGTTTATAGGTTCTCAGTTTGGATGCATTGGAAAATCAAAGTCGTTTGCATTTGCTGCAGTTCTTCCGCAAGCACACCCGAACCCTAAAGGAGGTCGAGTGATGTTCGATCAATTTGGAAGGCTCTTGGGAACCAATCTTTGTTGAAATGAGGAATTGTTTGAACTTGGAATCAATCCTCCTGTACGACCTCATGGATTGTGGGTATGGTTTCCTAGCAGGCACGAATTACAGAGTCGTAAATATCATGGCGATTGAAGACTTCATTCGACGGCGGACAGATGACAACCCATTCGAGTTGGAGCGACTTCAAAAATCCCATGAACCATGACGGTCTAGTGGGATAGCACAATAAGTGAGCTAGAATACTTGTTTAGGAATACATATTGCGCTGGAGCAATTTTCAGGTTACACTGGTTAGGGGAATAATGTAGCTAGCAGCACTATTGTTGGGTAACACTCTTCGATCTGTCTTAATATTCAATGAAGTATAGCAAGCTTAAAGCCTGTTTCTCGTCTTTGATAGTAGCATGGTCCCGTGTAGGCTATACCGCCTAAAATGCGAGGTAACTAAGACCTTAGAGCAGCGGGAGATGTTAGTAGGTTGACCCCAAAACAGCGTCTAAACCCGCCGAAAACAGGGACTAGTTTGATAAATAAGTTAGAATAAAGTTGATACTATTATAAAGTAACTATGCCCTAAAGTACCTAGTCTATAAAGCAACATAATACCGTAGTCTTTACTTATACTATTAATGCTTTATTAAGGATTTTACTTAAACTATACAGGCAATGTCCTTTTCGTAGATTATTTATAGGTAGATCTAGATCTTAGAAACTCTAAAATAAACACTTCAGATTTACAACGAAGCTTAAACTTGATCGGAAAACTTTGTTTCAACCTCAACGACAGCACCGCCACCAACCCATTTTCTGCCATTTTCTGCCATTCTATTCCCATATTTCTATATTACTATTGATTCCCAGTCATCTAGCACAATGACTTTAGCTGGAATGCCTCTTCAACGACGCGCCATTCGCTGTCGACCCTGATGGTCGCTCTGTCGGCCCTGCCTCCCACTCCAGCGTCTTGTCCAAACCAAAGATGCTTGCAAACCTCGCAGGTGAAGCTTTGAAAAGCAAGCTCTTCTCCACAAAGTTCGCATACTCATCCTCTCTCTCACCAACATCCCAGCTCTCGCCGGTCGAGTAATTCAAAGCCATGTCGATCAACATCTTTCGGTCTCGTTTCGTGTCAAAAACCTCCGCATGATTGAGACCCTTGAGCCAGATCACATCTAATTCACCACCCGTCCACTTCGTTGTCTTCCACTCGCTGGCTTGCCGGTCGTCTTCGAGTGCCTTGACCCCCACCGGCCGCGTCAGGTAACTCCCAATCGCCTCTGCTGCGACGATGATGTCTCGCTCGCTCAGCATGATCGTCCAGCGCCGACCTTTCAAATCCTCCTTCCAGAGAATGCAATCAGTCCACGAGAATCTGCGTGCGAGCGTGTGCGCTGCACCCATGTCGGTCGACGCGAAGTAATACAGTTGGTGTTCGGATGCGGACTGTGGTGGGCGCCGCGTAAAGTTGTAGGTCATATCTGGGAGATGGAGGAGGAAGGCTACGGGGTCGATGAAGATCACATCGCTGATGTGGGAACTGAGTGAGGCGTCACGGAGCAGTTGCGCGGAGATCACAGAGCCGTAGGAGTTTGCCATGAGCATGAAGCGGGACCAGGAGTGCTGATCGAGGATTGCACGAATCTCGGAGCGTATGTCGGCAGGTGAGAGGGCTGCGTGGGTTATGCGGAAAGAGATTGGAAGGATCTCAAGGACGATGATTCCGACTTGGTCGTCTTGGTTGGACTTTTGGTCGATAGTGTTTGCCAGGTCTGCAAAGAAGTCGCCGTAGGTATGCAGGATGCCAATTCCATGAATGTATAAGATTGGCAGTTTGGTCTTGGAGGTGTGCGGACGATACCAGTACGAGATATGTTTCGCTGGCGACTTGTGTGGTGAAAGAAATGTCTGTGGCCGGAATGGGAAGCTGGCGAACCATTTCTTCGTTGCGTAGTGCTGGTAGCCATGATACCACATTATTAGAGCCGCATAAATGTCAGCGCCACCCACGCCCAAGACGTAGAAGAGTAATGGCTTGTGCGAGATGTTGACTGGGTCTAGTGAGACTCTGAGCGTTTGGATGCCTGGAGTCTTTCCTGGGCGGAACTTCATGCCATTGGGAAGCAAGTTTTCCAGCGCATCAACATACTCTTCCAACTCTTCGTCCTCATCAGGACCACAAATGTATTTGTCCATGAAGGCCCAACAGATCCATTCCTTCACGTTCTCTCGCCCGATGCTCTCGATCGGCGCACCTCGATGCCAAAGTGATACATATCTCACCGGGTCGGTAATAGTTGCAATGCACTTGTTGAAGAGGTTACGACGCTGATTCCGATCACTATTGTCCGCTCCCATTGCTGGACCATGTACAGCATGGGACATAGGCAAATACACCAGTAGGAAGAACGAGGATTCTGCTAGTAGCCATACCTCAAGTGCTATCGGTAGACGCGCGAATGGAAGCAGACCGAAAGCGACGAGGAAGCAATATGTGATGCTTAGAGGCGCGATGGACTGAAAGTACCATGCGAAAACTTGAGAGAAGATGAGAGTACCTCGAGAGCTTGGGAGCATATTGAGCCTCCAGTGCGACTATCCCGTCGCTTGGCGAACAGTGTGAAGAACGGCTCAACTAGGGCAAGGCTTATATGAAATTAGGAACTTTTGAAGACGGGTTCATAGCTTGGATTCAAATGGTAAAAACCATTCACTCAAGGCTAAGCTAAGTTACACGTTCGGTCTCAAAGTGCATTGCCGCCTAACATATGTTACAGAAGTGAGGCTGAAGCTGGGCGAGGGTGGGATTAAATACTAGCTGGCTGAATGGAAGCCAATGTCTTCAGTACTTTTGTGGCTTTGTAGGATTCGACAATACGCATGTCGACCCACCATTTAACCCAATCAAGGACGGGCCGAGGCGCTGGTGGCGCTAGGATGGTCGCACTACCTTTTCACATAATCACATTGCAACGGCATGCTGCACACTAAGTTGTCCATATCTCGTCTACTGAGCCGTGTCTTTAAAATATTCGCAGTTTCTTCACGGTATCATACCGGTGCAGCATTTAAGCTATGATATGTTACCATGGAGTACCTATCACAATAGGTGTTTGGATCAGCAGCTGACCACCATGGCCACTTATGTAGAGCCGCATCTCTGTTTAGTCCTCGCGCCAGCATTATTGCTTTGGGGGCTAAGGAATTCCTCGTAATACCCGATGTTGCCCACTTTACAATCATAACTATTTCTATATGTTTTGATACAGATAATACTCCTCTAAGTAATGATTGACACTTTATCGAGCCTTTCCAACTTCCGTCACACGAAATGATCGACTATGAAGTTGCAGTAGCATCTGAGGAGCGACTCGTCTCAGGCTTTGTACAAGATCCAAATGGCAGAGGCACTCTTGGCATCCTGCTAAGTTGCCTTGGAGTACTTCTGCTGAACACCTGGACAGTGCTGCACTTAAACATACCTCCGCATAGTACACCATGGCGCATCTACATGCACAAAGTCAAGTGGTGGATCATCGCAATGATATGCCCCGATGGCCTCGCAGTGAGCTCTTGTGAGCAATGGCGCAACGCCAGGAGATCAGTGAAAGCCCTAAAGAAGACGTATCCTTGGTGGACCATCACCCACGGATTCTATGCTGAAATGGGTGGTTATAGGGTAGTGTCGGCTACCGGGGACAAGTAGATGTATATCTTCCGCGTCAAAGAGCTCATCTGGCTCACTGAGAATCGCGCCCTGACGATCCCTGAGGTTACGCTAGAGGAGCTGCACGACAAAAGTAACGCAGACGGGCTCGTAAAAGGTATAGCATTGGGTCAATCCACGTGGTTCATGCTACAGATATGTGCCCGCGTCAACCAACATCTCCCAATTACAACACTAGAGCTTGCGACTGCAGCTTTCATCGGCTGTACTGGCATGATGTACTTCTTCTGGTGGCATAAACCTATGGATCTCGAAACCTACACACCGATCCATGACCCCGGCTTGACCTCCACACAACTTTGTCAGTTAGCACAGAGCATCTGCCTCCTCCACCAAGTGTCGGAATGGTACCGCCCTCCCCCCAAAGAAGCTCATGATCACGCCTGGGACTGGTTCTGGTTTGAGAAACCAATGAACCTCAGACACCTCGAGGTCATCAGCACAGGCGACAAAGTCCCGGCAGACCTCCGCGTCATATTGAAGGATAACTTCACGGCGCATGCCCGTGTAACGTCGTGGTACATGCCTGCTGTGAACGAGAGCCACAGCTCTGAATGGGGTCCTTGGGATCATCTAACCGTTTTCTTGATCGGAACCATGTTCAATGGCATCCATTGTGCAGCATGGAAGTTTACCTTCCCCACATCGACGGAGTCGTTGATCTGGAAGATCTCTGTCTGTGTTATGTTAGGAGTCATATATCTCTGGGTATCCTTGGCAGGCTTAACCTGGTGGTTACCGAATCGGGGACGACTGAAATCTATCCCGTATTGGATAGCGACCTTGCTCTATTTTCTGGCGCGTATATATCTTCTGATTGAAGTGTTCTTTGGCATGAGGGCTATGGATCCAAAGGTCTTCCTTACGGTGAATTGGACGCAGTATATCCCGCATGCCGGGGCATCTTAAGCATCTATATGTAGAACGTAGTACGTACTAATATTACCAAGCTAACGTAGGTAGATTAGAAAATTCATTTCTCTTGTATCCATTGCCGGGCTTATGTACGTGCCTATATTGTTATATGGTAAATTACACTGAAATTATCATCTCTTTCTGCAGACCAAGTAAGTGAGGTAAAGCACCACCTATAAATACTAAATCCCCTATTCCAGAAAAAACCAACAGCCTGATTCGAGGAAAATCTACACCACAACCTGCATTTACCTTTGTGGTGCCCAGCGGGGAAGAGATTACGAAAAGGCTATTATAGTAGCCCGAGTAGGCCGTTTTTACAAAGTGGGCGCATGCTCTACATCTGATGATATATAGGTAAATTACTTTTAACTAATTAATGTACCCTTACGCTGAAAAATAAAAGGGCTTGTGTCTGTGTATCACTTAGTTTGTTAGACGTTACTTTGTACAGGGATTCGACACCCCGAGAATTTTACAACTGAAAAATGTACGAGTATAGGTTTTGTCGTGCACGTCCTAGTGATCCGGCAGGTCGCAACTAACGAACTAGGGGATAGTAATATTTATCTAGTACATATACAGTACTTGAACAAGAAATCAATCAATTATATATACTAAGAAGGTTGAAATTTAGTACTTTTATGCTTTTGAAGTTGAAGTTTAAATGGGATTATATAAGGGCTATTAAAAATATCTGTTTGTTTTGTAATATATATGTTGTTGAATGGGCACAATATGTGGGAAGCAACATGTGTGTGGCAATCAGTGGTATTGTGTTCTGTGTAGAAGCTAGAGTGCCAGAATGGGCCTACTTGTAGTGGGCAATCACATGACTATTCCCATATATTCACTGAATTTAACATATGTATTATTCTAGGATTATTTTGTTATTTGATTTAGAGGAGGAGAAGGATTGTCAGCCATCGAGGCCCATTTCGGTCACGTGTTAGTATATATTCATTGTGAACCATAATTTCTTCTTCTTTTTCGGGCCTTTTGCTCACCAATTTTGTTTTCTATTGTAGCGCTCTACGCGCAATGTCGCTGCATCCGAAATGCCTCATTTTGTATGGGAATCGGGCACCAATTGATGCCCAACTTGTATATATAAAGGCCTACTGCCTCCTCCAACTCAATTTTCAGAATCAGACAATTCAGACTCTCATTCAATTTCCCATATATTGTGCTTGAGGGTTCATAAGAGTTGTACTTGGATAGGTTAAATTTGGGGAGGTATTTGATATAATGAATTTTCAATGTTAAATTTGCTTGGGAATTCGAGGTTTTGACGATTAATAATTCGGGACTGTAGATGAAAGACTGACGAATTTCCTTCTTAATTAGAGATGATAGTTACTTAAAGAAGATACGAGATTTTGATGATAGTGTCTGCGGCTCTGTGTGGGACTTGATAATGGTTTGATGTTTAAAGGTTGGGATAGAGTTGATTTTTAAGGTTGATATAGAAGTTGAATAGCTGGCTAGTTGTTGTAATGTGAGAGGGATGGAACATACTTTGAATTAGGCTGTGATTTAACTTAATGAGCTTCTGGGATTATAAAATGTAGAATGGAGGAATTGAAGAGAGTAATATGTAGGTAAAAGGTGTTTTATTCTGGGCTCTGTAAATTGCAAAGCGAGTTTGGTGGTGGTTACGTGTTGTAGCTAAGCGAGCGCAGACGAGGAAGACAAGGTGGACAGGGCAGACATAGTTAGATAACTATTCTGTTTAAAAAAAAAAGTATCTAGAATAGGCTTATTAATAGCTAATTATATCTAATATCTTCAGTGGTGGATTGATGAAATCATTGCGATTTATTAAACTGTTAATTGTTAGAGTTGAAAAATATAACTTAATTGAAGAAAAATTGAGGTCAATAGAGGGTATATATTTACAAAGACCGTGAGCTGATTACACATCCATAAATCACCTAATATCCGGCTAGTATTAGCACCGTCATTTATGCAGTTTAGTTAGAAAAGTTATACCTTAATTTGTTCATATAATCCGTATACTATGTTCTGTCCTTCCTTCTCGTGCCCAAGTATTGTTGAAGATAATACCCGCACCAACTCTTCTAAAGCCATTGATCTCTTCGGGTACTGGTTCTAGTAATAAGACCAAAGAAATGTGTTCTCCTTCCACGAAATCTTCTACTCTTCTCATGTCATAATCCTGTTTGGGTTTGTTAGTCATATTATATTAGTTCATTGAATCTTGAACGTCATACCTCATAGGAATCACTGCCGCTAATACCATGGTCACTATCAGAAACAGAGGATTTATCGCTGTCAGATATGTCATTGATAACAGGCAAAGTATTAGCTTCCTCCCCTTTAATGCTCCTACAATGACTTTCCCAATCTTCGGTGACAGAGTTCTGAGTAGAGGAGGTGCTGCTGTCTTCAGCATTGTGGTCTTCTTCTGTGTTGGTTGCCTTGTCCGCCTGGCTTGGTATATCCGATATTTGATCGTAGCTGCCAGAGCTACTTTGGGATCTTTTCCTTTTCTTGCTAGGATTCATCCTAACACTTGGTTCGGCGCTTCGGTCTGAGTCTAGGTGCTCTGGTGTACTTTCTTGGAAATAACTGCTGCTGCGAGACTGTCGAGGGAGAAAGGGGTCATCACTTTGCCTGGGTCCAGAGACAAGGAATAGGCAGTAAGGACTGGAACATGTCGTCGTGGTGTCGAAAGCTGCTATGCCAACAACCAAACCCGGAATACCTGGTTGATGAACGTAGTGAACAAGTTTGCTTCTGGTTTCCAGCACGTAACCCTCAAGGTTATTCCAATATGGAGGGTGATCCACCGATACAATTTGCTTGGCGATTCCGCATTGCTTTGTCCTTCCAAAAACCTCTAGTGTATTTGATCTTCCAATCGCCATATTCTCATCCGTAATCTCGGGTTGCCATAAATTTTCGTAATCGTTGCTGCAGAAAAATAACTTCCAGCCTCCTCTTGACGCCCATGTCCAAGAAGGCAATTCAGGTAAGTCATCCGTCGTGATCTCTCTCCTTATCCATAGAAGCTGTTTTGCAACATCCGAAGTCCAGATTCCTTGAAAGAACTGATCAGTTCTAACTTTCTGCATCTCTTTTATGAGACCTTGAAGTGCCGGAAGTCGGTCGCTCTTATACGTGAGCTTACATTCTGAGTAGTAATCCAATATATCAAGCCAGCCTGAATACTGGGATGAATCCATAAGCCCATCTCTTTCTCCCAGCTCTAATTCCTTGCACTTCCAAGAAAGCCCACCTTTGTTGAAGTATATCGCTCGTCGTGAGAGTCGCCATTCTTGAAATGCCCATGCTCTGGTACTTAGAGGCTCTTTCTCTGACGAATAAGATCCTATCCTGTTTGCTGAAATATGGATACACCCCGCAATATCATTATCACTAGAATAGTAAGGCACGTCTATGACATGTAATGGAGACCTTCTAGAGACGAAACAGCCTTCCGTAGAATCACTAGCCCCTGAGGCAATAATAACCAGTCTTGCTGTCTCATAGAGGCGGCCCATTTGTTCTGATTCTCGTGCCCAATCGCCGTGATCATCCTGGATGATGCATAAGGAATCTATCCACAGATACTTTAATCCAATAGAACGTGTGACTGTTACTGCATCCTGAAACGTCTTCGGCAACTTCTCGTACGCTATACCTTGAAGATGTTTTCGAAGTGTATCTGTTGTTGTTCGTAATGGCGGTTTGTCTTGTGGGCCCCAGCAGTGACTAAGGGCAGCATAGTGGCCGGTTAATTGTCGAGAATCCACTGTATTGATTAGCCTTATTTTGTCCTCTATGGATGCTCCAACTTCAAGCACCATAGTAGGTAGTGAAGGCTCTTGGGATTCATTGATAGCGTCACCAGATATGGTTCTAACACATTCTGTATGGTTGGAAAGGCATTCGTTTAACCATTCATTGATCTGCCCAAAAGCTTCCGGCGAGTCGTACGCTGAAAGGGGCACTTTGGTACTGAATGTCTTCGCTGCAGGACTCCCTAAATCAACTATTAATTTATCACAAATAGTTAATAGTGAGGGACAGGAACCTTTATCTGCCCAGACATCTAGTTGAAACAGATGTATTTGCGTGCCTGATAAAGCGACGTGTACCGAAATTCCGTTTACGAACTCTCGATTATCGCAATATATGCCGATTCTTATAAAGTCTTTAACTGACTCGAAACTTTGTTCGGAGTAGTCATCCAAGATACTCCGGAGGTCTTTTTGTTCTTCGTCGTGGTAAGAGTTGACAGGTTGGGTAGAGACAAGAAGTCTACAGAGCCGGCAAGTTTCAGCTGAGCGCAACAAGTGAAATGCGTTGGCAGAATAGTCAAACGTAGCACCGATAAATGAACCTTTAGAAAAACTTGATAAATCCCTTGCGAGTTTCTGACATGGCTCACAGAGCAACATGGGTTCTGCTAAGCTGGTCATGGTCTTGTGTTGGTATAAGCTGTCGAGGGTACGTTGGAATGAGGTGGCTGAGATCGGCTTTGGATATGATTATGTCCTCGAGAAATGATTTCGAAGACATAATACCTAGTGAGGTTTGAAGAGAAACTTCGGCGGGGTTGCCTAAATGATAGACCAATTAAAGCGTCGATACCCACGTTTGCGTATGGTGTCCGGTTAGCCATATATTGCAGCTGCTGAGCCGCAAGCACAGTCAGCCTTGATGTATGCCTGACACCAACACTTCTCGATAAGTGGCTGAGCGTATGGTTCAGCATAAAATGAATAACTCGGACCAAAACCTCTCAAGTTTTCAAACCTTTTGACAGATTTAGCCTCAAATATATTATTGCAAATTCAAAATTGCAAAGAACTAGGGTTTGTAATATCAAAATCACTTTCATGCAATTAAAACGGTTGAAGATACTCCGTATCTTGCCAGCTTGAATATGTAGCGCAGAACTTCACCAAACTTTCTGTCACATTTCACTTTCTGTTAAGTGAGAAAGGGGGAGGGCTAGAAGCCCAATAAGCGAGTAACACAACTATTAATAACTCCCTAATTGAAAGGAGGTCTGAATATCGCAGTTTGATTTGTTGATTTATTTCTTGCTGTAGCGCCAAGATTAGCAGTTGCTTCTCGGCAGTACAACGGCAGAGCGAGAAGGTGGTGATGAAGTCAATCATGGAGGTGTAATGTTCACTCTGCGTCCAAAATTACAGTAATGGCCACGACCTAATTTGCATTCAAGTTTCCGTCGTGCATACGCAACTCTCAGCCTTTTCTAACCGTCCATCAAAAACTCTCATAGTCTTCATGGTCGAAATGCCTGTGGTGCTGCAGTGGACCTCATCGTACACTGCCATAGCAAACGTTGCTTTTCTGGGTCCTATCTATATTGAGCCAACTGTTATGCTGTGCCTAAAAATGACTAATCAGCATCGGTTCTTCAGAAGGCTTCTAAAGGGAAAGATCGCTAGTCAAAAAATTGTCTCCTTCAACTTATATCACTCCCTTGTGAAAAATTAGGGTTAGGGTTAGCTCGTCACTGGCCATGCCCTGGTAGATCAGTTCGAGACATAAGACGAGAATGGCGGTTACACAAAATGCTGAATGAGTCCATATAGAGATATCGTCATAAGCAGTAATTTCGTTGTGTCTTCGTAGGATTGTGGTTGCGGCACTGACACACGTCGATCGAGTATGAGGATAGTAACTTGTTTGAAAGGACGCAATGAAAAAAGGCTTGTGTATCATGATCACCTCGGCAATTTTTAGAACATTAGCGACTAGACATAAATGGAGTCGGTAGATAATAGTGAGGCAAATATCAAGTGAGATGATTACTGGCTCACTTTGTCGGCTGCAGTTATAGCTAGACTTTGTCGCGCAATACCCAACCAAGGCTTCCATGCTTGTTCATTGCTACTTTCCCTGAGGAGGAAAGACGGTATCTCACCAACAAGTTGACGCATCCGCGGTCACACTGTATAACCTCTCGATACTGCTCTTGTGGTGTCTTTCTACATTTCAAGGGTCCTAAATTATCTAGAAGTTGTGGCATGAGAGTTGCCACTTTCAAAAAATTAGTCAAATAAATTTGATTGTAACCAAGGTAAATAAATTACATACTTCGTGCTAGAGTTCGAACATAAGAGTTTATGGTGGGCGTGTTTTCATCTTGTTCCACGAGATCATGATCATCGCAGTTAAGGGGCAGTGCGGTAGAGAAATGTGTGGGATTGATAACTTTGGCCAGTGAGTTGTCGGCAAGGCCTGAAATGTTGTGGTTGGAAGCACTTACTATAAGAGTCGGTAAAGGAGAAACCAAAGTGATCTTGAATGACAATCTGACACCAGACCCGCTTCCCAGTCTCACGTTCGATAGTCTCATGCCAGAGTTCCTGGACTTTTCTTTGCTGATATCAGGCGGGTCTTCGATCTTATGCAAGCCCATGCACTGAGACAAACGAATGGCTGCGCTAGATAAGACTGCATTCAAGTCACTGAGGCCGAGATTATGAGCGACTTCAGTAGACAGCACAATGGCCTGGATTGAGTAGACTACGCATGTGAGAATGAAATCTTCAGAAAAAACTAGGGGTGCTTACGAGAAACGTTCTTTAGGAAGTCTTGAGAGTACAAGACATGAACCATGGCTTCAAAAAGTCTTCGAGCAGAATTCTCGTTGATATCTATTTATAGAATCAGCGGTATTCAACAAGATAGCATTCCTCAAATTTGGTGCTTGACCTAGACCAAGAGCATTCTTGAATGTTGCGCTATTCTGCACCGACCAAATTGTACTCTGGGCTTTTCTTAGCATGAATTATTCTTGAAAGAATATATGACTGATGGTTTAACGAACACTAAGTACCGACAGATACAACGCGAGCCATAGTGGGTGAGAATATTGGCCTGTCCGTAAGAATATCTCGCATTGTTCTACAAATGTTGGAGAATGAAGAACATTGTGGTGCCAAGCCACTCGGTTGATATGAAATTGGATAAGCTTGTTTGCTATTTCCATTGATGGTAGAACACTAGGGTCTTTTAAAAGAGAACCATAAGATACCCGTGACGTGTTATCAAAGCTTGATATATCTACGGATAGACACCATCTCAGAAAGTGATCGGTGAGCGTGGCAACTTGAGAGACATCTTCTATGGGGATAGCATGAGCCATAACTCCGTCCCCATGCTAGACTTTCTAGCACATTGACCACCGTTGCGGTATCGTTGGTCTTCTTATCACTACTGCTATTGACCAGCAACAGAGCGTCTTTTCTGGGTACTGGTACGTCCGATATCTCACTCCCACGGGAAGACCTGATAGTGAAGTAGATGTCGACGTCTGCCCTGTCTCTAGGAAAGAAATCCGTTTCGGTGATAAGGGTAGACGTAGTAGTATGTGAGAGTCCATCAAGACTTGCCTGATCCTGCAATCTTCGAAGAAATATCAACTCGTCACGATGCTTGGTGACAGCTACAGTTGTCCGCACGGCTTCTCTGGTACACTCTGAGCCTACTCGGAGACAACGTGAGCACGGGATTGCCTTGTCACATCTTACTTTGCGTCGAGTACATTCTAGATATGTCAGCCAATGCTTAGTACTGGGGAAAGAAATTTGTTCCATACCTCGACAAGCGAGTGGTCGGCGCTGTGAGATTCGTGACCTGCTGAGGGCGGCGCAGGCAATAAATTTGAGCGACTCATAACGTTGAAGACAGACACATCGTCTTACACTCTTTGTGTATCTCCATACAATTATAAGACGTACCAGTGCTCAGAAGTTGTTTAAGTAATGTAACGTATGGCTGCCATGACTATTATTGGTAAAGAGAGTACAAATGTGAGGTTATTCAGAAAGTTAATCGTATTTGTGTCTGTCGAGAGGGTGGACAGAATAGGACTTTACATACTGCTAAGCCAGTATTACTAAGCAATGCTGATAATTATATTGGCGAATGGCACAAGTACAACAAGACTCGGGGTAACTCAACAGGAGATGCTGGATTTGGACTGGCAAACTACAGGTCTTGCGTGTCTTAATAGTTTGAAGATGAGATATTCACACAAGGTAAAGCTGTCGGTGGTAATACCAAAAGAAACCAACTCACAAACATGTACTGTAGCGGTATGCTATGAGTAAATATGTATACATGAAATTGTTAACCGAAGCTTCTAGAGAAGCCTCCTTAATAAGGGAAACGCATTTGAAGATAAAACGAAGATGCTTATAAACATATCTCTAAAGAATAGTACAGTCAGCTCTGTATATATTTGTAGCAAAGAAGTAGCAATTATCACATACGTTTCCTAGGATATATCCTTTTCATGGATTATAACTATAAATAGAGAAGTCTTTGACTGCATATGTCGTTGCTTATGGTAGTTAGCAGTGTAATTAAACACATATGCAATGAACTTACTAGTCGTCGGGCCAGGTGATCCAGAGGATCCTTCCATCTGCAAATCAATAATCAACCAAAAAGGTTGTCCCACCATTCCCGCACCAGTCTGCGTAGACTGTAACGTGCCATCGAGATAGAATTTGGTCGAAACATTGGTCCCATCTAAGTCGGTCACGTCCACTTTGATAGTGTGAAAACTCGAAGACGGAGAGTAGGTTACGTCTTTTGTGATCCATGAGGCACCGTTCAAGCCGAGTGTATTGAATGAGATTAATCCGTCGCCTTTCCATTCGGCAAGGTCAATCTCAGGTGGCCATGAATTTGCACCTGTAAGCCAAAAGGCTGGCCAGGTGCCTTTTGCTGTAGGCGCTAGAAACTGGCCCGTGAACTCGTAGCCGCCTCCTACAGCAACGGTGAAGTACTCTTTTGCGTAAACAGTACCTGAGAGATAATTGATCGCAATTCCACCACTAGTTGCAGGCTGGCCAGTGACACTAGAGAGAAACGAGATAAGTAAGTGATGTTATATTCAACTATTTCCAAAGAATACGTACGGGACTGCGGTGAGGGTGAGTTGCCCACCTGATACGGCAACTTGCGAGCTGTTCATGCGTGCTGCACCATTATGGTCTGTACCCCAGGGATAGTTGTAACTCCAGTAAGTATTGAAATCAGTTTGTGAGTTGAAGGAAGTACTTGGGATCTTCCAACCATCTCTCCGATTCAGAGGATTTGCAGAAGCGATGCCCAGTAAAAGAGTGGAAGCAGCGAGGTATAGCATGGCGAATTGAAAATACCTAGACAGGCAGAATCGCTATTGGAAAGTGTGTAGGAAAGGATGTGATGTAAGAACCCTCTAAGGTTTAGGCTGTTGGAATCCATCCCTTATGGAAAGTCGCATGTCTTTATATATTCGATGTATATACTTGAAACATGGTTGTGAAGACTGCGCATTGGCGGGGTTTTGTTTCGGTCCGCATCGGTCCGCATGAAGATCCTTAAGTCAATCATGAGATTTGGCTAATTAACCTTGATCATCCAGACAACTACCGTACATACCGGTACCTATGGTGGCCCGCACTAAACGGAGGAACGGCAGATCAATTTGCTTGAATCAGAGTATTCTCCATTGTTTAAAAAATGATGTTCCTGTCTTCGTTGAGTCGTCTCGCGGTGACCCTCGCTAAACTTATTCCTTGCCAAATAACACCGATTTACGGAGTACTGAAATCAGACCACCTGCAGTTACTCTATTTGTGTACCTGTGCAGTTGTTATATCTGGCCGAACATCTTAAATGGTTTGTAGTTTTGCTTCGACTATGAATTTCCAGAATGGATTCTTAAACTGAGAGAAGTATGAACTCGTCGCTACGGGATCTATATTAAGAGCTACTTAGCCTCTTAGGTACTGAGCACTATATCAAAATGCTCATAGAAATACTAGAGAAATACGTATGAATATATAACTAAATCTGCCAAAACTGTTTTAACAAGAATGTAGGAGGGCTAACTTCAGAGAAAAAAGTAGCAAAAATATAATAGAATAACAGGTAAAAGATCAATATCCTACAAAAATGTCGCTCTATTACAAGGTTCAACACTGTTTTACGTACATATTCAGAGTAGACATTTTTTTGAAGACCCCAATTTGTAAGCCGAACAAAAACCCACGCACATTATACAGTGGCACAATTCACACTGGCCAGGAAGAAGGGTGAACTATGTATTTCGTACCTATACCTTTGAGCGTAATTATTAAGGTCAAACCCAGAATGATTCTAACTCGATACTAGTTATGAAGTACATAATCCTTATGACTTATAAATAAGCATCGGTCTTCAAAACTATAGATGCTCGCTTAGTCTTGCATTCTATGTTGCTGTTTACAGCAATAAAATCCGAGAAGGCGAAAGAGGTGCTATTCTTCTCTCGTCTAGTTTGCTCGCCTTTTCGATCCTGAACCAGTTTCCTTTTTTCAATAATTGGGGTGCATCTAACCTCTACTCTTCGTCATTGAAGCAAACGACGCCAGTATATTGTTAGCTTTTACGCCATATGGGCTCTAAAAACAACGCCATTTTCTATGTGTACTCTCTGTATACTCTTGCAGAATAACTGTCATCTCTAGAGCTACATAGGGAAATTTCGGTGCCCCTCTTCCATCTACTATCTGGTTGTAGTATCACTATCTTGAGCTTCATCTACCTAATGTCATACCTTGCTGTTTAAGCCACAGTTCAGTCGCACCAGCTGAGCTTTAGCTCACAATTATCCACCATAGCCTTAAGAGAAAATACTAATGAAACCAGGCGCTTCCATATCGCTCCAGATTCTAAATCTGCCGTTGCACCAGATGTCATGGGCGTCGTCCTTCAGGACCGATGATACTAGCGACTTGCAGGATCCAAAATCTAGACTGCGACCCTTTATAGATACGGACGATGGCACTGACGAGGATGATGGCGACCTGAGAACAATTTAAATGATGCAAAAGGAAGCCGTGACTGGGCCGACTTTGCAGCTTCAAATTGAGCATGGCAACGTTAGCGTACTCCCAGAATGGCTCGGGAAAGTACGTTCTCATGCATAGCGTACTTCGAGTCTAGCTCGTACAACATTGCCCCTCAAGAACTAAAACATGTTATGGCATAATCCTCTGGAGATTCTATCTACGCACCATGCCCTCTGATCTCTGACCCTGCAGAGATTCATGATTCTAACAAGCTCAAACAGATCATCGGTAATATTGGGCTGCCAGGTTTAGCCATGCTAGTCCTACCTGCGACCCCGAGAGTGCGTGAGCCTGATGTTTCTAAGTATAGGTTTATTCTCCACGACGACTTCGATGGTAATATATCAGACAAGTTTGAGAAGACTCAATTAGAACTTGCCTTTACTGGATATGACCAGTCAATCAACATCGGATCTCATGGCGCTTGTGATAATGCAGCATTCTTTCTCGAATCCTTAATCTGGGTTCATGATAAGGGCGAATGGATAGCTGACCTAGATGTTCTCTCAGCACTTGACAGCTCGTTACTTCAGCGGTGTTATTGCAGTTGCTCGTTGTCACAGGTAGAGGGACCTGCAGAGTTGGCGGACTTAGAAATTTTGGATCCAGATCCACTGAACTTGGAGGCCCAGCCGGAGGAGAAGCATGAAATCTCTATTCCACTTGAACTTACATCGATCGATACATGGGATGAGTTTCTAGAATAATCTCCACATATTGCTATTGTTCGAGCTTTCAAGAACTGGCAGGCTCGTCTTGCCGCTACAACGTTGTGTATTTCTCGAGGACAGCGTACCTTTGTGGTTCCCGATGACGTATGCTGGGCTTGTATTAAAGGGTGTCTTACAAGTACTGACAACGAGGATTCTTTGATTTTAATTGTGTAAAGTATATTACTTTTTAGATCGAGCATAATGCGAGCTTTTAACCTTCAACGCATTCAGTGAGCACGAATGTATAATTTTGGGAAGTTATCAGTTAGTCATTATGTCCATTTAGCATGCTACTAAGAAAGCGAGTTATAGCGGTCTTATAATTTTTTCTAATTTTAGAGAGTCACGACAGTTGTAGCCGACGAGTCTAAATGGGTTTCCGAACTCAACAGTCTCTGTTCACTTTTTCCCACCTTCATCTCGCCATTTCTAATTTGACTTGCCTAATATTGTTGATAAGATGTCTCTACTCTCTTTTCAAAACAAAACAGTATGCGCTTCTGCTCTAGGAGGTAGCGACAGGAAAAACCAAAATATAATTCAAGGCTTAAAGCCCAGCTTCGGATACTACATATTACTATTAGAAGTCAACAACATACCCCATGGGGCTAAACGCATCTCCCCTTGATATCAGACAGCTAAACTAGTGCTAGTTAAGAAAGAAGTTGAGGGAGCGACTATTCAGAAGGTGGGATTTGGCAAGCATTACATAATCTGATTTTCGCCCTAAGCTACAGACCATTGCGGCGCTGCCGAGTTGGAGCGAGCTATGGAAGAATTATTTGTAAAATAAAGAGTTTAAAGTGGGCTATAGCTAATTAAACTATTATCGGTTGACTAAAACCTATCTTAACATTACAGGTAGCTATGATTCTTCCCGGAAGGAAAAAAAAAGCCAACCTTTATTTGCAAGTGTTAGAACGAAAATGACAACAAATACGAGCATTAAGCATGTCAGCAGACTTGGTATTAAATAACGAAACTTCAATACCAAGTAACTAGCTTATGTTAGTTTTATGATCGGAGAGAAAAGCTTGTATCAACTAGGCTGACGGAAAAGGTATTTGTCCCGAAGAACAGAGGAGTTCTGGAACTCTAACAAACTACATACACACCTTAGTATTTCCGAACATGACAGTGCTCTCCTTGCAGGGCGGTGCCGGGAGCCGAGGAAGATCTGTTTCTTTGTCGATGTCTCCCTGATAAAGTTGCATCTTGCAGCAAGGTATTGTACCAAGGGTAAGGATCGCTGAGAGGATCTTCAATACACAGCACTACTACGTTAAGACTTGGTAGGGAGACCGAGGTTATAAAAGTATATTTTCTTCAATATATTTCTTTCCTTCAAGTGTTAGTAATTTTGCGCATATTACAAAAGTGCTGACAGTCTTGAGCAGAAGCCTCCAGCGAGTATAGATTTCCGATTTAGGCAGGTTCTCATCTCAACAGTACTCGTATATTAATAATAGTTCGGAAAGGATTGGCCTATGTACAAGCTCTAACACCATTGAAGAGTTTCTCTGAGCCTTCGAATGAGGAATACTGAGCGGGACGAGTTAGACGCCTTCCAAATTCCCAAGTGGAAGTGGATACACATCAACGGCTTAGAATGCATCCACAAGTTAGGATGTGGTGTGTGATGGCAATGCAGGAGACACTTGATTGGGAAAAGCTTGCCTGTTGCCTGGCTGCAATGCACTCCATCAGCAATGTCTGCCAAGGTCGCTTAGAGACATGTTGGAGGGGGAGTGCAGGAAAGTAAATTAAATGAGTTGAGGGGAATATGACAATTTGCCGAGAGAACTGAGTCGCGTGAACTAGTGTCCAAGTCAGCACAAAATCATTTCGAAGCGAGCACATTGAAATCTTATTGTTTTACTACTACAATAGAACCAAAAAAAGATAAATTATCTAGAAAAATGCCTAATTGATATTGCAAAGGGGCCTAGCACCAAAAATCTGGTATTTTCGTACAGGGGATCTGCTTAGCCTAGACTATCACGCCAAGTGTTGCCAAGAGATAAGAAGCTTTCTCTGAAGATCTCAACCACGCCTCAATTTCCAATGGCATTGCTTGTTTTTCCACCTTCCATACCTTATCTATACAACACCAATGTATAGCTGTGGCACAAGCAGAATCTACCATCCAATTCCAATCGAAATGCTTATTCGCGCCTTCTATTCCTATCCAACATGATCTGTCACAATCTGTAAGCAACAAACTCAACAGTTATATCCAACGCCACATTGATTGATTGATTGCTCATCTACTATTCTTGACTTCCTACAGTAAATTGCTGCTTCTGTCACTCAGTTATGCTTATCGTGTTGATTCCATTGCGCTTCTGTTGTTCCTCATTCGCTTGGTTCCACGGTAGACTGGCTCGAGGTATCAGCATCTGGCCATCTGTACAGTAGCTTTGAACCTGGGGAAGCAAGCTGTAAGCGTGGCAAGGGCTCATTAAACGATGTTGATCAGAGATCCTTGCGGTACAGAGCGCCAGTGATCGAGGCCCGGCAGCTCACATGAACTGATACTGTATCTCGGGTATTCGTGTTGCCATGGGTGTTGTTTGGATATCCTGGGGTCGTGTGGTACGATGTACAACCCCGTTTAGGAAGCTTGAATCCATGACCGATAAAAAAAAGTTGACTGCGATTGGAGGCGAGGCCCCATGCCATATCAGGGAGGTGACAATGGATAAGCGATCAATTTATCATATGCGAATTTTACCTCATTTGCCGATTAAATGATTGGATTACGACATGGCGAGTGCAGTAACACGCCTGTTGTGTACCTCGACTTTGGGCCATTGGGTCATGTATGCAGCTTTCTTTATATATTGCCATCCCACTTTCTCTCCCTTTTCCAGAAAGTTCAGTTCCCATCGCTCATTTCTTCTCACATTCGACTACCTCCAGCTCATAAGCTACAGTCGCCATGTCCACCACCGCTGGGATCGAACCCATAGCTGATCAGAGGCCTCATATTTTGGACCCCCAGGCTAACAAGATCCACCAGCGCACATGGGGTCTTTTAGCTCGTGTCGACCCAACTGTCACTTTTGAAGAATATGTTTACTGGGCCAAGATTGAGCGCGCTGAGGAGCTTGAAGCGAATCGAATTTATGTCGAAGAGCGAGGTCCATTGACGGCTAGCAAGGTCATAAAGGGTCGATTCTCGAAGGGAATCCATCATGATAATAAGAAGAAGGAGGAGCAGCGGATCGCTCTCGAAAACCTCGAAAGCGCTGGAGTTGAAAAAGGTGCTCAGGCGGTTGTTGGCCCACACGATGATCCCTCGGTCAAGGTAACACCCGAGGAATGGCAGCAAGCAGCCCGAGCTTTGAAGACGGCCAGTTGGGGAACTATATTCTTTCTGATTACTACGGATATTCTTGGTTGGTCGAGTACTCCGTAAGTATTGATTATTTTTTCAAGCTTCGGAATGTTATGTGTTAGGGTGCTAGTAGGCTTTGCTAACCTAGTTCCAATGTAGATTTGTTTTTGCCAGTGTGGGTTACGGTCCTGGTGTATCCCTCTATTTCATCTTTGGTGCAGCCGCTGGCTTCAGTGGCTGGATCTTGTGGAAAGTGTACCTGGCACTGGACTCCTCCCGGTATCCCCTGCAGAGTTTTGGAGATACCTACTATCGTGTCTTTGGTGCCAAATCTCGCCACTTTATCAACTTGGCCCAGTCACTGCAGCAGTTCATGACAGTTTGCGTGCTGATTCTCGGATGTGGCACGACTATTGCGCAGTTGGCATCAGAAAAGCTCTGCTTTATTGCTAGTATGGTTATTTTCACCGTCGTCGGTATCGTCTTTGGTAGCATTCGAAGCTTGCAGCGTATTGGGTGGTTGGCAAATCTATCTGTGTGGTTGAATATTGTCTGCTTTCTTATGATGTGAGTGAGAGTCTTGTTGCGAGATTGGTTCTTCCTGATCTTGGATGCCATACTAATGGTGCAATGATAGCATGATAGCCTCTGCTCACTACGGAATCGACTACGAGGTCATCACAAACTCAACGCGGATTAAGAGTATCGAAGCCGTGAAGACATTCGCCGGCCCTCCACCAGATCAGTACCAACAACAGGCAACTGGATTCGCCGGACAGTTCAATGGAATCAACTCGATGGTTTGTACGTTTCTCCCCCGGCCCCATCCGTCACTAATTTTGGCTAACAATGACTTTAGACAGCTGGGGTGGTGCTCTTCTCTTCATAGCTTTCCTGGCTGAGATGCGCCATCCAATGGATTTCTGGAAAGGAATGCTCTGTGCACAGCTCTTTATTGGAATTGTCTACATCTTCTTCGGTGCCTTTGTAAGTTAACTATCTAAACTAGCATTTAGCTCATCTCAACTAATTATCTCCTTCCGTACAGGTCTACAGCCAATATGGCCAATACTCTGCGTCCAATATCGGAAACGTCATTCAGCCCCTTAAGTTGCAACAAGTGAATAATATCCTAGGATTGATAACAGGAGCAATCGCATGCTGTAAGTTCCTCTATACTTGCATTTCTCTTATATGTCTAAACTTATACTACCAGTGCTTTACTTCAATATTGGCATGAAGACAATCTATATCGAAGTTTTCCAGGAGATCTTCCACTTTCCTGAAATTACTACCAGGAGAGGTCGATGGATGTGGTACGCGCTTGGCCCTGTCTACTGGGTAATTGCCTTCCTCATCGCCGCCGCCGTTCCCAACCTCAACGGAATTTCCGGTCTCGTCGGCTCGTTGCTCATCCTCAACTTTACCTACACCTTCCCCGCGCTCCTATACATCGGTTTCAGATGTCAAGTCGATGCTGCACTGCCAGGCGAAGGATTTGATCCCCACACGGGCATCACGACTAGACATGATACCGGTTACAAACGATGGGTTCGTGGATTCTTCAAAAACTGGCATATCAATATCATTAATGTCATTTACTTCCTCGGTGGTCTAGCTACTTCTGGAATGGGTGCTTGGGCTGCTATTGAGGGATTGATTCAGGTTTTTGGTCCTGATGGAACCGTTGCTACTTCTTTTGGGTGTGCATCCCCTGTCTAAAGACTCGCGTACACAATTACATCTGTCTTTACCTTGTAAACCAGAAGCTAGACGTGAAGGTTCTGAGGTTAGGCTGGTGAGACATTGCTTTTATTGTTAGATGCATAGATGTGTTTTACCCTGCCTATGTAGATTGTTGTGAAGACTGGCTTTACTTCTACGTATTATTTAGAAATTTGGTAATTGAACACTTCTCTGTATCTCCTTACTATTGAGACGCGATACATTAAATCTACGGATTTGAAATCAGTAATCGTCCGCTTATTACATAGGACTCTAAGGTCGCCTTCGCTCCTAGCCGGCCGAAGTAAAATGCAGTAGTAAGTAAAATATAGCTAGATAGCGTTTTCTAGGAAATCCTGTATAAAGTCTATCTCTAAGGCTTTTCTTTTAATCTATCTTAAGAAGCAGATTAACGGAGGTGAGGGAAGGCAGTAAGCTGACTGTCAGCAGGAGCATCCTTCAAAAATCCACAAACTATCGCGTTCATTTGTCGACATTTTCACGTCCTCGCCACAGAAATTGCTTGTCTAAGATAAGAGCCATGTCTGGGTCTACAGTTAATTTTAGCACATCATCGTCGGAAGCTGATCAGAGCTTTGAACCAAGGTGCATCTATCGACCAACATATCGGTCTAGAAAAGACCAGTCCAGGCCTTCCTGTCTATTGTCTGCCTTCAAACCACGAATCAGTCAAAGCCCGATAGAACCGCCCCCGGGGCCAAGTGTTCACCGAAACCTAATGCCTGACGACTCACCGATTATAGACAGATCGTTGAACAGTGTGCACTAGTCTTCCTGGTCGTTGGGGAGATTCATTTGATTCCTGTCCCTGCTGCTCTTCTATATAGCGAAGCAAAGGGCCCGCTCGGCGGTATACCACTGTTTACCCTGATGACTTTGTGTCAACCTGTGCAATATGTGCCGTTTACATGAGATGTATCCAGGCATTCCAGGAACAAGCTCGATTCGAAGCTGCTGCATTTCAGGAGAATGGAATGATGTGGCTACATCGAGATATGATTTACTTTGTTGAACAAAGACTTAGTATCAGATTATACAAGACACCAGGTATGGTTTAAGCTAGACTGCGGAATGGGTACCCATAGGTTACCCATAGGTACTTGGTATAACCTATAGGCTACCTATAGGTTATACTAAGTTCCTCGCAGGACGAGATCGCGTGTTCTCTGTTTCTTCCAATTAGTAAACTGTACACAAGTATAGAGGGGAGTGAGGGGGAAACATACATCTGTGCAAGGCACTGGCGCAGCTGCGATAAGGGAGGACGTTGTGAGGAAAGCAACGGAAATTGAGAGGAATTGCGTTGAGAATCGCATTGTGGGTGGTGGGCTGTTGTTGTGCCTCGGTTATAGTATTAATGGGAAGAATAAATCTCGACAGTCGAGTCGAGCGCAGTGTTCAGTTCTCTGGTCTGCTTTGTGATATATAAAGTGGATTGAAATTGAAGATTTTTTTTTTTCATCTTGGAAGTTTATAACTGTGATCCTCTAGTACCAATAGAGATAGTGCTTTGTTCTTTCCCTTTCCTGTGCTAGAAACGAGTTATAATGTAAATGAGTTTAAGGAAATAGTTAGAGTTCGTTGGCGTATATATAGAAAGAGTGACCTAGATAAGAGATTGAAATCTTGGGGGACGAAAGGAATTTGTACCTAACTGAAAATACAGAGATACTTGGATCTGCAGACCAACCACGAGATACACGCT
The DNA here is from genome assembly GCA_003008705.1 of Pezicula radicicola. Classification (NCBI taxonomy): domain Eukaryota; kingdom Fungi; phylum Ascomycota; class Leotiomycetes; order Helotiales; family Dermateaceae; genus Pezicula; species Pezicula radicicola. The sequence continues at coordinate 290,336 of PDUO01000047.1, read as the reverse complement.
ATGTGAAGAAATCCAGTGGGTACCACGTATTCGGTAGTATAATCACCATACATGCTAATCCCATTAACCGGACTGCCTCGTGTGGATGTGCGATTACTACTCCGTAGTAACACGAAGTAATACGAACGGATGATAGGAGGTTGAAAAGAAGGTTCTATTAGCCATGTAGCTGATTGAGACCCCTACTATCACGAATCGAATAATTGGTTTATTTTAGCTTAGTGTTTGACGCCACACCCGGACTTAAGCGACGTCGAATAAAAATATATATGGCGGTGCCGTTTGTCTTAAACGTTAAATATAATTTTGGTCGTTATGGAGAGAGAATGGTAAGTTTTGCTGTCTTCCATGGTGGAGGCGAAGTGACGGTTCGTGTCATAGGGCTGGGGTCTGACAACGATTTCTCAAGTGACATCTTGTTCTGTGCAGGATGTTGAGATCTGAACGCAATTGTTTAAGCAGCTTTCCTTCCGATTTACCCGGTCGATTGTCTCTTGTCAAGAGTGATAGTAGTGGTAGTCCGAGCTGATGCAAGATATTGATTACTTGTAAACTTTAAGGATTTGGAGTATTTTCTGACTATGTCGTTCGTTGCGTTCTGCGTGTGTCGTTATAGGTATTGAGGCTCATGATTCGGAACTCACACCGAGGAAGCACGTGTCTGCTCGAAGACTGCTCAAATGTTTGACTTTAATACCTACTCAGGCGCTCGGTATGGGTTTACAATTTGTTACAAAAAGTCTTTTTCTCGCTAAGTTACTTGATTGCTTGGAAATAGGTAGTTACTAGACTTTTCTTTTGGATCTTGATCACGTGGAGACTACTTCCCGGTTGGAAGCAGAGGACTTGTTCAGCTACGAAACAGAATTGGCTTGCTACATTGTTGAATTTTGACCCTATTTGAGAAACCTTTAGATTTTCATTTTAAATTCTTCAGTTTTGCTTCTGGAAGGGATGCAGAACTCTCATTCAAGTGGCTACTGGCCACGAAGAACCTGGAAGTTAACGAATATAGCTCGCTTCGACTTTTTACGAGTACCAGGTTCTGTTCTGTACCAGCGTTACCCCCCCAACCACAACCACCCTTCCTCAACCTCGTCGTCTTTCAACCCTACCACCCTAGCAGCACTAAGACCTAATGATGGATGTCCTTAAAAACCCCCTTTCAGCCCCAAAACAAAAACTGCGAGGAAGGACTCCGCCCTGGAGCTTCAGGATAGCTGCAACATTCTGCCTAGCTCTCATTTACGCATGGCTTCAGGGTGACGCACGACATTGCCTCGGGCGCTTAATGAATGATCAACAGCCAGAGTCTTTCGACTGGAGTGAGGTATTGTAGCCTCAAACTTCCATGCTTGTATATTCGATGCTGAGATCTGATAGCAAAAACCAAGCCCGCACCTAGTATACACGCCGTGCTTTGCGGAATACGAATGCGCGAGGTTGGAAGTACCCCTTGATTGGAACGAGACAAAGCCAGGGCCAAGGGCCTCAATTGCAGTCATACGTCTACCCGCGCAGGTCCCAGTGACAAATCCGCGCTATGGCGGAGCTGTTCTCATTAATCCGGGTGGGCCTGGAGGCTCAGGTGTGAACGAGGTCTTGACGCGAGGGAAGTTATTTCAAAGTATTGCGGACATGCGAAACGCATCCTCGAAGAGCTCAAACTTGGCTTCTTTGGATGACAGTCTGAAGTATTTCGACTTGATAGGTTTTGATCCCCGAGGCGTTAATAACTCGACTCCGCACTTGCATTGTTTTCCAGACGGCATGGCTCGCCAGATCTGGGATGCTCAGGCTAGTGCGGAAGGCTTGTTTGAGAGTTCTGATCACAGCTTCAATCTCATGCGGGCGAGAGCAAAAGCTCTTGGCCAAGCTTGCTCTGATGATGGGACAGGCATTGCACAGTTCATGAATACGCCTGTTGTTGTTGCCGACATGGTCGCTATTATTGAGCGTCATGGCGAGTGGCGGGAGCAGGAAGCTAGACGGCTACTGAAGAGGGCAGAAGATAAGAGCAGCGAGAAGACTCTGGCAATCCTGGAGCGGACCAGATGGAGGCGTGGAGAAGAGGTGCTTCAATACTGGGGGTTTTCGTACGGTACTATCCTAGGGCAAACCTTTGCTGCGCTGCAGCCCTCCCGTGTCTCACGACTCGTACTCGACGGCGTGGTTGACATAGTAGATTACTACCGGGGTGACTGGATGAAAAATCTCCTACGGGCAGACCAAACCGTGGGTAAATTCTACGAGTACTGCTACCGAGCCGGACCTTCAAACTGCGCTTTCTACAGCGGTAGCAGTGCACAAGACATAAAGAAGCGTCTAGACAATCTCCTCAGTGCCATTAAAGAGGATCCTGTCTCTATCGGCACGTCTGGGATTCATGGCCCAGAAATATTCACTTATAGTGATGTTATGCTAGCTATTCGCGAGTCTCTGTACGAGCCTCTGGACCGTTTCCCTCAAATCGCAACGCTCCTCGCAGCTTTGGCAAGCCCTGTTAGCAGTAGCTTCGCAGAGGTCATTGCGGAATATAAATCTCGTGCGGACTATAGAATTACTCCCCAGTCCTCAGGAGACGGTGAGTTCGTCCCCACGGGAATCTTCTGTAGCGACGCCCCCGATTTGACATCTACAAACAAATCCTCTCTGCTTGCATACGCGGAGTCTCTCGCTGCACAGTCAGAATATGTTGGCGCCTCCTGGATTACCCATCGCTTGGAGTGCTCTGGTTGGATGACGCGCCCGAGATGGGAGTTTGATTATAGGAATGCGGGTGGAAAGACGAGGCATCCGATATTGTTCGTGGGGAATACACTAGACCCCGTTACGCCGGTGTCAAACGCTCATGAGAATGCAGCGATGTGGGAGGGCAGTGGAGTGCTAGAGGTGAGAGGGGAAGGGCACTGTACGTACGCGGTGGAGAGTGCGTGTATGAACCGTGTTATCGGACGATATTTTCAAACAGGGGAGATGCCGGCACGGGGCAAGGTCTGCGAGGTTGACAGGAAGCCGTTTGAGACATAGAATTAGAGGATCTGTGAGGCTGAACAAGACAATATAGATTCGTGATATAAAATAAATATGTTTTACAGTGCTGTTTAAGAAATTTATCCACTAACTAACTATACCTGGTATAAATGGTATGGAATTTCCTGATAGATATAATATTTGGATTCGACTTTTCAGGCCCATCTCATTCTATCTATCTATTATAACCTAATCCAACCTTATTCTTTACCAACATCTAAAAAGCCTTGAATCATCTGTGCTTGCTGTCGCTTGGTTGCATTCGCCACGATCTTGTTAACTTCAACCTGCACACCGAATCTTGCAATGAAAGCCGAGGAGATTTGCAATGCCGGAACCAAATCTCCACTTAGATCATAGAAAGGTGTATCTATGTCAGCTTTATCGAATCCAAGGCTATTCCAGATATCGTCAATGACAGCTAGATGCTCCTGCGACTCGATTCCAGAGCTGAACGTCTCACGGGCATCGGTTTCATAGCGAAGTGGCAAAGTGGGAAGCTGTTGGAACTCAGGTGGAGGCTCGGGTAGAGACTCATCAGTATGAGTAGACAGGAAATCTAGCAGCCCGCAAAGATGATGCAGCAGCTTCGAGGAGTAGAGCCTGGGCTTTCCAGGAAAGAGTGGTGGTTCGCCGTTACCTATCGTTCGGTAAGGAAGAACAAATGTGGGAATGTACCAAGTTAACCACTTGCGAGTGCTGCTTTGGAAAAGATGCAACTGAGTGGTTCGACGAAAACACAGGTTCTTTAGCAATGAGAACTGCACAAGATCAGATGAGTATCCATCGACTACTCTCTCCGGAGAATACCTGTGAAAGTATACTCAACACATAGGTGCATCACTTGGTACCAACATACACAGCAAGGTCCATCTCTAGGGCGTCTAATCGTTTGGTGGCGATGTCTGCAATTGCAGAACGATATGAAGAACGTATATGCGGTAAGCTAATATTTGGGCAGTGGTGGGAACATATCATTGCACAATTAGGCTAGACAGTATCCTCTAGTTCTAACGCGGGATTAGATACTCCCACATGGAGCTGGGTTTCTGTGGATTCTTTCGGGGTTCGATGGAGCGGGACGGGAAGATGCCTTGGAGGGAAATACTATGTAACGTACGTCGAAAAATTCGTGACCAACTTCAGTTCAGGCCTCCTCCACAACACGGAATCTCGAATTATACAACTGAGAGGGAAAATGGAGCAAGCGATAATCACGAGAGTATACGACAAAGACGGAAGAATAGACCAAAACATTCTCTCTTTTACTCGACGCAACAGCCCCAAATTCCTACGTGACAAGAATATCTCAATAAACGACATGCGTTACGATACGTCGCTTATTGTTGCCCAAATACGTCAGCTGGATGGACGAAGAACGGAAACAGGATGTCGGGTGGTTAGGGCCATTGGACAGGAGGCCGAGTTGACGGGAGGCGGCAGTCAAGAAACACCCAGTTTCAAGCTGCCAGTCTAGTGTTTGTTATGCTTAACGTGTCCTAGTTCGAATGGCGGCACAACCACTGTACCCATAGATTTTCTTGTGCTCGGCATGTCATTGCAACACCCTGGAGCGTATGAACGTCTTGGGATGCTTACACTTAGTCGTACCACTACATATAACGCCTCTAAGTTAAAGGCATTTTTGGACGCGTCACCTGTCCAAGAGGTTGAGCTTGTGTAGAACTCTGCGTAGGAAATCGGATATCTTAAGAGATGGTTTCTCAGAATATTATCGTCTAGTTGGTAATGTACTATTCTCTTACAAATTTATCAAGACTAATTATATTTATTACTTTACTTTTATCTTTTTACTTTGTTCTTACTTTAACTTATCTACTAGTACTAACAAGGTAGTTTTACTTACCTTTATAAACAAAAGCAAATTTACTAGCCATTCTATAATTAACTTGCCTTTTAAATTTGCTACCTTATGCTTCTTAAAATTACTCTTAGCTCTGAAAATGACGATTACTCCTCTATTTACTTCCCGATCTACTCTATAAGAAAACAAGTTTCGTTTTTCTTATTAGTCTGTAAATCGTACTCTTTTTCAACAATAAAATCAAACAAATGGTGGCCTCTTTCAGAGCTGACTTGTTTAAAATTCTTCTTCATTCATTCATGCCTGATCTCTTCAATCTTTAAAAATGGTAGAGAACCACAATCTACAATCTCACTAGCACTTCCAGACTTAGGATCTTAGAGCCTTAACTATTAAGCCAAATTAAAAATGACAACAAGGACTTGTATGACAATCGGTCTAAAGATTTAATAGCCTATAGGAGTTGACTTTTAAAGGGCATTTCTACCTTTAGTTTTTTTCTGAAATGGCAATTAATGGTGGCTTGAAAACCACTTTGATGAGAAGAAAAAAGTTTCGGTGCACTGTTGGAATGACAGAAGAGCGTTTAGCTTGAAAACTGCGCTGATAAGAAGATGACTCGGAACCATGTCCTGTTTTCTGGTGGTGATATCTGGTTTTTGTGGACTGAGACCCCTTTCTGTATAGATTTAATACTCTACTAGTATATCTAGATATATATTGAGTATCTCACTAGACTGTATACCCTCAACGAACTCCTAACAAAGCCCACAACATATTCAAAGTTTAGCCACCACCCTCCCAATTCCCTCATCCACCCCTCTAACCAACCCAAGCACCCTCTCCGCAACCCCAAAAGAATAAATATATCCAGCTCCTCCCACCCCATAAGCATGTACAACATCCCCCTCCCTCTCAACCCTAACACCCCCCACCCTACCAGGTCTAAACCCAACAATATCTCTCACATCCCCATCCAAATCAACCCCCTCAAAAGCCCCCCCACTAACCACATTAACCCTCCTCAAAATATCCCCCCTCAACTCCCCATCAACCTCCGTATCAGTCCTCCCAGGATCTTTAATCCCCCCCAAAATAACCCCCCCAGATCCAAACCGAGGAATAACATAAGTATATTCACTCCCCTCTCGCATAATCAACTCTCCAAAATCCGATTTAACAAACATAGTTTGTCCCCTCACAGACTGCACACTTTCATCAGAAGCCAATTCCTTAGCACCTAACCCCGACGCATTTACAATGATTTTCGCTCCAGATAATTCTCTGGCTTCGGTAAATGAAGTGACGGTTTTGCGGATGAAGTTTACATTGTTGTTGTTGGATGATGTTGTTAATTGGGAATATAGGTATGGAAGTAAGAGGTCGGGATTCATAGCTAATGTGGTATATTTTGCTCCGAATGTTATACCTGATGGTAATTCTGATTTTGATAGGATACGGTAATCGGGAAATAAATCTTGATACCAGGTTTCGGAATCATCTGTTCGATCATCGTAATAGGAGCTTAGTGGATATATAGCTACGCCTGTTTCGGTTGAGGAAGTCGTTTTGGCTAGGTTCCAGTAGTGGTTGAAGGATTGACGTTGCATTTTTTAGTGGATGGGATTGTTGGTTAGTTGGGGGTGAAAGAGTGCTCCTGCCCTTTTTGTGATGTTAGTTTATTTATGGTTGCTTAACTGGTTTTAGGTCCAATCGGGAAGAGAGATTCTTTTGGGGTTGGATGGGAGAGGATATGTACCATGGACTAGCCCAAGTGTGAGTGAAATCTCCAGGGAGATCTCGTGCTATGATTATTACTTTGTAGTGTTTGGAGAGAACTTGGGCGCATGCGAGACCCGTTATACCCGCTCCGATTATGCAGATGGTTTCTTGTTCGGATGCCATTTTCTTACCTAGTGTGTGTACTTCGAATGTATAAAGAAGGGCTAGGTGAAGTGTTTGGATGGTGAGTTGTAGCTTGAAGTGAAGATATTGAGTGGAACGGTGCCTTAGATAGGTAGCTATAAGATCATGTTCAAGAGTGGGTGGCTGTGTAACGCTAACTGTTGAGTTTATGCTTCTTGGCTAGGTATACTTTGAAAGTTTTGTTGATACGCGGAACTAAGTCTTGAAGAGACACAAGTGAAGATGGTAAGAAATGAGTACTGTATTATATAGAGTAAGATTGCCGAAATGGGCATATTAAGGGGAGTAAGTCACATGACCTGTTTCCCGAGCACGCTTCACTATCATCAAGAGATCAAGTTAGTTGCGTAGGTATCGGCATAAACTACCACTTTACAGAATAACAATATGTCACTGTTCCCTCTACCGTAGATAAAGTGGGATGGTAGCGAGACGAAATCCTGATGGTCACGTGTAACCCCTGAAGGCTCGCTTACTTTATCCCGTTTAGGTTCATTGTGAATTTCACTCAATTCAATTCCAGAAACACATCTTCCAAGTAGTATGAATTTTCTATATTTATCGCAAGATCAAGATGTAATATCTCTGGTTCAGGCTACCTACATTCCTTAGCCACCTTCCCCTAAAAATAATCACGCTTTTTCCTTCCGAAAAGGGACTTGCTTGCAAGAAACAAGAAACTTTTTGTTGCTGCAAATACTTAAGAGTCTCAAGCAAACAAGTACCATTGTAGAAAAGAAGAAGAATAAAAAGTAAAATAGATAAGAGTTTGCCTCCCACCACCCCGTCCTGTCCTGTCTTCCGAGGTCTGATGCATGCTGCCCATATCATCTGTCCGCTGCTATGAAAAAGGAGTTGGGAAAAACACTTCGTGACTTTTGGACAACGTACCAGCCGCCTCTCAATTAAGCGACCGTTTGTCGCTTGCAGACTTAAGGTTCAAAAACCCAAGAATGCCTCGCCGTCGAACCATCCATCATCACCAACCAAAATTATTAGCAAGAAGTCTGCTCTCCGGCCTTCTCCTCAAGCCCTTTCTCTAAAGTGATTAACTCCCTAAATCCATCCTTCCACTTCAAATTCTCCTCTTTTGTTGGTCTCGGTAATGGCGCTCTAGCAAATCCTCCATAACCATACCAGGCCTGCATGCCAGCCTTGGTGCTGACAATCCCACCTTGAATAGCAGCCCAATCACCCTTGGCCACAACTTCCTGCATATCGTGCGCCTTTTCGTATTGTCCCGACTTCCATAATCGTATTAATTCAAGACAGCTTCTTGGTGCGATGTTGGCCAATCCTGCTAGGATTCCATGACCGCCTCCGATTAGAGATTGCAATGTGAAGTCCGCAGAGCCGCCTAGGACCAGGAAGTCTGGAGTACCGTTGCTGGAGACGATAGCCTTATGGGATTTAGTGGCCGCCACGATACGGTTTAGCTTTCCAGTGTTGCCGCATGTGAGTTTGACTCCAGCGATGTTTGGATGTTGTGAGAGTTCGATGATGATATCTGAACTCAAATCCATTCCAGATACAGCGCCTGGGTAATTGTAGATGAGAATTGGGATAGGACTTGCATCGGCGACTTTCTCGAAGAACTCGATAACAGAACGTGACCCTCCGGAAAACAGAGGTGCGTAATAGGAAGGTGGAAGAACAAGTGCGTAGTCTCCGCCTGCAGTGGCTGCTTCTCGGCAATATTGAATTGTCTCTCGTACAGATTGGGCTCCGCAGCCAACGAGAACGGGCATATCGGAAAAGCCGGCTGCATTGAGGGCATTGCGTGTGGTTGAGGTGACGGTCTGACGTTCAGCGTGGCTTAGATGTACTGCCTCGCCGTTGGAGCCTTGAGTTGTGAGGCCAGTTACACCTGCTTTTGCAAGGTAAACGGCATGCTGCGCTATTGTTGCAGTATCCAAGTCCTCGGTTTCAGAATCGAAGAAGCAGATCGTTGGTACATAAACGCCAGGAACAAGAGGACGGGATCCTTCAGCCATCTCGATTGAGGCGCTGCTGAAAGATGAGGATAGTGAATCTGTCTGGAGATCGTTTCGAAGACCTGATAATGTTGGCCTGAAGTTATTGAATCCTTGTGTGAAGCTTCCAGCTGGTGAGGGTGCGTCGTTGTGGGGGGACATCGTATGTTTTGTAGATGTTGATCGAGAGGATTTAACGTAACGTAGTAATAGTGATGGAGAAAGTGAGTAAGCGTTTTTTGAATAACTACTTCTTAGTTCGGTAATTAAGAGCCGGCCGGGGTGAATAATGTGGAGATGCTAGTGCGTGAATTAAGTTATAGAAAGGTGGGATGATATAGTACTTGTTTGGGATGAAGGTAGGAATAAAGCAGAGTGAATGGGATTAGGATGATTGTATACTTATCTTACACCTACAAACTGGGGAGGATCTCACATTAAGTATCATTTCCATGTAAGATGTAAGTCGTGGCGTGAGGGAAAAATGTAAAGAGACTATTCTGATTTGTCGAACAGAATAGTGAGGTACGATGGAAGCTGGGCCTGCCCTTGGACCCTTGGGTAACGAGTTGACCGGGTTCTGCGTAGTGTGGGGGTTGACGCCTACGCATGGACGGAAAAGCCAGGAGCAGGCTCGCAGGCACACACGACCATCGCTTCAGCTGAACGAAACACGAACGACGTCGCATAACCCATAACCCAGCCTCGTCCTCGTGGCTCTGCCTGCTTTGAAGAAATATGAAGTCAACGGGCAGCCGGGCAAGCATGATGCGGGCTAGTGGGGCTGAGGCTGTGAGAAGAATACAACTCGATTGGAACTTTTGACACGTCGTAACACTCTTTGGACAATGGAATAGTATTCCTGGAAAAAGTGATCATTTTTGTACGACTTGCTGTCGAGGCAGATCTACACGTTTTATATCAGCTGAGGGAAAAACAATAAGTATTGATGCCCAGTACTTGGTTCATCGGGTGCTCCTCCTTTGTATCTCGAAGTACCCGATACGTAGGCTGTGCTATCGTATTGGCAACACTAGAGCAGGAGGTCATGCTGATTATTGTCTTGATTTCTGGAAAAGCAGACTTCACGATGGCCGTTGTTGCCACTCTCGAGATGCACAATTCCTCCACAGAGCCTCTAGCGGTGCATAGCTTCTTATCTGGCATGAGAATTGCTTTTTCCCAGCGATCCAAAGACGAACGGCTGAACCAAGTTTTCAGAGCTTCCAGGCTGTACCGGGGAAGATTCCGGTTAATCACAATGAGCAACTGCCTCATCTCATCACGCTTCGTTCTTCGCAGTGACTGGCTCTACATCCAAATACATCGCTGATCATACCATACCCTGCACACCAAAGAAAGAAAGAACAGCTCTCACAACGCCCCGTTTTTGGCCACCGCAGCAAGTATCTGGTACCAGCAATTACTTTCTCTCCTCAGACATTCCCGTCGCCTCTGGATGCACTGTGCAGTAGTAAGTCTGCTGATACCTTCTTACCACTGCTGACTTGTCGCCAACGAATCCTGTTCCTGCTTTTCCCTCACAAATCGCGGGGTCATTTCGTAGAACAGAACACAAAGGAACGACGTCTCCATGCTGACCTTTCCTCTTGCGGCCGTAGCGTATGCCTTGGAACCTGGTGATCATGCCTGTTGTAGCTTAGCGATGCCCAGGGTCACGGCTTTGGGTACGTGGGGGTTTTGGAGGGGTAATTCATCGTGAAATTGGCACTAATTACCCAATCGAGTCGGCCAACGAGGTTGCTTGCGATGTAATGCACTCGGTAGTGTGGGCCATTTATGAGTTATAGCTGGTCACGAGACTAATTTTTACTTTAGGGTCTGAAACCGTTAGAGAAATCATGTCATATGTCGTTTTCTATGTGTCTGTCCCCCGCATTTTGAGTTATACATTTCCTCTTTGCATTTGTTGCTCTTGTACCTAAGCGAGAATCACAACCACTCACCCGACTGTGCTCCTTTTCCGATGTCATGGCGACAACTCGGAATCTCATCGCTTGACTTTTCTGTCCTCACCGCTGAGTGACATGGCATCTCCGTTTTTTCATAGTCAGTCTCTACCACAGATCCGCTATTCTTGAGACACAATTGGAGGCTGAGAGCTAATATGTACCTTAGTACTCTGTGAGCGTGGGGGTGGGTTTTCCGGTCTTCAAGAGTCTGTCTCGTCCGGAATTCTTTTCGCGAGTCCTCAACTTTCAATTTCATACGACCCATACCAACTTGATCCCACCTATCTCAATAATAAATGCCGTAGGCATCCGGATAACTTGCCGTCTGGTCTGGCCTTGACAGCTTCAGCCTTCCCTCTTCGCCCCAGTCAGCTCATGCAAGATTGCCTCCACCAACTCTGTTGTTCCTGAACTCTGTTGCCAGATATCCGGTGTCTTAAGTGTCTAACCCCCACGCCCTTTCAACTCTTTCACTTGTCCGACTTCGCTCATCAATATTGAAATCCCGAGGTTAGAATCTGGAGGATACAAGCACTCGTTCTACCACGGTACTTCTCCTAACCGCTACAGAAATGCAGTAACCCAGCTTTCCATAATTATATTCGGCTCTCCTTCAAGACTTCAGAGTACAGTTATGCACGTGCGTGGGGGTTCAGGGCTAGAATCAAGAAGCGTCAAACCTTCATCTGCAGCCAAAAAACTTAAATTTTACTTACTTCTAACAGCCCTCTCCTTTTCAAAAGCGATACAATTAAAAAGCATCGCGGCTATTATTCCGTCAAAGACCGAATGGGCTAGTCCATAGCCGCTCAGCTCTGTCTTACGGTACGGCTAAATAAGTATAAATATCATTGAAGGAAAATGACTCGCATAAGGCTTCAGGCTTCAGGCTTCAAACCCCGCTACCCCTCATTTCTCTTTCCCCCTTCATCCTTCTTTTCAAGGGTCTTGGCCGATACATCATCATCATCATCATCATCATCATGATGGCTGGCTGTCTGGATTTCCATTTAAAGCAAAAAGCCCAACTCACCCAACACGGGATCTCATACGTGTTACCTGATTCTTACGAGATATATCAAAAAACATCTGAGGTCCATCTTTCCTGTAACTTTTTTCTGTCTGAAATGAAATGTGAGGAACTTCGAGTGGATCCTTGAATTGACCAACACATACTGCGTACTTACGAAAGTATGATACGGGCAAAGAAGCCTGAAGGAGGATTTCCGGAGGAAGTTGAAGATGAGATAGAAAAATTGGATTTTTGCGTCTGATGAACACAGGTAGGTGGTGCAACGTTCTAGAACACTACTGGCGCTAGTTGCCTGTCCCGTTCTTACATAACGATCATGTACGATGCTGTACGATAACTGTACGATACAGGTGGCACAGTGTCATTTTCTTCAGGCTTATTCCCGCTTACGAGATTTCTTCCTAGATTTCCCTAGATTTTTCTTCAGCATTGCTTGTCGTGTGTCCCACAAAAGCGGAAAGAAATTCCCGATGCATCATCTGGGCTGCCACCATTGACTACGCCTCTTCTACGGTTTCTGCAGCTAAGAGGGTAGACACGAGGGATGGATTATGGGGATGAGCTAGTTGGTTTGGTAATTGGAAGGCGTGGGGGTTTGCTTGTTGGCGGGTTGTTTGCTGGCTCTATGATATGTGGTGAATTGAGACTGGTGGTTGAGAATCATGTGGAGGAAGGATTTCTACGAGGTGTTGCGAGTTGGTGTTATTTATCAGATTTTTGACTCCTGCTTGGAGAGTAGAGTGTGAAGAATGGGGCAAGGAGCTGAAAGTGAAGTATTTAATGATCTACTCCGAGAATGCATTACGATTATTACAAGGCCTCAAAAAGGAAAGCACTTCAAGGGCCTCAACCTGTAAGTATATTGGACCGCATAATACCAAATTACTAGTGCAGTAAAAGTCTCATTAGAAACCCTGCAAATAAACCTTGTGTTTTTTATTCAAGACACTCGTTTTGCTGTCAATTTAGAGTTTGCTGTTACTGTAGATCCTCATTTTAGCCTCTGCAAGTCTTATTTGAACATCAGAAGCCAATGCCACACTTTCCAATGATATCCGAAAACCAAAATATCCACTAAGAGTCGGAAATACTCCTATGCATACTCCGAAGACCAAAAACTGTCAGTCCTTTGAAGCCAATGCATGCAATAGTTACGGTAGCACTTCTAATAATGTGCTCCATAGACTCGACTAGGTACTAGTAACCAACCACTTCATCTTTTTCTCATCTGGTTTGTAATGTTAGCTTTGAGATGGTTGAAACTTCCTAAAATGGAACTCTAGTCTTTTAGGTGGATGTTGACCAAGTCAGCGTCTGGGATTAAGTATTTATTTTCTTTAATGGTACTATCCCCCCCTCCACTCCCTCAATGGAGGTTATTTTTTACAGTGTGGCAAAAGCAAAGAAATTAACCTTCATTCAAAGGAGAGGGGGGGGATAGTAGAATTTGCTTCTTCCAGTCGCAGTCTTCTGTGATTGATCCATCACCCGACCTAGTAACTCAGTCAGACCTCCGGTGAAAGAAAAAAATATCACCACTGGATATTACTCTAGGAGACTAGAACAGATTTCTAGACAGTAGATGCTCTAGTACAGCTGTGCATGCAAAAATCTAGCTAGATCCTTTCGTCTTGGATACAGTAGAATTTTCGCTTGGTGTCATGCAGAAGGAAAGTAAAAGCTGTATTTAGTTCCCACTGGTGTATTTTCGGCTTTTAGTAATAGTAATATCTAGACTATAACTGCGAGAGCGAAGATTCGAGTTGATGGTCTTAGTTAAAGACTGTGGATTAATCTATTTTGTGATATATGTAAAAGTGATGTAAATAAGTAACTTGTGAACTTCAGACCTCCAGTGCCACTTAAAGGCCAAGCTGAATACAGCTACCATTCAAAACTCCCAATAGAAAGGTTAATTCGTTTTAACGGTTGGTGTGCTCCTGCTAATACAAATATATGACCTGGCATTCTTAAAACAGTCATGATTATCAACATTCAATAGACTATTAACAAGACTTAATATTCGTTCTAGTTTATATGGTTCTTCTGACCATCTGTAGGTAAAATGAGAGCAGAGTAACCGCCGGTATTTACTTAAGCCCCTCCTAATAGACAACTACTATTAAAGAGATTACACAAGGAAAAGAGTAAGGGGACCTCGACTTATCCAGAAGGTCCTAGATGACTTTGAGAAGTTTGGAACTATTTGTGATTATCATACAGTTCAATGTGCTGTCCGACTCGAACTCGAAATCATTGCTAGTTCTAAGGAATTGCGGAGACGCCTCGGAGTGATTCAAGGTCGAAAGTATGAAATCGGTAATATGAAGAATGAGAAGAGAACTAGTCAGTGATGGAGATCTTCAACAAGAGCCCCCCTACTGCTGAGGTTCTGAAAGAGTCGTACAAGTTCGACGTACCTAAGCCAAAAGAAGTTTGACTTCAATCGACCCAACTTGATTGCTAACCTTGAACATATCCTTGGGGTTACCGAACTCGAAAAGGAGTGGGATGCTGATTGGGTGATTGCATTGCCTATATTCAAGTCAACTTCTATCAAAAACAACACAAAGATCCCTCGCACGAAGGTATTCAGAGCTTACAGTATTTCAGTATTGCCCAACAACTTATTCGACAGGACCCGCTACATTATATGTGCTCGGTGGCACTTCAGTATTGCCCAGCAACTTATTCGACAGGACCCGTTACATTATATGTGCTCGGTAGCACTTCAGAAGGACCGGGCTTGGAAATTAAGTTAGGAATTATGTTGTTAAATTCATATCTACTGTTACTCTAATTGCTCTTGTCATCTTCAACTTAGGGTTTTTCTATTTTAGAACAGTACCTAGACTCTTTTTATTATAAGCAAGTCCTAACAGATCGATGTCAACGATTGCACAGGAATCCGGATAGTCAGGAGTCTTCGCACTAACAACGCTGACCCTCGAGTGCAGATCCCAGAACGCCTTAAGCTCCTCAGCGGTACGGGAGTCCTGGTAGCCCTTAGACCGAGACAGAGCGTGTTTGATTTCCTCGCGGATATAAAAGCAGTATTCCGCACTTTTGTGTTTTGTTAAGACTACTGCCGCTTGCATAAATAGCTACTGTTGAAATATCCTGGATTTTTGTTTGCGATATACGCTTTCTGTTTTGCGTACTTTTTGTTATTTGCTCTGCCTAGCATTTAGTCTCACAGAGATTTAGCAGCTCTGTCTCATAGTTTTGTGGATAAGTTCTCGGGTGATTATTGTAGAGTACTTGTACATTTACTGTTTTAGTGGAGAGGTTTACCCAAGGCATGGGGATGGTTAAGGGTATTAGGAATAGTAGAGTAAAACTCAAAATCAGCGTTACTGCTTCCATTTAAAAGATCGAGAATGCTACAAATATATAAAGAAAGTTAACTCTAGGGTTGGTTTTGGTACTATTTCTTATTAACAGTTTTTTTGGAATCTTGAGTTAGTAGTTATAAGCTTAAGAATTAGGAAATTTTAAATTTGTTCCCTGTTTACTAATACTAATTTTAGTTTATACTATAATTAGATTATTAGTAAGACTATACCTAATATTTTTGATAAATTGGCAAGTATATACTAGCATTTAGATCTTTAGCATTATGCTAGCTAAGAATAATCCAACAACAATTTAGATTCCCGGATATTCCTTCAGATTCCGAAAGACTGTAGTTAGAATGTTAAATTTCTAGACGATTTCGTGTTGCTATTATTACTCATTAAACAAGTCGTGAGATCGTTTAGTTAAGAGGTGCTATAATAGTCTATCTCCTTTCCAGTTCTAAATTTAAGAAAGAGGATTTGTTGCTATTTCATATTCTATTATTAACTAGCACTTTGTATAGTTTGAAAAAGTCATCTGCAGCTTTAAGAAGGATTATAGTAATTCCAGTTATTTATAAGCTAATTTATGTACTGTCTGCAACACCTATATGTTCTAACTATATTTGCAGTTTCTGCCTCCTTTGACATCTCGCTTTCCCTTAGGTTACTTCCACGCGAGTCCTCTCTTTTCTACTAAAGAAGAAAATATTATACCTACTGCTTTATTATTACTCTGCATGGCTAGCAAGGCTAAGCACTGGAGTTCAATTTGCTTAATTGGGTCTAGAAATTTAGGGCATTAGGCTCATTCCTCAGCCCGTTTCACTTAGCTTAATTACGGCTGCTCGAAGATGTCTCGAAATTTTACCCATTCTAAATTTCTACTACTTTCAATAGACACACTTAGGAAGTGTTGCTTACCCTTAACAAGATTCATGGCCTTATATTTCAGCTATGGGCTTCTTCGAGGAATATTAATAGCTCTTGATTGCTCTATTTTCCTCGAAGTTCTGTTTGGGTCATAGCTATTTACTAAAACATAGCAATAACGAAATATCGTACAGCCAAGACAAGTTCATAAAGTCAGGGAAGAAATCAATTCTGTATGTTCATTTTGGTTGCCATACTCCTTCCTATAGGCCCTAGGCTCTAATGAGAGGTAGTCAGTTTCTGACTTTCAAATTCGCCTTAAGAATGGTACCAGGGTAAGAACTAAAACCGCTCTCGAGGGTTGCATTTCAAATTTTGAAATAAGTACAAGTACGTTTGCTAGGCCAAGTTCACACTAGGCTAGGGACAATAAACAGATCCCGACAAAGAGATCAGCACATGCATCCGTAACATGTGCAGAGTTTAAAAAAGTAGGAGGCTTAAGTTGGAAGAATCCTAGGCCATAAGCAAAGCAGTTCAAAGTAGAGTAGTGGACCTTTATCTTTAGAAAGCGTTTGTTCTGCATTGTTGTCACTCTAAACAGTGTTGTCATTTTTACTAACGATACGCCAAGTCAGATTAAGACGAATCTTTTAGGAATGGACATCCTGCTCACCGCCAAGTTCGACTTTGTTTGACCAGATCTATTAATACGACTTTGACTATACAGACTTAATGTAGACGTCTGTTTGAAGGCGAAAGAGAGTTTCTGGCACTCGGGCGAATGCATGTTAGCTTATATATGGGATTGAAGAGAAACTAAATGAACTTTAGTCCCAATAACTTCTTACTCATATAGAGAGTATAGCCTCTCATATTCATGGTCTAAGTTTTTTTTTTTGGACGTATGACGAGAAACCTACTTTATAACAATCAACTCTAGAGAAAGCCAGAAAGCAATAATTGCTTATACCACAAAAATGGGTTATATTCAAGAATCGAAGGAGTGCCACCGCACACAAATCATATCTACGTCCCACTACTCCATCCACAGTTCAAAATCCAATTCATTGCTTTCCTTTCGTAATGCTCATCAAACCTCCATTCCAAAACCCCACCCTAATAATTCGCAAACCGAAAATACACTCAAGCAGGACTCTCCATAACAATCTGCGCAATACTACATTTAGTCGATCCACCAGATGTAGTAGCAACCGGCTTCGTCATAGTATAAGCAGTAGCAGAAGCATAATTCTCCGGGGCACTGTCCCTCATTAGCCTTCTTCCTCATACAACATCCCTCCCTCCCTCCCCTCCCTGTCCCCGTCTTGTCTCCTTTCGAAAACAGAAGTTGAAAAAAAAACCACTTACTTAGTACACCAAGCAGTCTCAGTAGTATTCATAACCATAACAACATTATTCCAAGTCAACGCTCCAAAATTCCACGAAACATCATAGAGTTCAATAGCGAGCAATGCTTGATTGAAATTTTTGTATGCTAAATATCACAACATACTCATCAATTCACTCATTCTATCCAAAATTGGGAATCAAGGAAGAACTTACAGAGTGGGAAGGTATCAGTAACCGTTTGTGAACCTTGAGTAATATATGAAGTCCACTATAATTCCAAAACTCAACATTAGTATCTTTCTCTTCAAACCCCTTCTCAAATACTCGAAGGCTTCAAAGGCCCAATTTTTAGGAGAATGATAGGGAGATACTTACGTCAACAGCACCTCTAACCATATTAATCGAAACCGTAGTCCCAGCAGCAACATTAAACCCAGAACCCCAAGAAAGCGAAGGATTACTATTCTCAGTCCCCACATTAGCAAAACTCTCCAAAAACAAAACCTTCCAAATCCCAACCCATCACCTAGAACTGAGAAAATCTTGTACAAACCTGCAACACCAACCAGCACCAATCCACCAATCACCACTCCTCCCATCCAAAACCTCTTGATAAACACCGGTAGTTCCTACATCTTGAAGTCCCGGCCATAGATAATACGTTGCAGCTTGAGGTATAGTTGGGACTACCATGTCCATTGAAAACTAGTTTTCCTTTTCTTTAGTATTATGTACTCATTATCTAGCGACTGAAATTTTGCATACCTGGGTGAATTCATACTGTGATGCTGGAGTGTACCAGCGAAGGAAATACCTGTATTATTTATCAGATTAGACTTTTAATACTAAATAACAATCGAAAAATAACTACATAGAGAGGCTACCACGGGGATTTCAAAAAGAGCTTTCATACCAAGATACGGCAGAAACTTGATCCAGGTATAAACCTGCCAGAACAAGAAGAATTGCGTTGAATTTCATGATGGACTATACTGTAAATCCTAGAAAGGAGAACGAGAGTATGGCGGTTATCCCAAAAGAGAGAGTAGGTTGGTAAGAAAAGGCAAAAAAGAACATCAGCAGAGAACCAGCCTGATATTTAATATACCAATAACCTCATACCACAACACCCATGATCCTTAACACCCCATACTCATACAAAACCCCTCCCCCAAAAAAAAACACCACAACACCGATAACAAAAAGTTCCAAAAAACCCCATCTTTTCATAAATTTATCCACAAACCCAATCTATGAATCTAATCTAGATAAGACTAACATAATTGGACCATGAAACAGATCAGGAAGGAGGGGATGAACTTTACAGGCTCTCTACCCAAGTACAGTAACTCCGCACCTTACCACAGTATGGCCCTGCGGAGTTACTCTCGTATATCGGTTAAGTGCCGAAAAGAACAGGGACAAGTCGTCCCACCCTTGAACCTCAATACTTAACTTACTCTATGATAAGATAAAACATATGTACAGTACCACCCAGATACAGGCACGGTGACTCTATTTAGGACTATTCAAGTCCCGTCGTCCCCCGTACGAATAAAACAAGTTCACATTCTCAACTCGCGGAGAATGCACATCAAAACCACCGACCTCGGCAAATACCCATCCCTCTCTCTAGTGTACCACCTTAAGACGCTCACGGTGACCGAAACCACTTAGCTCGCTAGACTCAAAACCAATCCTCCTGTACTGTACCTCCACAATCCATCCGAACGATGATCCATACCTATATTAGACTATATACTACTGTCAAATATATATCTATTACGAAGGCAATATGGGGAGAATTTCCAGGACTACTCCTACCGGTACTCGCGGTACTCCAATCCCGAGTTGCCCACGTTGTCTTTTTGTTTGCTTGTGATAAAACAATCCTTGGCTATCTGGGGAACTGCGGGAAGGGATTCAAGGGAAGGAGGATGATGATGCGGGAAGGCTTAGATGTGCCGGGTAGATTAACTCTTAATCCCTGAACCCCCGTGAAGCGAGAGGGTGCCGAGAGCGCCTGAAAATTAGCGATCAACTCCCTGAAGGTCTGTGTTATATTCATTTGACGAAGATGCTTCATAGGAACGGCAACAAGTACACTCGCAGACTCAAGAATGAACAATGTGAATTTTACTACAAAAAAAGGTAACCTTGGTTTTTGTTACCATATTACTGAAACCAAACCTCATCCAAGACACTGTCGCCCAACAAAGCTTGAGAGAATATCGTTAGACCAAAGCTCCATCCCAGAGAGAAGGAGAGCTCAGCGGAATGCTGATTATATCCAGAAGAATTCTATCAGTATACCCGCCTGCCCCATAATAATGCATCAAGACTTCCTATAAAGAGCGTCCAGCATTTTGGACGAATTGTCAAGCATCCACCATCCCGATGCTGGGCATACGCTTGTTACATCCTCACCGACGTTGAATCCAGGACAGGGGGTCATTCCAACTGAGCCTGCAACAATTGTGATCTGGAGAACAACTCCCGTATGTTCGTCCCTAAAAGTGCAGGGCAAGGAGACGACGCCTCTGGGAATGCTGCTTGCGTTGTATGGCGATATTCCAAAGTCTATGACGTGGAATTTTATACCATCCAACTCCAGCGGTAAGCATTCTTTATACATTTTTTTGTCTTTCTCATCCCTATCATCTGAAATCAGAGTGGAATTGGATTGTAAATTCGGATCAAGACACTTTCCTTTCTCCGTCCAGAAGCAGAAGGCTGTAATCCATCCTGAAAGTCTAGCCCTAGTACCGTTTTCATCAACTCCATTAGAATGACAAGCCTGGAGCCAGAAGTCCTTGATCTCCCGAGAATCAGGAAGGGAAAAGGATGCGATCATGCGTCTGATAATTGCCATGAGTTGTTTGCTCCATGCATCAGGCTGTACGCCATACTTTGGAAGCTTCTCTACTCTTCGAAATATCTTCCACCAGTCCTCGGGTTCACCTAAGAGTGTTACCGATGGAAATCCACAATTTCTGTGGAACTGGACATATCGAAAACATTTCTGTAGTGTTCCCATCATAACAATAGAGGCAACCCATTTGTCGTTGTTTGATGTAGTAGTGAAATCTGGCATAATCCAGTCTCGGAGCTCGTCATCGATAATCTTCTCAGCCATCAAAAATGTCATCTGCGGGAAAAAACCCTTAGATGGACGTGAATTAGAGTCAAAGGCAACCTCCTTCGTGCCCCCATGTGCAACAACACGATCACGGAGAGACTCGATATTCGCGTTGACATAGTTGCTGAATTGTGTAAGAATGGCGAGCCAGACATCATCTGGTCGTAACACAAGATGAAGATCCTGCTGGAACGCTCTAATAACTTTATAGAATCACAATGTTAGTCGAGGAATATAGACTTCATCGGGTGGTGGGGGCAAGGATGGGTAGGATATCAACATACTGCCTTCAACGAACCCATTGCCGTATGGAATCACAGGCTTCAAGTTGATGTTGCCCGGAAAGTCAGAATCGAAAGAGGACACAAGTATAGGACAGCGTTCGGGCTGTATCGCCTGGTTAAAGGACCCGGGGAAAGAGTTGAGGAGGCTACCTATGGCGCTCGCTGACCAAGCAGTCGAGGTGACATCAAGCAGCGCTTGGGAAGAGGTGACAAACTCGTCAACATTCTTGCCAGCCTTCTCGGGTGTTGGTTTAATTACAACTGTCATGATTGCGGGTTTCGATGTTGATATCAACGTTGATATTGTTGATGATGTTTGACGGTGATGGTGAAAGGTGAAGAGAGGAGGTGTGTTGACAGAAATGGTAAAGACGCACTGGATCTGCAATAGCCATGGAAGGGAAAGAACGCAGCGTTGGAGTAGGAAAAGGAAAGAGCACACTGAAAACCTGAAGCCTGTTTTTGTGTTGAAGTTAAACACAAAGTAGAACCAAGAGAAAAGAGTAGTCTTTGAAAGAATGTGGTATGCTATGCTATGCTCTACAGAAGCCAAGTCTTGATACCTTGATATGAATTGAGCAACAACGAATGTGACCAACCATCGCCATCATTTCTACCATGGTGTCGATCTTGACTCTCTCTTGACACGAGAATCAGTTCCTGTTTCTCCTGTTTCTGACTCTGGATTTCCAACACTTGCTTCCTCCTCTGATTCGACCTCTTGTATAGGATGACCAACGATGTCCGGTGTTTGCGTACACTGGACAGCACTATGATTGGATACCGGCTCTAGATTCGTAATGTTTGCTGTATTGCTATCTTGTAATGCACGACTGACTCTGGCCCCAATTTCGGCCTCATCCCTTTGTAATTCTCCACGCCGCAATTCAGTCGCAATTGTTGCTTTGCCAGGTAAGTAGCCGCAAGGTCGCAAAAGTAAGAAAGAAACACACTGACCTTCATGCAAACCTCGCCGAAGCTCATTCATACTCTGTTGAAAGTTATCGACAAGAAGAGCTTCCATCACAGTATCCGGGAATCCAGCTTGGCGCTTGGCTTGACAAGTTTTAACATTTATTTTCCTCCTACACAACGTGACAAGCTCACAGTACTTGAAGTCCCAGATTTCAGACTGCCAGTTTCTAGGTTCTGCTTTCGCAAACTCGAAGCCTGTCCAGAAAGTGCGATCATCCGCGCACATATCGAGTACCTGGTGAAAGGTCAGATATCGGCATATATCAGACCACCTCTGATGTAATCCAGACTCGACAAAATGGGAAAGAAGGAATTTGCGCAGGACTTAAGAATCTTACATATCGGAATCTCGCAATATAACTTGCATGTTCCCAAGTGCGCTCGTAGTTGTAACGGGTGACTTCCTCGCTGGAGGCCTGGAGACCTCGGTCGCTCATGATAGGTAGAGTGTTGTGAATACACAAGTGGGCTGAGTTGTCTGTACAAATAAAGTAATGGGCGCGATAAGCTTGGGGGTGATCAATAAGAGCAGTAGCAGAAAGCGACCACGAGGTGTATGTAATGTTTGGTGTTGGTTGAAACATAGAGCAGCTACGAGCAGAAGAAAGAAATGAATCCTACGTAAGGTGTGCTTGACCTATGTGATACGACTTGGTTCGAGGAAGCCACGACAGGAGTTTGGTAGAGGAAGGAACGACACTCGAATTTCCAACACTCTAGGCGAGAGGGAGTTTGCTTTTCATTGACCGTAACAGCCCCCGCATAGCGTTTGACTGGATTTGAGAGCCACCATATTCTTGACTTAGGTAGCTCACTTACTCTGAGCAACTCACTTGACAATTTAGTTTATTCTTGTGTGACTTTAATCTGCGTCTGATACTTGTAGCAGGAGTTGGAAAACAGAATGGTGAGGAAGACCACTGATCCTCCACCTCACATTAGAAAGCTAATCATGCCTACACAAATTTTCCAATCACACTGCAGCTCAAGAGGCAAACAAGGAGGATAATATTAACGTCTATATCAGGGCTATCAAAGGAAGTACAAACAAGCCAGAGACCAAGAGGACGCAATAAAGCTCAAGTTTGACTCTGTCCGAAATGCACAGAATTCTGTCAATACACTTGTATAGAAGCCAACCAAGAAGATCCTTCGGTACTCTTGTCTCTTTAAATAGGCTCTAAACAACGAGTAAGTAGTATGGTTTCCAAAAGGCAAATTACTATCATTGCGGTGCTTTGGGTCATAATCCCGTCTTCGCTAGAGTTCTCCCAGTCAATTGGTGAACTACCTCAACATATCGAAGCCCTTTTTAGTCCGTTCGAATCCCATTGATCAAGGTTCAGTCTATTTTTATGTGTCTATAGAAAACTCAACAGAATTGAAAATTGGCCATGGCCCCTCTCTTCTTTCTAAGAAGCTTCTGCTCAAAAATAGCGAAGACCCCAGAATAGACCTGGCCTGCAGGCTTTAGATCCACAACAGAGAACACTCTGAACTTAGCATCCGCAACACTTGCAAGTTGCATCACGCTAGAACCAGTAAGCAACAGATGATTTGAAGCTAGTTGCGGGAAACTACACCGCGTCGAAGTGGGTATCAAGAAGTTCTCAACTGCATGAGTGACGTCGACTTGGAATCTAGACCCTT
Organism: Pezicula radicicola; assembly: GCA_003008705.1. Taxonomy (NCBI): domain Eukaryota; kingdom Fungi; phylum Ascomycota; class Leotiomycetes; order Helotiales; family Dermateaceae; genus Pezicula; species Pezicula radicicola. Next base: position 266,961 of record PDUO01000047.1, on the reverse strand, counting down.
CCAACCACTTTCTCCGCAATGGGGGGGGG